>JAOTQP010000567.1:1801454-1825700 GCA_026413545.1 Cichladusa arquata
CCGGGGGTCTTTCCCCCCCCTTTTTTTTTTTTTTTTTTTTTTTTTTTGCACACCCCAATATTTTAGGAATGGTGAACAACATGCCCAGGGTTGAAAAGAGTTTGGAAATTCAGATTTCACCTTCTGGATGTAACCAAGAATTTTCCCTCCTGGTGAAATTCCTCTTTCATTGAGATCCAGATTTCACCTCTGTCTGTAACCAGGAATTTCCTTCCTCCTGCAATTCCCCTTCCACTGCTCCCTGCAGGAAGGTGAGGAAAGCCCAGCCAGCAAAGAGAAGAGATCCCAGGTTTATCCTGACTCTAAGAACCTGCTGACAGCCCAGGAGACACCAGGAAATGCCTCATTTGAAAGCTCCAGAAAAGCTTCAATCCCAGCAGCTCCATCATCATCATCATCATCTTAACCTGCCTTTTCCCTACTGACTCCAATTAGGCTGAACGTTCCCTGAGCAATAAAGAGCAGGAAATTGGAATTTCAGGAGGATTTTCAGACAATGCCCAGGTCACAAAGTGGCGAGAGCTCAGCTTTGAGAGCTCCACTAAAGGGATTTTTCCTGTTCCCCTTGAACTCTGAGCGCTGTAATCCTGCAGGGGAGGAATTTCATTTCATTTCTTTATTTCACACAAAGGCATTAATGACATTCCCATCCCAAGGAACCCCATCCAAACCTATATTCCAACAGCACCAGCTGTTTGCCTCGACAATGAGCTCAGAGCAACTTCAACACTCATTTGCAGCAGCTGGAAATTTGGCAGGGAGGGAGGGGAAGGTCTGAGTGGTGTGGATGTGCTGGAGGAGAGCAGGACCCTGCTCCAAAATTCACCCCCCAACCCCCCTGGGGCAGCAGTTTGGTGTCACACCACCTCAAAAAACCACAATATTCCAGGAAAACCAACCCTGGCAGGTTCCATCTCTGCTCCCTCCCAAGCTCACCACCAGCCTTTGCTCCAAAGGATCCAAACTCTGGAAAAGTTTCACCTCCACATGATTTGCAGATTCCAGCCAAATGTAACGAGATCAAAGTCCAGGCTCCTTTTATGACCTCACCTCCACAGAATCGTTGGTTTGGGTTGGAAGGGAACAAAGCTCAGCTCATTCCAACCCCCTGCCAGGAGCAGGGACACCTTCCACCACTCAATCTTCACTTAAAGCACTACAACTTGTTCAAAAAATATTGAATTATCCTTTAAAAAAAAAAAGAAAAAGAAAAAGAAAAAATTGCTCCTGGTGCACAAAGATGTCTGGCACCTGGGAAAATGTGTTTTCCAAGTGAATCCAGAGGAAAAAGCCAAATTCAAAGGATCTGTGAAGGTGACAGGACACAGGTTTACATTGAACACTGATTTATGTCACTCAGCAACTGATAAATTAAATTATTTGGTAGCCAGCACATTTCCATTATCCTGGATTCCTGATAATCCTCATGCTGCTGAGTTCAGAAATTCCCATTTTCCTTGCAAAGGTTCCCTCCAGATCCCAAAAGAGACATTTGGATTAAACCAAATTTGGATTAAACCAAAGCAGAGCACAAAGCACAGAGTAACTTTCTCCCTGTTCCACACCAAAAACCCTTCCCTGAAAATCCTTTTGTGGGGATTTTGGCCATGACAGGAGGAAGGGGAGAGATTCTGGGCTGTTTTTGAGCAGAATTTTGGGACATTTTGGGTATCACCACCACCAAGGTGACGAGACCATCACAGCTGGGCTGGCGCTGCAAACCCTTTCCCAGCACATCTGGCCAGATGTGCTCCCTCCCCGCTGCAAGCAGCAGCACAGATGGAATTCTGCACTGCATCCAGATTTCCATTATGGCAAAAGCAGCTGAAAACTCAGAGTGGCCAATTCCTGCCAGGAATTTCAGCCCAACACCAACCTGGGCACTGCCCTGGCTTTTCTCCACAGAATTTGTGGGGAAAATCCCCAAAATCCTGTGCCCAGGAACAGGTTCTGGAGATGCCATGGAGCAAATTTGATTAAAAACAGATCAAAGAGCCATTTGCTCACGTGCTGAGCTCTTCCCACCTTTTCTGCGTTGTCAGAAATATTTGGGAACTCAGCACAAATGGATCAGCTGGAAGAAGAGAGCAGCAGCTCCTCTCTCCCTGTTTGGTTCCTTGCAAAATATTTTTTTTTTCTTTTTTTTCTGCTCAAAACTCTACATTTTTCTTTGGACACAGCTCCTTGGGATGAGCAGGGAGTTCAGGAGAGGGACCCACGCCCTGAAAAATCTTTTATCGCCAACATTTCAACTCCAGGCATTTTTTGGAGGTGAGAAAACCCTGCTGAAGTTGGGAGCTTGGAAACTTCTCTCTAGGAATCCAGAAGAAGAGTTTTCCTGGGGAGCAAAACCCAGGCTGGAATCCAAAGAGGCTGCACAGGTTTGGGATGGAGGTGCCTGGAATATCAGCAGTGATCCAGCTCCTGGCATTCCCAGAGTTTTGGGAGCACAGCCAAGGCTTGGGGAATTGGGGAAAAGCTCAGGGAAGTGCAGCAGAATTTATCCAGGAAAAAAAAAAAACAAAAAAAACCCCCCCAAAAAAACCTCATGGATCCTGAGGGCAAATCCCAGTGACCACAAGTGGTGGAAATTGGAATTCGTGGGGAAAAATCCTGTTACAAACCAAGGAGTTACAGGAGCAGACATTTTATGGTTTTCCTGTGGCTCAGAATTCCAGGTGGGAACAGATCTCAGGGAAGTCTGGAAGAAAGAGAGATCCTGCTGCAGCCCATAAATAGCCCTGAAAAGAAATAAATAGCCCATAAAGCAGGAGGTGCTGGGGCTGGCACAGTTTCAGGGCCCTGTGGAAAAAAATCAGATCTCTCTTCCAGGATCCAGTAATTCCTGCTGGGAATTTGCTCCATAAAATAAAACCTGAGCCTGCTCCACATTCAGGCAGCTCAGGCAAAAAAAATTGGATTATTCAGTGGTGATATTGAAATTCCCAACCAACAACATCCAGTTCCAGTGAAGGGAAGACTGAAGGGATAATGGGAAGTTTTCCCAGAATTGATAATTTTTTAATAGGAAGGTTTATGGACACCCTCAGGAGGAGCAAAGAGTTTTAAACTGAGAGAATATTCAATTGAAAAATTTGTTTGTTTTTCTTGTCAAAATTAATGAAAAGTTGATGGGAGGAATTTCACCCCTCCCATTCTTCACAGAATCACAGTCAAAATTTAATAATTTACATTTCTGGCGTGAAAATAAATATTGCCCCTTTCCCAGTAATATTTTGGATTGACACCACTCCACATCAGTTGCCTCAAGTGCTCTGTTATTCCCTCCAGAAAAATCATGGAATGCTTTGGGTTGGAAGGGACCTTCAGGATCATCCCATTATCCCATCCCATTATCCCATCCCATCCCCCTTTTTTTCCCCTAAAATATAAAAAATTTCCAAAGAAAAGAATTCCTTTCTGCACCCCTCATTCCACACCCAGCCAGCAGCACGGAATATTTGGCTCCCAAGAAACCAGGATTCACCTGGGATCTTCCCACAAGGATTTTTTTTTTTTTTTTTGTGCTCAGAGGATGCATTCAGGGTTATTAAAACCCTAAATATGATTTGGAAAAGGTCCTGTTTCTAATCAGAGATAGGGAATAGAGAAGATGCAATTGGAAAAGGATGGAGCTGAAGCCAGAGGGAAATAAAAGCTGGAGAAGTGACAGTGAGGCTCTTTGAGGACTTTCCAAGCTGGATTCATCCTGTGTCTGTTGTGGAAAAGGACAAAGATTCTGTGTAAAGAGAAAAAAAAAGGGAAAGGGAAAAAGGGAAAGGGAAAAAGGAAAGGGGAAAGGGGAAAAGGGAAAGGGAAAAAGGGGAAAAAGGGGAAAAGGGAAAGGGAAAAAGGGAAGGGGAAAGGGGGAAAGGGAAAAGGGAAAAGGGAAAGGGAACAGGGAAAGGGAAAGGGAAAGGGGAAAAGGAACAGGGAAAGGGAAAGGGAAAAAGGGAACAGGGAAAGGGAAAGGGGAAGGGAAAATGGAAAGGGGAAGGGAAAATGGAAAGGAAAAGGGAAAAGGGAAAGGGAACAGGGAAAGGGAACAGGGAAAGGGAACAAGGAAAGGGAACAGGGAAAGGGAACAGGGAAAGGGAACAGGGAAAGGGAACAGGGAAAGGGAACAGGGAAAAAGGGAAAAGGAAAAGGGGAAAGGGAAAGGGGAAAAGGAAAAGGATGAAACTCCTGCAGGGTGGGTTGATGCCATTCCACCTCCTGCTTCCCATCAGCTGGACACGTGGGGTGGGGACAGGGGAAAACCCAGAGCACCCCCAGATCCCAGATGGGGTAAAGAATGGGAAAAAAGCCAATTCCCAATTCCAAAGAATCCCTGTGAGTGTGGATGGGTGAATCCATCTCTGGGGTGAAGAGAAGCTGTGGCTGCTCCATCCCTGAAGTGCCCAAGGCCAGGCTGGACCGGGCTGGGAGCCTGGGATGGTTCAAGGTGTTGGGATTGGAACTGGAAGGTCCCTTAAACCATTCCATGATTCCTTGATCTCTGTGCTTTCAGGTACCCAACCCTCGTGGGGATCAATCAGCACATCCATCTTTTCCAGGGAAGGAACTGAGCAAAAAAAAAAAAAGCTCAGATCCAAAGGCAAAATCTAAACAAATCCTCCAGGCTTCCCCAGGGCTCATCCACACAGGGAATTCTGGAGTTGGACCCATCCTCTGGATCCAGCCCTTCCTTAAGGAAATGTTTGCTCCTCCTCTCCCTTTCCCTGCCTGCAGCTGCTCTGGATGTTTTGGAGGTTGGAATCAGGTGCTGGAATCCTTGTGGGAATCCACCACGAGGGATTTGTTGTTTAATTCCCTGGAGCCTGGGTCAGGAATATCCATCCTCCAATTAATCAGAGGAGCTGGGAGAATTCAGATCCCTCTGCTGAGGGCAGGATCCCTGTACAAGGTGACTCAGCAGAGCAGGGATTTGGGGTTTTTCCAGGCTGGGAATGGCATTTGGAGCTCACAGTCCAACCCCAACCCACATCAGGGAATCCAATCCTTGGCCAATCCCAAGGAGGGATCCAACACTGGGATCCCTCCCCAGCCATTCCTGAGGGATCCCAGGAGCTGCAAGATCATCCAAAGGGATTTCTGCAGGAATCCAGTGGGGAGGGGACACCTCCAGCAGCCCCCTCAGCCTTCTGCCACCTCCCCTCCCAGTGAGCTCCGTGGAACCACAGCTGGGGCTGGATGCAGCTGCTGAGCACATCTGGGAGCCCGAGCAGCAGGAGAAACAGCTGCAAACAGCTGGATGGGGATGCAAATGCCACCCTGGAGCACTCCACGGGGCTGGATGTGCAGAATGCAAATAAAACCCCAAATCATTCTGTTTGCTACAGCTCCCAGACAAAACACAGCTGATCCCAAGCAAACACAAGCAGACACAGCTCAGCTCCCTGGTGGCTTTTCCCAATGAAATCCGGGTGGTTTTGCCCAGAGGAGCTGACAGAAACTCGAGCAAACCTCAAAGAACAGGAGAAATCTCCTGCATCCCCAAATATGCAGCAGTGGAGGGGCTGCAGAGATGCCAACTGGCAGAAAACAGGGAGGGAACAGAATATTCCTAAGAAACCTCCTCATTTCCCCCATTCAAAGGAGCCAGGAGCAGGGGGGAGCTCAAACCTTTGCCCTAAATCAGGGTGAGAGGGAAAGAAAACTCTGGGATTCCAGAAGGGGAATTTTTACTGTGACCACACAGTAAAAGGAAAATAAAAATAGTAACAGGGAAAGCAAACTTCTGTTCCCTCACTTGTTCCCTTATTTTAACCATTTCCTCAGGAGTATTTGTACAAAATGCACCAAATTCGAAGTTTCTATCAATTAAATCAATCCCTAAGGAACGTGGTCCTCAGTGAATGCTCCCACTTGGCTCAGGTGAAGCTTTCACAAGGATTTTGGGGATCTACAGCTGCTGAGGCCAAAAACAAGGAAGAGAAAGAGAAGGTGAGATGGCAAGGACAGCAGAGGTGCCATAAAACCTCGAAATTCCAGCAAACCCTCGAGGAGAAAAGGAAAATGCAATGGAAGGAAGGAGAGAATAGGCACTAAGATACACCAGAAAACCATAAAACTTCAGAAAAATCAGTTATTTTTATCCCCCATGGAAAGAAAAGTCCATCCTGAGCCTTAGGATACTTTAGGATAAAAGCCACATCCCTTCCAGGAATTCCTGGCTGCAGGGAATTCAGCTGGACACGGGGATCTTGCTGTGACAAGAGGATCCTCCCAAACAAGTCCATCTTCCCTCTCTCCTGTCCCTTGGAATATCTGGCTGCTTGTTCTGGCTCTCCCTGCCCCCACACCATGGATCCCAGCTCCAGGAACAAAGCTCAGGGCAATCATTTGATCTTCCCAGAACGTCTGGATTCCTTCAGGATTTCCCTTGTTCCAACAAAATACAGAATGGATGGAATGAAGGAATGGAGACAGCCAGCCCCAACTCCAGGTGCAGCCTACCCCAAACCCTTCCCAGCCAGCTGAGCTCCCCTTTGGGCATCTGCTGAAATCCCAAAAAAGCTCAGGAGCCATCAGGTGGTCACGAGATGTGGAGCTGCTGTCAGGAAATTTCTCCGCCGTGGTTTGAGGTTCTGCCTTCCAGCCTTATTTTCCTCAAGCTCCCTTTTCTTTCCTTGAAAATAATCCCTTTGCTCAGATTCTTGTGGTGCAAAGCTTCCAGTAAGTTCCAGCCTGGAATCCAGGCAGGGGGATGGATTATCTGCCTGCAGTAGGACACCTCACTCTGAGCAGCCTAATAACATAAAAATGATATATTTGAAGTGCTGCTCCCTCAATAATACCTTTAAATGGACTCCATTTATTTGAGCATTATAAATAAAAGTGCTGGCACACGTGGAAGTTTCTCTTGGAAAAGGGGAACAATGAACTCTCCAGCTCCTTCAGCCTCTCCGAGCTCTGGTTGCCAACCTCGGAACTGCAGTTCTCCAAGTGACTTTAATAAGCAAAATATTCCATTTTCCATGTATTGCTGCTCTTCAGAACGGATCCAGTTCTGGGGAGCGACGAGGAAAAGCTGCGGATTTCTACAGAGCAAAACCAAAACTCATCCAAAGCTCCTCAGAGCCCATTCCAGGGGCTGTGACCATCCCTGGGACATTGGCTCCATCCTTGGCCAGGAGAAGAGGAGCAGCTCCATGCTCATCTCCAGCAGCTTCCAGGTGCCTCCTGCTGCTGGAGCCGTGCAAGAAGCCAAAAGATTATTCCAAGCTCCAAGCCCCCAGAGCGTGGAAAACTGCAAATCCACACCCAAACCTTGGTACTTGGAGCTCATCTTTTCATGGGAGAAGTTGGAATAGCCCTGAAAAAGATCCTTATCAGTGGTGTTTTCCAGAGTTCCGTGAACGCTTTCTCCGCTCTTTTTGTTTTTAATAATTCCAGCATCGACTGGAAGCTCCGGGGGATTTTTCCACATGTTCTGACACATTGCCTCCATCCCCTTGGACGCAGGGCTGTTCCTGGAGGGATGGCTCGTGCGGTGCTGACAGCTCTGAGCACCTCATTCTGCAGGAAAGAAGAGCTAAAAGCCTTTCCCTGGATAAAAAAAGAAAGGGAAACTTGAGGAGCTGGAGCTGCTCCGAGAGGAAAATGAGGCAGCACCTGTGGGCACAGAGGGCTGGGAACACAAAAACCTGTTTAAACCACGATCCCAAAACGCCTGGAAGCAGGTTGGCCCTCTGGATAAGCGGTTGTGCTGCTTCCAATGACTTCATCCAAGAAGGGTGGCCATTGGGCCTGGGGGACTGGATCCTCTCCAATATTCCCTGGCTCAACCCCCGCCCCAAGCCCCATTATCTCCAGTCGTGCTCAGAGCTCATCCCGCCACTCCGGAGATTCCCCAGGCACCGCCTTCCATCCGAGGGCTTTTTGCTTTGCCAGAAAAACACTGCAGAGCCTTGACCTCCCCGTTCTGGCACCGCCGCTTGCCGTGGAACGCGCGGCTGCTCCCGGTTCCAGCTGGGATAACGGAGGGGGTTTGTGTCCCAACCCCGACCCAGCTGCGGGGCCCAGCGGCCCCGGGGCTCCCCAGGATGGGGGTGGCCAGCAGAGCCAGCTGAAGGGTGGGTGTGCAGCTCCACCAAGGGTTCCCCACCCCATCCACTGCTCCCCTCCCCAAGGATCCAGCGTTGTTCCAAAAGGGTGTGGCGGCGTTACGCCGCGGAACCGGGAACGCCGTAAAACCACGCTCAGCCTCGCAGAGCTCAGGGGATGATCCCAGTGAGGGCCAGGGAAAGATGGAGAGCTTCCAGTGTGTGTCCTCCAACATCATTCCAACATCCCTGTCCAGGGGGGATGACCCCAGTGAGGGCCAGGGAAAGATGTCCTGGCATGGAGAGCTTCCAGTTGTGTCCACCAATGTCATTCTCATTCCAACATCCCTGTCCAGGGGGGATGATCTCAGTAAGGGCCAGGGAAAGATGTCCTGGCATGGAGATCTTCCAGTTGTGTGTCCTCCAACCTCATTGCAATATTCCTGTCCAGGGGGGATGATCTCAGTGAAGGCCAGAGAAAGATGTCCTGGCATGGCGATCTTCCAATTGTGTTCTCCAATGTCATTCTCATTTCAACGTCCCTGTCCAGAGGGGCTGATCCCAGTGAGGGCCAGGGAAAGATGTCCTGGCATGGAGATCTTCCAGTTGTGTCCACTAATGTCATTCCAGTATTCTTGTCCAGAGGGGATGATCCCAGTAAGGGCCAGGGAAAGATGTCCTGGCATGGAGATCTTCCAATTGTGTTCTCCAATGTCATTCTCATTCCAACATCCCTGTCCAGAGGGGATGATCCCAGTAAGGGCCAGGGAAAGATGTCCTGGCACGGAGATCTTCCAATTGCGTCCTCCAATATCATTCCAGTATTCCTGACCAGAGGGAATGATCCCAGTGAGGACCAGGGAAAAATGTCCTGGTGTAGAGATCTTCCATCTGTGTCCTCCAACATCATTTTCATTCCAACATCCCTGTCCAGAGGGAATGATCTCAGTCAGGGCCAGAGAAAAATGTCCTGGCATGGAGATCTTCCAGTTGTGTCATCCAATGTCATTCTCATTCCAACATCCCTGTCCAAGGGGTTGATCCCAGTGAGGGCCAGGGAAAGATGTCCTGGCATGGAGATCCTCCAATTGTGTCCTCCAATGTCATTCCAACACCCCCATCCAGGTGGGTCTGCCCTCACCACACCTTCCAGAGCTTTCTCCAGCCAGGTTGAGCTCCCAAAGGCTCCCACAGCAGCTGGATCCCAAGGTCCTGGATGCTGGGACATGGAGCACACCCAGCACTGAAGGGATCACAGAATGGTTTGGGAAGGGATGTTAAAGTTCAGCCCATTCCACCTCTACCTTCAAGGACATTTTCCACTGTCCCAGGGTCTCCAAACCCCATCCAGCCTGGCCTTGGACACTTCCAGGGATGGGGCAGCCACACTTTATTTGAGAACCTCCACCAGGGCCTCCCCATCCTCAGAGGAAAGGATTTCTCCCAAAAATCCCAAATGTTCCATTCATACCCCAACTACGTGCTTGCACTCATTAAGAGCTGAGTACATCCTTTTAGTTAAGACTGGAATTAATTTAACACATCCCTGGAACATCCCAAATCACTCCTGTAACACTTCACTCTGAAAATACATCTCAACTCAAGAAGTTTCTCCCCATTTTTAGTCCTTTTCTCCCCTCACAGCAGATTCCACTTCCCACCGAGGGCGAATTACAGCTGCTCCATCCCAGCCAGCCCTCCCTGCAAATACATCCTGATCCTATCAATCCTCCCTAAACTCCTGGAATGGCTTTTATTTATAAAGGCAAGACCTACAGCAGGACACTCAAAATATTTCATATCAGGCCACGCTCCAGTGCCTTCCTGACTGGCACGTTCAGAGAGCCTTGGAAGGGATCCTGGGCTGGGATCAGAGCTGCCAGAGCCTCGCCTGGTGATGGGAATTCGTGTGGAAAGCCAGCAGTGATAAGAGAAGGAAATCAGGATGGTGGAAAGATGAGATCCTCATGAAAGCCACTGGCATTGTCCAGACACAAGGAAAGCTCCCAGTGGGAGCCATATCCTGTTTCCAGCTGGATTTAACATTTCCCTGGGATCTCCTTGCACAAGCTCTGAGTTTTCCAACTATTAACGTCAAAGCTTAACCCAAAGTGGCCTGGAAAAAACCCAAACATCACCAAATCCTGCTCTTCATTCTTCCCCAAGGGCAGAACTGGATATACTTGGATTGAGCAAGCGTCTCTCCAGATAAAAATGCAAGGAAATGGATTCCTCATCTGAGGAATTTTAATTTGTGCCAGCCCCGTCAAACAGACAGTGCCAGAGTGACAGAGCACATCTTGGATTATCCAAGGTCACTTCTGAGTTTTCCAGAGGATTTTCCAGCCGTTCTCATTTCCTGGGTGCCAAGAGAAAAGGAGGAACAGCTCCAACCCCAAGTATGGGAAATCCCAACCAGAGCTCTCCCCTCAGCCCAGTGCTGCTCCTATAACCCAAACAGCTCCTCCTCCACCTTCCCCCAAAACTGCAACCCCAGGTCAGGCTCAGAGGACAAAACACTGCCCAGCTTCATAAAGCACAACGTTAATCCTTGAGGCAAAACCCAGCCTTAGTTTAACTCAGCTCTGCATAAACCAAAACTTCAGTGGAAAAACCCTCAGGTAAGAGAGAGACAGGAGGAACTTGCACATATTCCAGTTTTTCCTTACTGGGAATCTTGGGTGCTGTGAAAGGCTCCAAGTTAAATGGGAGGGAACTGGAAAGATTTCACCCAGCACATCTCCTTTGGAATGGGACCAGTGGGGGTCAGGAACTGGCCAGAGTGGGGAGCAAAAAGAGATTTCTTTTCTCTTTAGAGCAGGAAAGTGCCCCAGGGTCAGGGCTGGAGGATTCCTGGTGGGGGCCCTGGCTCTTGATAGAGTCAGGAAAGCAAAAACAAACTGGGCTAAACCTGATGACAAAAGTGAGGAAAAAATCCAGAACTGGGCTAAACCTGGTCAAAAAAATGAGAAAAAACCGAACCGGGCTAAACCTGATGACAAAAGTGAGGGGAAATCACAAATTGGGATAAACCTGGTGACAAAAGTGAGGGGGGAAAAAGAATCAAGAATTGGGCAAAAGCTGCTGAAAAAGTGAGGAAAAAAGCACAAATTGGGCTAAACCTGGTTATAAAAGTGAGGGGAAAATCACAAACTGGGCTAAACCTGATGACAAAAACAAGGTAAATATGAAACAACTGAGGAACCGTAATTTGACAGTGACGTTAGAGGAAAACATAAAAAACAATCCCAGTAGTGATGTCTGAGCGCCAAATGTGATGGATTTCTGAACAGTGCAGCAGGTTGGAAGCTCTGCCCTCGGCAGGGAGCAGCCCCAGAGTTTGAGGGGAGATGAAACCCCCAGAATTGGGCCCAGGGATGAGTCCCTGGCTCGGCAGAGCGGATCAGGAATCTCTGCTCACGTGCAGAGCTGGGAGCGACCTCAGACTTGGCTAAACCTCATCCCCTAAACACAGTCCAGACCTGCACGGCTCCAAGGGACCCAGCCCCAGCCTGAGAGCCCCAGACCTCCAGGAAATCCATGGAAAATCTGACAGCTCACATGCGAGCGGGGTCAGGGGCAGAGCGTGCGCGCTCAGGAAAACAAATGTTCAGCGTGGAGGGGGCTGGCTCATCCCACGGGGAATCGGCTCCCCCACCCCATCCCACTGCAGGGAGGGAGCTGGGGGGGCTGTTAGCATCCAGGAAAACCCAAGTCATCCCTTTGCCTTTTCCAACACCTTTCCATGCAGGCTGGAGGCGAAGCTGTGCGTGAATCCAGCATGGGATGCTCACAGGGAAGAGCAGAGGGAGAAGCTGGGAATGGCTCAGGGATGAGCAGCCTGGGATGCTCACAGGGAGAAATTGGCTGGTTCAGGAATGAGCAGCCTGGGATGCTCACAGGGAGAAGCTGGGAATGGCTCAGGAATGAGCAGCCTGGGATGCTCACAGGGAGAAGCTGGGAATGGCTCAGGGATGAGCAGCCTGGGATGCTCACAGGGAGAAGGTGGGAATGGCTCAGGAATGAGCCTGGGATGCTCACAGGGAGAAGGTGGGAATGGCTCAGGAATGAGCAGCCTGGGATGTTCACAAGGAGAAACTGGGAATGGCTCAGGGATGAGCAGCCTGGGATGCTCACAGGGAGAAGCTGGGAATGGCTCAGGAATGAGCAGCCCTGCTCTGCCATCTGCTCCTGGCACGGGTCAGCTGCATCCCAGCCATCCCTCTGGAAAATCCACAGTGCCAACCCACCCCGCTCCGAGGTTCTCAGGGCTATATTTAGGGGTTTTTTGGGAAGGAGAGGGGTGTTATTGGTTGTTACCAGGACAAAAACATGTGATTCAAGCAGCAAGAGCTCGGCTCCAGCGGGCCACGGCATCATGTGAGTCCTGGGAACAGCCACGTCTGCCAGCTCCCCACAACTTCTGCAGCTTTAGTTTTGCTGAACAAAGGCAGGGACTTGCTGCACGCTGCAATCTGCAGCCACCAGGGTGGGATGGGGAAACCCACGGGGTGATTTAACCCCTAAACCCAGGGTTTCACTGGCACAGCTGCTCCCCTGCAGCATCACGCCAGACAGCAGTGAGGAAAGGCTTTGCTGGCACGGCCAGAGCCCATCATGTGGCTCAGCTAATTAAAAACTGACCTCGGCCATCATCATTAAATGTTGTAATCACAAGCCTGCAAGTGATTAGATGGAGAAACAACACCCCCCACCCCCCCCTTCCTCCTCGTTCCCAGGGATCAGCAGCTGACTAAGCCCAGCTCAAGGCCCTCAATCCTTTTTATAAACAGCAGAGCTCAGCTGTTGTCAGGGATGAGGACACCCAGGAATTTTGACCAGCCAGCATTTCCCTCTTGCTCCACAACCAGATTTTTTTTTGCCAGAAATGGAGGAGTCAGCATCGACTCCAACCCCTTCTGCTTCCCCATCCCACCAGGAATGGGATGGCAGCCAGGGAATTCAGCCCAGCACATCTCAAGCACTGCTGGAAAGGTGATTTAGGTGGACACAATACCATCAGGATGAATTCCAGCCTTGGCACTCAATCCTTGACAGATACACAAAAAAAGAGAAATTGATTTTTCAATTCTCCAGGAACTTCCCCTCTTGGGTTAATCTTGGGGTGTTGTAGGCTCAGCAGAATAGGAAAAGTTAATTAGGGGCAGATGAAGGATGATGGAAGCAGAGAATGGATGGGAGGGGGTGGATAAGAGGTGGGAATTTATTTGGAGGATGGAGAGGGGAGGCTGCAGGGTCCTTCACCCCAAAACCTGCATCACAGAAGGAATCACAAAGATAATTTGCCTGAAATTACCTGGAAGCACCACCAGATCTCTTAGAAAGGATCTCTACCTGTGCCACCACATGGGAGAGGAAGAAACTCCCCCAAATTACGACAGCAAACAAAAATCCCAAACCATTTCTGCTCAGTTACAAATCCCTGTGCTCCCCTTGAGTCACTGGGATCATTAATGCTGGAAAAGCCTCTCAGAACATCAAATCCAAATATTAACCTGCCAACACCACGTTCACCACTGAAACAATTCCAATTACCTGGGGATTCCTGCTCCTGGATGTTGTTTAGTTTGTTGGGTTGGGTTTGGTTTGTTTGCTTTTTTTTTTTTGGTTGAGGTTTATTTTGTTTTTGGGGTTTTTTTGGGGGTTTTGTTTTTGTTTTTTGTTGGGTTTTTTGTTTGTTTTGGTTTTAGTTTTTTTGTTATTTTTTGTTTTTGTTTTTTTGCTGTTGTTTGGCATTTTATTTTTGGAGTTTTTAAGGTTTTGTAACCTCTTATCTCAGTGGCAAGCTGTGGAACTCATCCCAGCCTGATCCTGCACCACCCCCAACACCTGACAGCCCAGTGTGGTGATTTTCCTGCCCAAGCACCTCTTTTATTGTGAATTCTCAGCAAGAACCTTCAGCTCATTGCACCTTTACCCTCCTTCCAACCACCCTCAAAACCCAAAACACTCAAAACCCCTTTTCACTGCTCCTTCCTCTGAATTCCTGCTTTTTCTCCCTCCTTGGTGGGAGGAATTTACTCGAGTGAGAGGCAGCACTCGAGGCATGGAGCCCATTTATATAATCCAAGATATTTTCCATGTGTTTTGTCGGGCTCTTCACACTTCTGTTTGCTTTTTTTCCACCACTGCTGCGTGTGGTGCCAAAGGCTACATTGAGCAACCACCGAGGGCTCGAAGCACTTCTTCTCCATTAATATAATAAACTCAGAACAGGAAAAAAAAAAATAAAAATAGGAGAAGCAGCTCCTTGGCATTTGGCAGGGGAGAGTTCAGCTCCCAGTGCCACGTCCCAGCTGACAAGGAGCCAGCACCAAACCCAGGTGGCCCAAAGGGGCTGCTGGATCTTCCAGGGCTGGGGGTGAACACCATGAAACAGCCTGGAGTGCATTTATCTGGGATTTTCTGGGTGGTTTAAACACCATGGGAAGGGTGTGCGCTGGGCTGGCTCTGCACAGACCCCAAAAGGCGACCCGGGCCCTGCAGAGATCCCAAAAATTGACTCAGGCCATGCACAGACCCCAAAAGGTGATCCAGATCCCAAAAGGTGACCCAGACCTTTCACAGACCCCAAAAGGTGACCCAGATTCTGCACAGACCCCCAAAAGGTGACCCAAACCCTACACAGATCCCAAAAAGTGACTCAGGCCCTGCACAGGCCTCAAAATGTGACACAGACCCAGCACAGACCCCAAAATGTGACCCAGGTTCTGCACAGACCCCAAAAGGTGACACAGACCCCAAAAGGTGGCCCAGGCATTTCACAGATCCCAAAAGTGACCCAGACCCAGCACAGACCCCAAAAAGTGACCCAGGTTCTGCACAGACCCCAAAAGGTGACCCAGGCCCTTCACAGACCCCAAAAGGTGAATCAGACCCTGCACAGACCCCAAAAGATGACCCAGGCATTCCACAGACCCCAAAAGGTGAATCAGACCCTTCACAGACCCCCAAAGGTGACCCAGGCCCTTCACAGACCCCAAAAGTTGCCCTCACTGCTTAGGCTGAGCTTCCATAGGCCAGGCTGGACAAAACCATGAAAATAAAAATCCTTGGGAGCTGCTGATCCACCCAGGAATCATTTAATTTGGGGGAAAAACAACCAATAAGTGTCTGGCCCTCCAACAGCCAGGTTGTGAACAAGAATTTATAAATTTAACACAAATCCCTGTTCAAATTTTGGACAAATTTAGGAGGCTCCTATTAATCAGCACTAACCCCTCCTCATATTAAAGTGGGGAAAATCCTCCATTCCAGGCTGGTTCCAGTTTTCCTGGCACAAGGCCACATTTTTTTATTTTTAAGACCCCACCCCACCTTTGTGATTTTTTTATTAAAAAATTATAATAAATTTACACAAGATTAAAGTTAACACCCCAAAATCCACAGGGACCAAAAAGCAGGGAAGAGGCCTCCAGACTGGCATTTTCCCTGGATAAGTTGATCTCCTGTCCTTCCAGCTCTGATACACAAAGCAAGTGTGCAGAAAGACTTTTATCTTTGGGGGAAAAAAAAAAAAAATAACTTCACTTTCTGATAATATCAAAAAAAACCCTCCAGAATGGGGAAAAAAAAATCGAGGAAAAAACGAAATACTGTAAAAACCTGGAAAATAATTAATAGATTTTTCTGTGCTTTCATAATAACATTCACTTGGGTAACCATAAAAAGCGATTATTATGGTAATAAAAGGATGAATAATTTATTATGAATCCCAGACAAACTGTTCCCTTCCAGAATTCTGAGATGACTCCATGCATATGAAAATCATCTCTGAAATGTCTGTGCTCGCTGCAGCCATGGGGCCAGGAAGGTCTTGTAGGGTTTACAGGATTGATTTTCACTTCCAAAAAGAGTTAAAATGGGAATATAAACCTGATCATGTTGGAATTTTGCTGTAATTGGAACTCATTAAATTCCTTATTTTTAGCACAGGGATCAGTTTTTTCTGCTGCATTTCCAAACACAAATTTGGGGAAGGGGATCCACGTGCAAGTCCCTCAAATTTCCTCAACACACAGAACTTGGTGTCTCAAATATTGCTCCTAAATTTGTCTGCAGCAGCACCCAGAACTGAAAGGGGTTTTTGTAGGGACTGACCCAGAGGCTGTGAACTGTCAGAAACAGGGAATGCAACCAAAAAAACCCCAAATAATAAACCTGAAATGCAAGAGGGGAACTTTTCACCACCCAGAGCTGAGTAGGCTGTGAACAAACCTCAGTGTCAGAGAAAAAAAATCCCAATAAAACACAAACCCACAGAGCGGGGTCAGATGGGATTTTGGGGAGGAAAACTTCCCTGTGAGGTGGGGAGAGGCTGGGATGGAATTCCCAGAGCAGCTCTGGAAGTGTCCCAGGCCAGGCTGGGATAGCAGAAGGTGGAACTGGGTGGATTTAGGGGATTTAAGATCCCAATCCCAACCATCCCATGATTCCAGGGATAACCCTGCAGTTCCCAGCTTGAGAATCAAATCCATCCCCTCTCCACACCTGCAGGAGGCTCCACAGAAACCCCAAATTCCAGCACCAAGGAGCAGAACTGGAGCTCCTTCCAAAGGAAACAGCCACAATTCAGGATCTGAGACATCCCAAAAATGGAAGAGCAGGAGCTCACTCCTAACAAAGCCTGGTCTGGGCTTCCCAGCTGCTCCAAACACACAATCTGGAATTAAACTGAGCTAATCTCAACCATGAACCACCCCTTGGATTAGATCTGCAGCCCCCTGCTTCCTTGCCCAGCTCATTTTCCCAGAGTTCAACAATGACAAATAAACCTCTGAGGAAAAAAGAGGAATTGTGCCTCGTGTAATCTGCTATTAAATAAGTCCTCACACAAAGCAGAATAAAATTCAATTTATTGGACTTTGTAGAAACGTGATTCCCCACCTTGATAATTAAAAAGATATTGTAATAAAAGTCTTTAGTGCTCGTGTGCTGCACGTCTGATTTTTATCCGAGCAGGGGGATTATAAGAACATGGAATTGCTGGTGCAGCCTTTGCGTGCAGGCACGATGGCAGGGAGATAATTCTGGTGCCACAAGAAATTCAGGCATGAAATTCAGAGCCTGTGGCACCAGCTGGGCTCCCAGAATGGGATATCCCAGGATTTTGGCACCTCCCTTGGTTGGGACAGAGGGATTAGTGCTGCCTTTCCACTCTGGAGTCAGCACCAAGCTCAGAGCAAAGATTTCTGTAATTAATCACCAGGAAAAGCAGAGGGGCAGCACCAGCCCTTCCCACCCTGGTTTGCCAATGCCCAGGATCCTCCTGCCTGGATTCCAAGAGAAAAATGGGAAGCAACTTGACTCAAAATGAAAAAAATGTGCACAGCAAGTGGTTTTCCCTGACTTGAGTAGGAGCAGAAGGAAAATTCCCTCCCAGAGAATCCCAGGTTAGACCCAGCACTCTGCCTGTGCTCTCAGCATCACCTTGGGGCACAGCTCCAGCATTCCCAGGGATTTTTCCTGGTCCATCTTCCCCTTCTGACCCAGACTCCCCAAACCAGCCAAGGTTCCAACCCCACCCAGAGCCACTCTCTGGGAAGACCCTGCAGATTCCCTGGGGCTGGTTTGGATTCAGCTCCTCTGCAATCCTTCCACAGGAGGGTTTGGGATGGAGGGACCCAGCCCTTGGGATGGGAATTTCCATTGTCCCACTCATCCTGGCCAAAAATCCAAAAAGGTTTGGTTGTTGTCACACTGGGGCTGTGAGAAGAGGAATCTCCACGAGGTTCACTCTGGAATTTCCATCCTCACAGATCAGGAATTGTGCTGGAAGCAAAACAGGGAAACATTTCCCAACCACAGGGAAATGGCACCAACGACAACCCAGATCCCACAGAAATTTGGGATAATTTGGGTCAGAAGGGACATTAAAGGTCACCCAGGCCAACCCTGGACAGCAAGATGCTCAAGATGTTGGACAGGAGCCAGCTCCAAGCTCATCCACATGGACAACATCCCTGGTTTATGCAATTCCAGTCCCCTCCTGACTTCCCTTGGCTGGATCCAAACACGGGATCTCAGCCCTTGGAGTGCAGAACACAAATCCTTCCTCCAAACACATCCCCCTTCCTAAAAATCAGGCAAACACACCCAGGGCCAGCAGGGCCCACGCTGGCTGTTTATTTAACGAGCATTCCTCCATCCATCCCGCTGGAAAACATTCCCAAATCCCAGGGAAAATCAGGCACGCTCCACTCTCCTGAAGCAGGGAGGAGGCACCAGCAGAGCAGCACTATAAAACTCATCAAAAGTCCAGGTTTGGCCAGATTAGTTATTTTTAAATCTGCTCAGAAAACACCCCCCCAAAATCAAGTTAATTCTCAGCACAGGTTCTGCTACAATCCCAAAGAATATTAATTTGTAGGTCCATTAATTATAGGACCTAAAAGCCCTGCAGTGCTTTTATTTCACATATGGGCCTGGAATGAAGTTGATTTCTCTGTATTTACTCAGATATAAAACAACATCTGTCCATGGAGCAGATAAAGCTCCAGGCTGGATAAATCCCTGCACGAAGAACCAAACTTAGATCGTGCAAAGGGTAAAACCAGGATTAAAACATGAGATAAATGAGGAACAGCACGAGGAGCAGCAGTGGCACTGCAGGGTTGGAAGGGATGATCCTGGAGCTCTTTTCCAGCCTCAGTGATCCCATGAGGAATGGGATTTGTCATCCCCAGGAGTGATGGAGCAACTGGGCTGGACTGGGAGGCTGTGCCCAAAGAGCAGCACAGGAGAGAAGACACAGGTTTGGGATCTGCAAAATCTCTGGGAAATGAGGATTTGAACCTCACTGAGCACTGCAAACAGTCCCACAGCACTGACAATGATGGGAAAAAACCAAACCAAAACCACCCAGAAATGCAAATATTAATGTTGAGTTTTCTCTTTTGGGATCATTCTGAAATTGGGATCTACACCTTAAACCTCTGGTTCATGGCATGTGAGCTCAGCTGCTGCCAGGCAGAGCAATCTCTGCCAGCTTTGACATCTAAATAAAATAAAATACAACCATTAGGCCTTTTCCCTATTAGAATTTAAAAAAATAAAATTAGTGTATTGAACTATAAAGTATAAAAAAAAGCTCATTCATTCACACTATTTAAAATCTCAGTCACAAAAACCTTTTGAGCCACAGAGAGGAAAAAATGCAAATAAACACCTGTGCACACCCAGGTTTGAATTCCTCACCCACACTCCAAAATCCTGAGGAGTTTGGGAAGGGACTGCAGCTGCCAGCCCTGGGAGCACACGAGAGGGCACTGTAGGTTCTGTAGGCTCAGCTCAAACCCATCCTGAGCTCCTGCACAGCAACCCCTGGGCTCAGCCTAAGCAGCCAGAGCTGCTCTGACAACCCAGAAGAGAATGGAATGGAAGAAGAGAAGGGAAGAAGGGAAGGGAAGAAGGGAAGGGAAGGGAAGAAGAGAAGGGAAGGGAAGAAGAGAAGGGAAGGGAAGAAGAGAAGGGAAGGGAAGGGAAGAAGAGAAGGGAATGGAATGGAATGGAAGAAGAGAATGGAATGGAATGGAATGGAAGAAGAGAATGGAATGGAATGGAATGGAAGAAGAGAATGGAATGGAATGGAAGAAGAGAATGGAATGGAATGGAAGAAGAGAATGGAATGGAAGAAGAGAATGGAATGGAATGGAAGAAGAGAATGGAATGGAAGAAGAGAATGGAAGAAGAGAATCCAACCCCAATCTCCTGTAAATCTCCAGGAACAACAAATCCTTTCCTTTGAGTACAAGAGGATTTTCGAGTTTCTGAAATAATACAAGAGGATTTTCAGCATTTCTTCACAAGGCTGAGAGTCCTGAAGGGATAATGAACTCATCTGTGCTGACCTCCTGCACCACCCCAACAGTCCCAATTCCCTACTCCATAAAACCCCAAAACTACAGAAAATCCTAAAAGTGAGGACCTGGTTTGAGGAGCAGCAGGGGACAGCAAATCCTCTGTGGCACTTCCATCAATCACTGGGCTGGAGTTCAACTTCCAGCTGGGATTCTCACTTTATCTCATCCTTTTGTTTCCAAAGTTTTCTCTCTCAAAAGGATCCCAGTCCATAAATACCAAGCCACTCCATACATTTTAGTTTTTTCTTTAGAAATGCAGAGGATTAAGAGCTTTTCAATCTCTTGCTGCCATTTTTTTAACCTTTTTTTTTAATGCTAGCTTCCACTTTTTGACATCCTTTGGAAAAGAAGAATAGGACCAATCCCCCATGGTTTTGGTGAGGGACACGAGGCTTCCTTCACCCCCATCCCAGCACCCCAGTGACCCTTTCCTGCCCTGCTGGGAGCTCATCCTGCCCTTCCCAAAGGGAATTTTATCAGAATTTTATTGTCACTGATGAGGGGATGGAACAAGAGCAAGCTGAGCTCACAGAGCCCAAGCACCAAAGTCCCTGATGAGGAATATTTTTATTTCAGATGTCTCAGCCAGTTTTGGATCCCTTTTTTGTGGCTCCAGCCTGTAAAACATGAATTGTTCCCCTCAGATACACAGCCAGCCCTCCAGAAAAACACCCAGCTTTATTCCAGCTACCTTTGTCAAGCAAATCCTTCAAGGATGAGGCAATTTTTGCTTGACCTCCATTCAAGAAGCATCCACCAGAGCCCACATTTGCCTCCAGAACCACCACTGGAACAGTTTATTGGGGCTTCCTCCTCCCCTGCAGGAACACAGAGCCATCAAGGCAGGCTTTGCTCAGCTGGGAAATCCAACCTGAGCATTGAGGCTGCTTTTCCCAGGATTTTCCAAGGAGAGAAGCAGGAAAACACGGAATTATCCATCAGGGCAGGGCAGTGGGAGCAGAGAATTTGGGATCAAGCATCACTGAGGAGCACAGGATTTAAGTGGGAATTGCTAAATAAAGTCCTCACATTTCCCTTATGGCAAATCTGGCTCTTAGGCTGAGTCACAACAATCCAAAAAACTGACTTGGAGCTTTTTTCAGAGCTCTGAGGAAGGGGCTGAGCAGGGGAATCAGAGACACCAGGGAGAGAAAAGAGTTACCCCAGGGAGAGAAATGAGTTACCCCAGAAACAAATGTGCTACTTCAGAGATAGATGAGTTACCACAGAGATAAATGAGCTACCCCAGAGAGAAATACGAGTTACCCCAGAGAGAAATAGGAGTTATCCCAGAGAGAAATATGAGTTACCCCAGAGAGAAATATGAGCTACCCCAGAGAGAAATATGAGCTACCCCAGAGAGAAATATGAGCTACCCCAGAGAGAAATAGGAGTTACCCCAGAGAGAAATAGGAGTTACCACGAGTCAGGGCTACCAGTGCCCCCCCATTATTCAACCCAGGCCAGCTCCTTTCATCCCCACCCAGCCCCAGCCATCAAAGGCTCTGACAAATCCCACTCTTCCCAACTTTCTTGCCCACCCAAGAGCAGCAAACACCCAGCAGCCTCTCTGGTGAGTAAGGGGAGCGGGATCTGCTCCGTGGTCATTTGGCCACAAACGCGCGACGTGATGTGAATTCCCACAAATGTTCCTGCCAGAGGGATTCTGTGCTCATCCCCAGCGGCTGGGGAATCAACAGAGGAGGAGAAAACACCAGCCAGGCTCAGCACTGGGGCAGGGATTGAAAAATCTCAGAGCGTGACGGGATCGGGGCCGGCGCACGGGACGTGTTGGGAAAGAGGGAGAATTGGCCTCGGCCCCCTCTCGTACTTCTGCAGCCTCCTTCAGGGGAGGAAGCAGAGGTAACAATTCATAAACCAATAAAATCCCAGCTGAAAGCCATCCCAGAAATTGGTGGAGCTCCTCCCGCCGTGCTGGAGCAGCCGGGGCTCGGGCTGGCAGCGCAGGGGAGGATTCTGGATTTCGGCCCCCAGAGCCACAGGCACGGCTCGGGTCACACGTGGGGCTGCTCCTGACAGGATCCAGCTGGGATCAGAGCAGCTGGGAGGGGGTTGGGTTACACAGGAACTGGGAGAGAGCCCAGGTGCTCCAGGAGAGAGATCCTGGGGTTTCCAGAAGGAAATCTCAGCTCACTCTGCACAGCATCCCAGCTTTCAAGGGCCCTCACCAACTGGGAACAAGTGGAATAAAGATCCTGGGTTTTCCAAGGTCTCCAAGAACCTCAGTTCACTCTGCACAGCATCCCAGTTTTCAAGGGTCCTCAACAACTGGGAACAAGTGGAATAAAATTCCCAGGTTTTTTAGGGCCTCCAAGAACCTCAATTCACTCCATACAACAAAATCCCCATTCCCAAGGGCCCTCACCACAATCCAGAAACAACTGGAATAAAGATCCCGGGTTTTGCAAGGTCTCCATGTACCTCAGTTCACTCTGCACAACATCCCTGCTTTCCAAGGGCCCTCAACAACTGGGATAAAGTTCCTGGATTTTCCAAACTCTCCATGAACTCCTCAATTCACTCTGCACAATATCTCTGTTACCAAGGACCCTCACCAAAATCCAGGAGCAACTGGGAATAAAGATCCTGGATTCTCCAAAGCCTCCAGGAACCTTGATTCACTCTGCAAAATGAAATCCCTGTTTCCAAGGGCCCTCACCACGAGCTTTGGGAGCAACTGGAATAAAATTCCCAGGTTTTCCAAGGTCTCCATGAACTTTGATTCACCCTGCACAACATCCCTGCTTTCCAAGGGCCCTCAACAACTGGGATAAAATTCCCAGGTTTTCCAAGGTCTCCATGAACTTTGATTCACCCTGCACAACAATATCTCTGTTTCCAAAGGCTCTCACTGAGCTTTGGCAACAACTGGGAATAAAGATCCTGGATTTTCCAGGGCCTCCATGAGCCCCTCAATTCCCTCATACAACAAGATCTCTGTTTTCAAAGGCCCTCATCACATAATCCAGGAAGAGCTGGAATAAAAGATCCTGGATTTTCCAAATTCTCCATCAACTCCTCAATTCACTCTGCACAATCTCTCTGTTTCCAAGGGTCCCATCCCCTCTTCCTGCAATGAAAATCTGGGATGCCAGTGGGCAAAATACAGAGCCCAGAGCTCCAAAAGTAAAATTCAAATCCAAGCACAGCACAAATATTCCAGCATTAAAACCTTTGGAATTGACATTCAATGGGAAAACAGCACAGAAATGCAATGAAGGAAATGCAGTACCTGGTGCAGGTGTTCAGGAGGTGAATTCCCACAGTGTGCAGTCAATAATCCTGCCTGGAAAAAGAGAGAAGGAAAATTAATATTCTGTTAATATTTTTTTTATTCCAATTAAAATCCGAAATAAAGATCTTTTCTAATGGCATAAAATTAAGATAATTAACTCATTAAAGCTGTAACACTTTTAGTGTTTAAGTAGCAGAGATTATGGGGTTGTATTTTTCTTTACACCAGGAACTTCTAATAAAAATAATAATTATTTTGAATTCTTAATTAAATATTATTAATTATTATTACTAATTCTGCCTCCTTTTATTCTCCAAAAATAGTTCATTCTAACTAATAAAAGGTTTGGAAGAAAAATCTGGAACAGTTTTGAAGGGATCCTTTCATATGGAAGTTACAGGGACAGGTTCCTTCAGGCACCAAATTTTTTGGTGGGAATATTTTGGGAGAGCAAATATTAGGAATGGCCACACTCCACAGAACTTGGGAAAAACTTCAGGAAAGGTCATTTTCTCAGTTAAAAAAAAAAAATAAATAAAATTAAATTAACAGTTAAACACCCAAAACTTCAGGACATGCTTGGCTTCAATGATCTTAAAGGTGTTTTCCAATTTAAATGATTCTGTAATTCCACGATTGTCATTCCCAGGTCTCTCCATTGGCACTGATGGTTCAACAACCAACCAGGTTCATTGGAGCAGCAAGAACAAGCTCCAAAATCCAAATGCCACTAAAACTCCAATGAATCCTCATCCATTAAATCCAACAAGGTGCAAAACCCAAATGCCACTAAAATCCCAATGAATCCTCATCCATTAAAGCCAACAATCTCCAAAACCCAAATGCCACTAAAATCCCAATGAATCCTCACCCATCAGAGCCAACCTTGGCCTTTCCTGCCTCTGAAGTGAGGGGACACATCCCTGGAATTGTTCCAGGCTTGGAGAGCCCTGGGACAGTGGAAGGTCCCTTCCCACCCATCCCATCCCATGATCTCACCCAGACCCACAGCTCTTGGCAAACGAGCCCAAACCCCCCTCTGTTCCTTCATTTATCACAA
>JAOTQP010000567.1:1850422-1865234 GCA_026413545.1 Cichladusa arquata
AAGCTGCAGACAGTAACTCGAGGAGGTGCTGCTCATCTCCAAAGCTCCTTTTTTTTTTTTTCCCCCTGCAGTTTAAATCCTTGCTCTTTTTTTGGAATAGCACCTGGGAGAAAGTTTAACCCCCTGAACAAGCACTGCCTTAAAAAAAAAGAAGTTTATTAGTTCTGTTCTTTAGAGGAATATAAATGTATTATTAACAGCATTGGGGATTATTAAAACATGGGGAAAACAAATTAAAAACTAATTCTGTCCTCACCATTTCCTGACTTTTTGTGCTTTCCCTGCCTTGGATTTTCCTTTCCTGCTCCTTTTCACTTCAGTGTCTCCAGGAGAGGGAAACCCTGGGAGTTCCCAGAGCCAAAACTGTTTGGATTTTCTCCTCCTTGCATGAAATCCTCCTTTTTCTGCACTGAATCTTCTAAAATAATGTGGATAAAATAGGAAATAAGAGAAAAGCCAAACTCTGGTGGTCTCAGTGCAGCCCTTGAATCCAAAATATGGGAATTATCCATGAATATTGGAATATTGGAGTGTTGGAATATTGGGATATTAGGACATTGGGATATTGGAGTATGGGAATGTTGGAATGTTGGAGTATTAGAGTATTAGAATATTGGAATATGGGAATATTGGGATATTGGAGTATTGGAATGTTGGAGTATTAGGATATTGGGATATTGGAGTATGGGAATGTTGGAATGTTGGAGTATTAGAGTGTTGGAGTATTGGAATATTGGGATATTGAGATATTGGAGTATTGGAATATTGGAATATTGAGATATTGAGATATTGAGATATTGGAATACTGGAGTATTGGAATATTGGTATATTGAGATATTGAGATACTGGAGTATTGGAATATTGGAGTATTGGAATACTGGAGTATTGGAGTATTGGAATATTGGGATATGGAGATATTGAGATATTGGAGTATTGGAATATTTGAATATTGGAATGTTGGAATATTGGGATATTGAGATATTGGAGTATTGGAGTATTGGAATATTGGGATATTGGGATATTGGGACATTGGGACATTGGGATATTGGGATATTGGAGTATGGGAATATTGGAATGTTGGAGTATTAGAATATTGGAGTATTGGAATATTGGAGTAATGGAGTATTGGAATAGTGGGATATTGGAATATTGGGATATTGAGATATTGGAGTATTGGAATACTGGAGTATTGGAATATTGGAATATTTGAATATTGGAATATTTGAATATTGGAATGTTGGAATATTGGAGTATTGGAATATTTGGATATTGGAATATTGGGATATTGGAATACTGGAAATGCCCAGTGGAGAGGCAGCTGAAGTCCCAGCCTGAGGAATTTTCCTTTGGAATGTCTCCAAAGGGGACAAATTCAAGCCCTGGCAGTTCCCCACACTTACAGCCTGGCTTAGCTCCCCAGAGCAGGGAAGGGACTCAGTGCAGGGATTCAGTTCAAACTCTCCAGGAAAATCCCTGTTTGTCAGGAGGTTCAGGCTTTGCTCCCCCTGAGTTTCCCTGCTTCTCCTGGAGTATTTTGCAGATTTCACCAAGGATGGAACTGCCATGTCCAGAATCTCTTTAATTCTGCAAATCAAGAGGCCCAGGGTCAGTCTGAAGGTAAAAACTGGTTTCCATCTCTCCAAGGGTCCCAAAAGCAGAGAACTGGCTGAAAGCCACACTTGACTCCTCCACACTGGCAATTCCAAGCTCCTCATTAAAACTTTTGCTGACAGAAATGCGATTTATATAACAGAAATGTAATTTATCTAGATAGAGATATTTATTTATATATAAATAATAAATGTAATTTAGCCACTGATGTGACCAAACCCAGCAAGAGCAGAGTGGAGCCTTTCTCCCCCCTCTGTCCCATCCATTTTCCTGCTCTTTCAGCAGCCACATCCCTGCCTGGGATCTGCTTTGATGGTTTGTTGGTTCAGGGTTTAACCAACACTGATAATTTCTCCACCCCAGGACTATCAGGCACTTTTGGGAAGGGATTTCCCACTCCTCAGAGAGCCTGCAGCTGATACCTCCTGTGCTAACCCATGGATTTCCTCCATTTCAGCCCAACCCAAACAAATTCTGGGTTTCCAAGATGAATTCTTGTAATAACCCTGCCCTGAGATTGGATTTGGGGCTGCAGCTCTCTGCAAAAGCAGGAAAATGTCCCAGACAGAGAGAGATTTGCCCAGAGTTCAGCTCAGTGGTCACATAGTTCTGTCTCCACTCCCTGCACTGATTATTTCTGTCTCAGCACGAGTTCAGTCACTTCTCCTTATCCAGAAACTCATCCCAAATTCCTTATCCAGAAACTCATCCCAAATTCCTTATCCAGAAACTCATCCCAATTTCCTTATCCAGAAACTCATCCCACTTCTCCTTATCCAGAAACTCATCCCAATTTCCTTATCCAGAAACTCATCCCAAATTCCTTACCCAGAAACTCATCCCACTTCTCCTTATCCAGAAATTCATCCCAATTTCCTTATCCAGAAACTCATCCCACTTCTCCTTATCCAGAAACTCATCCCAAATTCCTTACCCAGAAACTCATCCCAATTTCCTTACCCAGAAACTCATCCTTTCCACAAGTTCCAGAGAAAAATGAAAGTGAGCGGATTAAAAATAGAAGAGAAAAAAAAAAATAAACAAACAAAACAAAAAACCCTGACTTGTTATCTGCACTGAGTTTTGCTCCTGGCACTTGCAGAGCTGTTCCTTGATTTGTTTGCTTTATTTCTTGCCTTTTTGTCTCCCCTTTCCCAACAGACATCTGCAAAGGTCAGACACTGTCACACTCTGGGTGTCCCACAGCAGGAGTTGCCTCGGCTCTGATCCAGGCTCAGAATCAGAAATTTCCTTAGGAGAGCTCCTAATCCAGGCTCAGAACCAGCAAATTCTTAGGAGAGCTCCTAATCCAGGCTCAGAACCAGAAATTTCCTTAGGAGAGCTCCTAATCCAGGCTCAGAACCAGAAAATTCCTTAGGAGAGTTCCAAATCCAGGCTCAGAACCAGAAATTTCCTTAGGAGAGCTCCTAATCCAGGCTCAGAACCAGAAATTTCCTTAGGAGAGCTCCTAATCCAGGCTCAGAACCAATGCCTGGTTTTATATCTGGGTTTAAGAGAGGTGGATGAGGGAGAAGAGTTGATTTTATATCTGGGTTAAAAGAGGTGGCTGAGGGAGAAAAATGATTTTTATGTCTAGGTTTAAGAGAGATGGCTGAGGCAGAAGAGTGGATTTTAGACCTGGTTTAAGAGAGGGGGTGAGGAAAAGGAGTGAATTTCATATTTTGGTTAAAAGAGGTGGCGGAGGGAAGAGAGTGGATTTAATGTCTGGTTTAAAAGAGATGGATGAAGGGAAAAATGGATTTTATATCTGGGTGAAAAGGGATGAGTAAGGAAAAAGAGAAGATTTTCTATCTGGGTTTAAGAGAGGTGGGTGAGGCAGAAGAGTGGATTTTAGACCTTGGTTCTGTGTGGAACCAAATCATCCAAGAGATCCACGTTGGGAATGGCACAAATCCCACGGGACAGGAGCTCAAAATGCAGTGCCCAGGAATTCTGAGGTAGAACTGAAACACTTTGGGTTTATCAATGACTAAAACAGGAGCAGGGAGTGCAGATAAAAAGGGAATTGAGGGGAAACTTGCCCAGCTTGAAGGGAAACATTCAGTCCTGGGAACACATGAAATGAAATCAAACCAAACTGAAAATGGATTTTACAATTGGAGAAGGGACTAGACCAGACCTAGAAGGGTTTGGAGAACTGATACAGCCGAGAAGAGACACAGAAATCCTGGGAACAGGGAATTTGGAGGCCTGCACTTCATCCCTTGCCCTCTGCAGAGGGAAATTTGGTCCAAGGAGCCGAAATCTCAGCCCAGAGTTTGGGAGGAGCTCAGGGAGTGGAGCTGGGCTTGGCTTCACCCCCTGCCATAAACCAAGGGAATTTAAAAACCACCAGGAAAGTGCAAAAGAAATCCCAAATTTCTGTGCATCAGCTGTTTATGGCAGGAGGGTGACTCAGCCTGGCCCTGCCAGAGCAGCAAATCCCCACCTGGAAACTGGGAAAAAACTCTGCACTTTGGATATAAATAAACATTTTCCAGACACATGAGGACAAGAGCTCAGACTTGCTAGACAGACATTGCCCCACAATGTAGAATTACATTTATTTTTTAAAAATATATTTTTAAAAATTTCCTTTTTACTTTTATTTGGATTATTATAATTATTATTATTAAATTATTATTATTATTATTATTATTATTATTTAGAAACTGAATTTATTTATGGCAAACACTAAGAACTAAAAGAATGAAAGGCAGGGAATGTGCCCCAGGATTTTTTGTTCTTAGCCATTGGTTACTGAAGGCTTTCCTGTATTGAGGACTCAGCAGGTTGAAGATGTAAAAAAGGATTTATTTCAACAGCTCAGTTGGTTTGAGCTGCTCTTCAAGGCACAGGGGAGTTTTTAAAGCAGAGCAAAAAGCAGAACAAGGTTTCTCATCTGTAACTTGAGCCTTGGGTTTATTCAGTGTCATAATTCTGAGGTAATTATGTTTAATCTTAGCATAATTATAATTAAAAGAGAAATATCGCTGATCCAGAGCTCTGAGCTGGTGACAGCTGAAATTCAAGGATGAAATACTCTTAAAATCCCACAAAAGGTGGTGGGTGCTGCACGAGGAAGGATGATCCAAGCTCCAGGAAAACAGGGAATGGGACCAAAGGAAGCATTGGAATTTTGCATTTTCACTGCTTGCATTGCAATGTTGGTCCTGCCAAGAGCAGGGGGAAGGAGCAGATTTAAGTGAGAGCAGGATGTGGGATGAGGACAGTGAAAGTCCTGACGAGTATTTGATGTGACAGGGGAGAAAAAGCCAAGGGGAGGAAGTTTGTGAATGGATCAGATCTGGGCAAAAGGCAGATCCAGCAGGGCCAAGAGCAAAGGATGCTGCACTGATGGAGATGGGATGAGACAACAACTTGGACACGAGTTTGAACTCCAAAGGTTGAGTTCTTAGAGCTGAAAACATTTAGGGCAGGAGCAGGAAAACAGGAAGATGTTGAGTGGCCAGAAAAAAAAAAAAAAAAAAAAATCAGGGAAATCTCTCCCCACCACCTGAAGTGCATCAGCTGAGACAAGTCCTCTCAGGAGATTTTCCTTCCCCTCCCACCATGTGCAGCTTCCTCCTTTCCCTCCTTCCCACCCTGCTGCTGTCATGTGGGTGATTTGGATCATCTGTGTCCCTCCTGCCCAGGACCTGACCCAGGCAAGCAGGGCTTGTAAACCCTTTTGATGTCTGGAGCAGGCAGCCAGGATTTGTGTTTGCCAAGGGGAAAGGGAGAAATTTATGGTAGGAAAATGTGACTGTCATCTTCGTTTATCTCCCAGTTTTGTAATGGAAAACAGGCATTTCACAAACACAGCCCCACAGAACCCAGCCTGCTAACCACGAGCTGCTCCAGAAATATTAATATTATTATTAATAGGAATAATAATGCTGCAATAAATCACACCCCAGCTGGAACATCCCATGCACCTGGCAGCCTTGGAAACCCCCACGGATCTGTTCCCTCTTCCCATCCTTGTGAACCATCTGAAAATCCTCGGATTCCCCACAGCACAAACCCCCCACACTCAGTGCAGCAGCTCTGGAGCATCCCACAGGCAGAAAAAAAATCCAGTCTGGAGCTCCAGGATGCTCCAAAATTCAGGAAAGTTTATCCTGAGTGCAGGGATTACCTGGAGCCCTGCAGAGGAGGAGAGCAGCTCAAGCTGAAGGAGTTAAACCACACAAATCCAAACTCCCATTTTCAGATGAAATCCACACAAATTCACATTCCCACCCCAGGAGTTTGTTTGCAGTCCTTGGCAGCTCATGGGGACTTTTGGATTTATAGCAGGAAAGAGCAGAGATTCTGCTCCAGACTCACCCCCCAAGCTCATTCCTGGAGCCTGGCTGCAGGAAAACCTGAATTAAGAGATCACCTTCTGCATCTGGCACCAAAAAAATCCAAATTCACCTCTGCTCCTGACCTTCCCACCGAGCCATTCCCAAAATCTGAACCATTTTCCAGGAGTTGAGATGGGAAGTTTTTCCCTACTCACCCTGGAGGAGGTGGTGGCACTGCTGCTCCTTGTCCTGCCCTGGGCAGTTTTTTTCTTGTGCTTTTCCTTTGACAGGAGCTGATTGCAGAGCTCTGGGATTACGTCTGCATCTCCAAATCTTTCTTTCTCAGCTGGAAAGTCTCAAGTTCCAAGCTGGGATTCCCTCTCCACCCCCTTTCTCCAGGAGTTAACCCTCCTTTTGCTGGAAGGGTCTGTGTGGTCAGCACCCACCAAAATCTCAGGGAAGAAAGGAAAAGGGAAGGGGGCATTTTAAGGGAAAAAAAATCAGTGGTTTTTTAGTGTTCTCTGCTTAGTAATTCAGTACTGTAGAAAAGCTCTTTGTGATGATGACATTTTTAATTCTGGACTTTCAGAAATCAGCCCTAAAGGATTAAGGGTTTCAAGGCTTTTTAAAATTGCTTTTATCTCCATTTTTTTATTACAATGTTGATCAGTCCGTGGGTTTCCAGCCAGAAATTTGCTGTCCCCCACAAACAAAGGGGACAAGAAGCCATCAATCATTTCTCTGGTCATCATCCCCATTCCCTTTCCCTTTCCCATTCCCATTCCCATTCCCATCTCCATTCCCATCCCCATTCCCATTCCCACTCCCACTAATGAGCTTTTCAACTGACCTGATGAATTTGCACATGGATTAAAGCTGCAGAGATCTGGACTTGGAGCCCAGAGCCTCAATCCCAGGACACCAGTGCAGCCCAGAGCTGGGATTCCATTGGGATTGGAGCAGGGAATGACACAAATCCCAAAATAAATCCAAAACCAAACACAAAAACCCCACTTCAAAGTGTTCAACCATTCCCTATCAATGAATTTTATCAGTGTTGCATTTGCTCAAAAAAAAGATTCTGCATTGAAAAATGTCAAGCCATGCAAAGACATTCCAAGATTTTTCCAAGGGAATATTCCTACAATTTTCTGGCAGGAAAAATAAAACATCCCACCTTTTACAGTACAGAAAATAAAAAGGAATCATTCTTGTCACTGAACTCAAGGTTCACTGAGCTCTTTGCCACACAAGAAAACATCCATGAAAACTCAGGGAAGTGTCAGAGGGGGAAGAATTTATTTTTGGAAAATCCTGAGGCAGAACCTGCCAGAAGAGCTGCTGGTTTTGTTCTAACTCTCAACTGAATGAAACTCCCAGGAATTTCAGGCAGAACCCAAACCAGATGTAATCCCCCCAGATGTTTACAGACTCCTTCAAAACCCAGCGAGGCATAAACAAAATGGGAAAAGAAAAAAAAAAAGGAAAATCTCCCCCCCACAAGCCTCTCCCCTCTGCTCGCCCCTGCCTACCCCCAGCACTGCTGCTCCTGGGATAAATCAGGAAATTTGGGGAATTGTTTAATGCCAGAAAATGAGGAATTTCCCAGGAACCCCCTGCCTGGGCTGCAGAGAGGAGGGAAAGGCAACCTGAGGGTGGAAAAGGAGGGAGGGATCCAAGCAAACCAACAAACTGTTCCTTGGTTGGTTTTTTTTTTTGCCTCATTTTCCCCGGATTCCTCCCACCTCCTCTTTTCTGAACATTTGGATTTTTTAATTTTTTTTTTTTTTTTAAATTTCTCTGCTGGTTTTGCTGAGGAGAGCAGGGAGCCCATTAGAGCAGGGGGATTAAGGGAGTTGAGGGAGGATTGAGTAATGCAAGGGCTGTAAAATCCCAGGAATTGTGCAAGGCAGATGGCCCCAAGGAGAGCGTGGTGTTCCTGGGATGGGTAAATCCATGGGATGGGGCTGGGATGGATAAATCCATGGGATGGGGCTGGGATGGATAAACCCATGGGATGGGGCTGGGATGGATAAATCCCATGGGATGGAGCTGGGATGGATAAATCCCATGGGATGGGGCTGGGATGGATAAATCCCATGGGATGGGGCTGGGATGGATAAATCCCATGGGATGGAGCTGGGATGGATAAATCCATGGGATGGGGCTGGGATGGATAAATCCCATGGGATGGAGCTGGGCTGGATAAATCCCATGGGATGGAGCTGGGCTGGATAAATCCCATGGGATGGGGCTGGGATGGATAAATCCATGGGATGGAGCTGGGATGGATAAATCCATGGGATGGGGCTGGGATGGATAAATCCCATGGGATGGGGCTGTATTGGATAAATCCATGGGATGGGGCTGGGATGGATAAATCCCATGGGATGGAGCTGGGATGGATAAATCCCATGGGATGGAGCTGGGATGGATAAATCCATGGGATGGAGCTGGGATGGATAAATCCCATGGGATGGAGCTGGGCTGGATAAATCCATGGGATGGGGCTGGGATGGATAAATCCCATGGGATGGGGCTGGGCTGGATAAATCCATGGGATGGGGCTGGGATGGATAAATCCATGGGATGGGGCAGGGATGGATAAATCCATGGGATGGAGCTGGGCTGGATAAATCCATGGGATGGGGCTGGGATGGATAAATCCATGGGATGGAGCTGGGCTGGATAAATCCATGGGATGGGGCTGGGATGGATAAATCCCATGGGATGGAGCTGGGATGGATAAATCCATGGGATGGATTTATATATATAAATAAATGAATATTTTCTATATGGCATATCTATTTCTTGCCTGGACAAGGAAATCAATCCAGAATTCCTGGGGACAATTCCTGCCTTCACAAGGAGATCAAACTCCCAGAGAGGGAGCAGGGACAGGGAATACTCACCAGAATTCCTGGCTCAGGAATCTCCTCCTCCTCCTGAATTTCAGCTGGAAAATGCAAAGAGAACAAAATTCTGAGTTCACAAACCAGAGGAACAGAAGGGAATTCCCAGCTCTGCTGACAGGACACAGGAGATGGATGGATTCCCCCTGAGGGCAGGGATATTTTGGATAGATGGATTTTGGGAAGGAGCTGTTCCCTGTGAGGCTGGGGGGGCTCTGGGATGGATTTCCCAGAGAAATCCACCCCTGGAAATGCCCAAGGCCAGGCTGGAATGAGCTGGGACAGGGGAAGTGTCCCTGCCCATGGCAGGGGCTGGATTTGGATGATCCTTAAGGTCCCTTCCCACCCAAACCACTCCATCATTCCATGATTATTAAAATGTCCAGCTCTGGCTTCATTTTTGGGCATCTCTTTGGGTGCCAAGCCCAGAATGAGGAACACCACCCAAAAATTCCTGCCCTGCTGCAGCCCCCGAGCTCCACAAGCTGTGCTTGTGCTTCCGTGGCAAGAAATATCCTAAAGAGAAGGAGGAATTTATAGAAAGTAGGAATTTATAGAAAATAGGAATTCATAGAAAATAGGAATTTATAGAAAGTAGGAATTTATAGAAAATAGGAATTTATAGAAAACAGGAATTTATAGAAAGTGTAGCACTCACCAGGGATGACATTCCCAGAGGCTGGGGGTGCTTAACCCTTCCTTTGGTCATACAAAAATAAAAATTCAAGTTATGCTGGATTCAAACACCTGGGATATGTGGCCACACCTCATTTATCAATTCATTAAATGCATTGTGAGCCATTTATTGGCAATGACCCTGTGGGAAATCAGCTGGAAATCAAATATAAAGCAGCACCTCCCCCTCTTATTTTCCAAACTCTTTTCCAAACAGTATTTCCCAAACTCCAATTTTCCAAACTCTTCTTCTTTTCCAAGCCCTATTTTCCAAAATATGCATCATTAAAATAACCAGGTGACAGCAAACAGGTTTCCTTTGCATTTAGGATTAGCCAATAGGATAATGGTGCTTTGTCAAAATCCAATTAAATTTTCAGGATTTCATCTGAATCTTAGATGTTGGGTTCAGATGGATGAATCCCACTCTGGGGAATTGCTGGACAAAGGAGGGACTGAAAGGGACACAGCTCAGAATTGTTCACATGACATAAAATTATTTCATAAATTCATCACATTTTGCACACTCAAAAACTCAACTACCCCAGTTTTCTTGCAGTGGGAATTTAGATCATAAAATGGTCTGAGATTGGGAATTTAGAAAAGAGAATAGTCTGGGGTTGGGAATTTAGAAAATAGAATGGTCTGAAATTGGGAATTTAGAAAATAGAATGGTCTGGGGTTGGGAATTTAGAAAATAGAATGGTCTGAAATTGGGAATTTAGAAAATAAAATGGTCTGGGATTGGGAATTTAGAAAAGACAATGGTCTGGGATTGGGAATTTAGAAAAGAGAATGGTCTGAGATTGGGAATTTAGAAAAAAGAATGGTCTGAAATTGAGAATTTAGAAAAGAAAATGGTCTGGGATTGGGAATTTAGAAAAGAGAATGGTCTGAAATTGGGTTTTTCCTGAGAGGCTGAGTGTGGATCCATCCCCAGCTCAACATTCCTGCCCAGCCAACCCCGACCCACTCCCAAGGCAGAGCAACTTAGAGCTGCACTATTCATAAATACACATTTATTTCTCATTAGAAATGCATAATTACAGCATTTTTAAAGCATTTTCCCCTAGAAAAGTAGTTAAGCAACAGTACAAACAAAAGTGTTAGTCTTCTGCAAATACAGTTTTGATGACACTGAACAGAAAACACCAGCAAAAGGCCAAGACTTGCTGTCAAGGGATTTTTCCTTTTTTTAAATATTTTCCTTTTTTTTTTTTTTGTTATAAACACCATAGCAAATTAAAAAAAAAAAAAAAAAAAAAAGTGAAAAATATCTGAGCTCTGGAACTTTCTCTTCATGGCAAAGCAGGTCCTGCAGGGCAGCAGCACCCAAATTTTTGCTGACATTCCATTTTCACAGGAGGGCCCAGGGGGTGGGCAGGGATGGAGTCTCACAGTTTGGATGCAGGAGAATTCTTCCTCCTCCTCCTCCTCATCCTCTCCAAGGTTGGGTTTGTCCTCTCTGAGTGGATTTCAGTGCAACCCACGGGGTTTTTTGGAAGGTCAGGACCTGGATTGGTGTCGTGCTGCAGCTCTGGCTGAGGTTGGAATTATTCCAGGAATTATTCCAGGTGAGGCTGGAGGTTCTGAGTCTGGGTTTGTTTTTATTTTTTTTTTTTTTTTTCCAGCCTCTCCACTCCCATGTCTGGCTGGAGCTCACTGGAGTCCCCAGCACTGCTCAATCCTCTCACTGGATTTGGATTGCTCCGTGCTCTATCTGCATTTCTGGCTGGATTGCTGATTGAAGGGAATCAGTGCCCTGCAAAGGGGGACAGCACAGAGGAAATCAACCCAAAAGTGCTTTTTATTGGTGGGACCAGCTCATTATCCCAATATAAACTCCTTGTGAATGCCAGTGGAAAAAATCCCAGAGCAAAATCCACATGGATGTGGGAATGGGAACACACAAAGGCACCAAAAATAACATCAGAGTCTCCATGAAGCCTAATGAGGAAGCTGAAATAATGCAATTATGATAAAGATCTACAAAATCATGAGTGGCACCAAGGCAATTATTCCCTCTCTCTTCCCAAGAAAAGAACCAGCTCCAAATAAAGGAAATAAATCCAGAGTCTGGCACCAAAGTGAAGCTGTGGAAGGCTCATCCCAAGGGAGAGGTTTTGGGAATAAAATAAATAAAATAAATAAAAATGGGAGCTGGGAAGGCCACCAAGGATAATCATGGAAAAGACAGGGGGGAGTTCTGGGGTGTTGGGGGTAAGGGGACAGAAATCCTGCTGGAATTTCCCAGCTGGAGCAGGGTAGGGTCTAAAAATGCTGATTTTCCCCACTGCAGCCTTGCCCTATTTTAGGTGTCAGCTTTTCCTCAGAGGAAATTCCTCCTCTGATTCTCCTGTTTCTCCTGATTCTCCTCAAGGAAAACCAGGAAGAATTAAAAGGGAGCACAACTGATTGAAAACTCCAAAGGAAAATCTCTTTACAAGTGAACTCGCTGGGGAGGGAGAATCCAAATTCCAAATTCTGGGAGTGAGGAAAAGCCCCTGGAGCTGGGAGAGGAGCAGAACCCAGGAGAGCTTCCCCTGCCAGCAACTCATCAAAAATTCCAATTCAAATATCCAAAATGGATAAAATTCCAAGCACAGGGCAAGGATTCCAGGATTTTTTTCCCCTAAACTCCTCCTCATTCCAGAGATCTGCCCTCTCTGGATTTTCCTCATTAACACCTCCAAAGGATGCTCTGTGCAACACCCTGGAATTCTCTCTCTGACAGGATTTTGGGGATAAAAAATCCTCATTTCAGGCCTTGCTTTGTGCTCCCAGCCTTGAACTTGTCAAAAGACCCACAAGGGTGGAAAATCCACCAGAATTCCCAACTTCTGGGTTTTATTACACAGTCCCAGCTCATTTATTATTCAAATTAAAACACCAGAAGTTCAAAATCATACAGTGCTGCTCCTAAATTAATTTCTTTCCCTCTGCCTTGTTGCCAGTAATTGTATTTGGCTACAGGAATTTTTTTTTTCCTGTTTAATTTGAAGGGTATTTTGTGTTTGCTTAAAAGTTCAAAAAACTTCATGCCAAGGTGCTGAATAAATCTATGAGACTGCTAAATTGGATAGCACAGAATTTTTTAAATAATCCTCAAAGTTTTCTTTCCCATTTAGAGGAAAAGTGTATTGAGTAAATAGAATTATCAAATATCAGCAAAACAGCAGCACCAAATATTGCTCCAACCTCAGACCTGAAGGGATTATAAGAATTTATATTTGGAATGATGGTGGGGTTTTTTCCAAATCTAACAGAATTTACCACCAGCATTGCATCTGAGCACAGAATTTTAATCCAAATATTCTGTATTTCTAGACTTTGCAAACTGCTGTCAAAACATGAAAAGAAGCCAAGCAAAAATCATTCATGAATAGACTGAAAATAGAAAATTGAAGTGGATTTTGCTCTGCTCCAGCTGAACTCAGAGCAGGGATTCATTACAGGAAAAAAAAAGGGGCAGAAAACTTGTTGTGAGACATGAAATAAATCCACATTTGAGCTGTTTCAAACAGGGAATTGGCACAGAATCCAGCCCAGGTGGAAAATAAATTCCACTTTAGTGAGCTTAGATTGATAAAGAGCTGCAAAATCCCTGGGAACATCTCAGCACCTTGAGCCAGGTGAAGTGTCAGTGCAGCCTCACCTGGAGGTTTTCCCTTCCCTCAGATCAGACTTTTCCCTTCTGATGAGAGATCCTTCTCCACAGAAAATTCCATCTTTTTATCCACAAAAAAAAAAAAAAAATCCTCCTAAACTATAAACTCAGAGCAATGCAAACACCAAGTTGGTTTCTCCAATTCCCTTCCAGATCCTCAGTTTTCACTGAGCAAAGGGAGGAAATATTTATGGCTGACTTTTATTTATGGCTTTTCCTTTCATCCCCTTTTCCTGTCCCCTTCCTTCCCTGCTTTCCCTGGAAACCTCTGTGGTTAAATCAGAGAATTAAAAACCAGCAGGGTGCAAAGTGTCCCCCAAAGGGGGAACTCCTGGGGTGGCTGCTGCTCTTGGGAGCTTTGCTCCAAAATTCCTTCCTGAGGGAGCAGGAGAAACCCCATGGGAGGGAAATCTGGGAATTCCTCAGGTTTGGAGTGGGGACAGCAGGATTTTTGTTCTTGGATTTATTAAATCCCTGCTTGGATTATTTGGGGTCATGATCCCTGTGGGTCCTTCCCAGCTCAGGGAATCCCCATTGTTCTTGGATTTATTAAATCTCTGCTTGGATTATTTGGGGTCATGATCCTTGTGGGTCCTTCCCAATTCAGAGTATTCCCATTGTTCTTGGATTTATTAAATCCCTGCTTGGATTATTTGGGGTCATGATCCCTGTGGGTCCTTCCCAGCTCAGGGGATCCCCACTGTTCTTGGATTTATTAAATCCAAGGAGCAGCAGTGATGGAGGATCCATAAAAAACAAGGCACAATCCCTGCAGAACACCCTCAGTGTCCAGAGCACTTTAAAAATCAAATATAAAATATTGACAAGGGCAGTGCTGAGGCAAAAAGAATCCCACAAGCACTTGGGAAGAAGCCCATGGAGTGGGATTTTCAAAACCACGTGTGACCAAATCCACAAAAACATGTTCCAACTGTTTTCAATCAACTCTGTGGTGCTGTCACCAAAGCTTCAAGCTGATGACAGACTTTTTCTAGCCTCAGATTCACGGCTGTTCAAACTGATTAAAAACGACCAAAAAACCCCCAGTAATTCCTGCTCCATGGCAGAGAGGATCAAGTGTTCACTTCCAGCTGCTGCAGGGCTTTATGTTGATCAAAACAACTGGAAAACTGCTGTCAGAACAGGAATCACTTTTCTGAGGGGAACCTCAGCCTGAAAATGCTTTTTTGGCTGACTGCAGGCACAAAGCAAAGGACACTTTTGGTGCTGTCCTTTGGGATGGCTCCCAGCCTTCCAGGACACACCAGTGACCAAAAGAACTTCTCCACAGGCACTGAGCAAGGACAGAAAAAAAGGATCATTTCGATCTTTAAATAAAAAAAAAAAAAAAGATGTTTCTTATTATAAGTGATGGGGTTTTATGGTTTGAAAATTGTATTGCCCAAGGTGAATCCTGTGAAGGCCTAGAGCCAGGAATATCCCATTAACCATCCAAAGAATAAAACCAGGAATATCCCATGAACCATCCAAATAACAGAACCAGGAATATCCCATGAACCATCCAAATAACAGAACCAGAAATATCCCATGAACCATCCAAATATTAGAATCAGGAATACAAATCCAATCACGAATACCACATGAACCATCCAAATATTAGAACCAGGAATATCCCATGAACCATCCAAACAAGT
>JAOTQP010000567.1:1892295-1904060 GCA_026413545.1 Cichladusa arquata
AAAAAAAAAGCAAAAAAAAAAAAAAAACAGAAAAAACCTACTCAACAATTTTGAAAACAAAATATTTATGAGAAAAATAAAGAAAAATCACCTCAGATAAACTGAAGTCCCTTTAGGTCCCACACTGACCCTTTTAGCAGGGCCTTGCACAAAGGCTGAACCAAGGCCTCGACTCTGGATAAATTTCAAAGTTCATCTTTTCATTTGGTGCCAAGTTTGGAAATGTCAGTTCACTGAAAGCCACAAAAATCAATCTTGAGCAGTTCTTTAGCACCTGCTGCTGTTATTCTGCCCTTGGAAATGCAGCTGCAAGCAAAGGATCTGAAACCCCCTGCAGCCATCATTTAATTAAGCCTTGAAATTTGGACACCAAACCAGGGAGGTTTTGGATTAATTTGGATTTTGGCTCTGCACTGATGGTTCAGGGAAACAGGGATTTCATTGGGAACTTCCTTGGAGTTGGAAATGCAGGATTTTAATAGGGAAAACTCACTGGCAAAACTTTTTATCCCCCAAATCCTTCCCTCTCACCAGAGTTCAAGCACAAAACCAACCTGAAGCTGCTGAGGCAAAGCTAGTTTTATTTATGTAATATACATAATTTTTTAGCAAGTTTCTTATTTTTAATCATCAAGGTAAGACATTTTGAAGGGATTCAGTCCTAATTCTGTCTCAACAAACCCTCCGGGTTCAGCTGGAGCCCAGAAATCAGATTTTAGTTCTACTCTATGTTTTATATAACTGAATGAGGCTAAAAGTATCTATATATTTTTTAATTCCTGTTTTAGTAAGTGCATGGGAATAATTACAGCCATGAGCAGATCTTGGGTCTCTTTCCTTGGAATTCTGTGTCTCCTCACTTGGAAATCTGTCTCCAGCTCTGAGCTTGCCCATCATCTGTCCATAGCAGCACTCATTACTTTACACACGGAATTAAAATGTATTAATTACCCGTTTTATCTGCAAGGAAATAAAAGACACATCCAAAAACAATCCTCTTCCTCCAAAAGCTCACAGCCAGTGCTACAAAAACACACCCCAGCTCACAGCACGAGCATCTCTCCACTCAAACAATGACTCCTTTTTCTTTCCTCGAGTAAGTGAATTTAGAAAGGCTGAACTCTGAGCAGATGGACCTAATTCCCCTCGAGTGATTTCACTGAATTAATTTCTATGGGGTGTTTGGAGTGATTTTCACTCCCCCCCAAATAAGAAATGGCAGAAATCCGAATTTACACACAATTTAGCAGGCACAGAGTGTATCTGTTTAACAGCTTAAAGGAGGGAAACAGTCATTGTTTCAGCTGTATCATATTTACTGGTGAAAGAGAGAATATGGTGAAGTAATTCACAGTATTTTGACTTAAAATATACTGTTTGCAGAATGTTTTTCCTCTTAAATAGAACTTAACACCAGTACAATTCCGAGTTCTGCTGAGAATGGGAGTTAGCTTTTCTAGACAGCAAATCTTTAGTCAAAAACTCTGAATTAAAAACGTGAGGAAAAACACGACAACATTTTTAAATTATCAGGAATTTTTTTAACCTTAACCCTCAGAAAAGCAGACCCCAGTGCAAGGAGCATATCCTGAACCCAAACCAATGCAGAAACACTGAAAAGCATCCCAAAGGCAGGTGAAATTCATCCCCAAGGAACACAAGTTAATGCCACAACGATTTCCAAACTAATTCTGTAAATTCATGGAAAAGAAACCCAGAACAGGTTTGTAATGTCAGCCTAAAGCAAAGTGAAAGGCTTGGGAAACAAGGAAATGCCATTTTGAAAAACAGAATTCAGTGTTATGCATATAAATAAATACGTGTCCAACTTTTAGCTTCTCAACCTCAGAAACAAACCAAAGAAAATAGAGAAATTGGCCCAGAGGAAAGCAGTAAAATAGATGAGAGACCTGAAAGTCCTTTCCTGTGGAACAGAGGTTGGGAATTTTAAGGATTCCCGGGACGAACAGGCACAGCGGGGCTGCATTTGCTGCCGAATAAAAACATCTCCTCACACTTCCCTCATTTCATTCAGCATCAGGAGACGCTTCTCACTCTGCTGCTTTCTTTGTGCAGCACGTTGAAGTTTTTCCCAAGTGCAAGGGGACATTTCTGAGCTCTGGCAGCACAGCTGGTTCGTGTATCCCCCACTCCCAGATCCGAATTTCCACCGCACCTCTCGCCCTCATCCCGAGCTGCAAAAATCCCCTGGCTCCAAAATCTGCATCAGGAGCCACCTGAGCAAGGTGAGGGTACAGAGGATGAGAGAGCCAAGGGGAAAAATTACAGAATATTCTGTAAATGAAGGCATTAAAACAACTGGAACAGGCTCCCGGGACTGTTCTGCGCCGCTGTTGCAAATTAAGAATTCCAAGAGGAATTCGAGCAGCAGGAAGATGAGTTTGAAAGTGAAAGGTTTCATTGTAGAATTAAAACCCACATCTAAGGTTTCATTGTAGAGTTAAAACCCACATCTAAGCACTGTCACTCAGTTTTGTTTAGAAGTGACCAAACTCCTGATGCTGATGCCACAGAGATCTTCAGCACACGATGTCTGCTGACAGCTGAAGTGACTGACACGAATATTAATGACAATCCATTCAAATCCAAATTTATCAACAAAAAGAACCCCCAAATTATTCATTTTGGTCAATGCTGAGGCTGTTATAAAGTGCTAATATGGATTTCACAGCCTGCCAGATGAATTTATTGCCCCCGCAGCAAAAGAACAACTCGGACAACTGAGACTAAACCACAATTATTAAATATTAAAAAATAAATTCTTACCCCTTTCATGCTCTCCACTATCTCAGGGTGTGATGCAGGAGCTAAACTAAGTGTAAGGAGGATTCCTCACTCTAAAATGGCTCATCCTGAACATTCCCCCTGAAATGTGAGCACCCTCTTCACAGCAATTCTCTATCTGCTGCTTAAATTTTCAGGCTGCTCCTTCCAAATCCATATTTCTCCCTGCATTACTGAGCAGAGCTGAACATTGTCACTGAAATAAAGCAGACCCAGCTGGAGACGCAGCTCCCACACAACTGAGGCTTTAAAGATTTCAACTTTCAGTGTTCAAAGCTGTTACACCAAGAGGACTCTCCTTGCAAAGTGGCTACAGGGAAAAATCTAATTTTCTAATCACTCTCTGAAAGAGAAAAATATTAGAAAAATTACATCAAGTTGAGTAAAAATATTAAATTCCTCCTTTATAGTATGATTTTTTGGTAGAAATATCCAGATAACACTTTTCCAAGGCCCACAGCTCCCATGTTTGACAAGTATCAATATCAGATAAAATCACAAAGTTCAATCCACGGGAAAAAATCCTGTCTATCAGTAAAATCCACATAAAAATCATTAAAAAACCCAATTTATTTTTAACACATCTGTTTGACATCAAGAAAAGATAATTTCTCTTTTAAAATCCTTCAGCTTAGACACAGCAGTAAAACCCTGGTAGTAAATTAGAGAGTATTTTTACGTAAGTCCATGGATTTTACCAACACACTAAAATCCTATTTCCACCCACAAGGGTTTAAAAACTTTTATGCACAATATTAATAAACAGGCAAATCCTAACAGAGACCATGTATTCAGTAGGGTATTTCTACAAATTTCCTTTCATCTATTAACTCCTGGCTTGGTTTGGGATCATGCTTCAAAATAAAAAATAGAGTTATCAATGAAGAATGTTACCCAGAGAAAGAATTACTTCAGGGATCAGGGAAACATTTGTTATTTTCCCATTTCTTAACACTCAAGAGCATCCAACCTGCTCTCTTCTTTGGCAGGAATTCATTAAAGCTTTGCAAAAATCAGCTTTAATAAGGGTATTGCCAAGGGTTCCATTTTTTTTCCACGTAGGCTGTGGGATATTATTTTCCCCAAATAAAGGTTAACATGAAAAATCAGCTGTTTGTTGGATTTGGGGTTTAATGATGGACTCAACTCCAGCAATCTCTTTTTCCAGGAGGATTCTGGAACACGAATTCTCCTTTTTTCCATTCGTGGGAAAGGATTTTCTTTGCCCAGCACAGGGAGAGGTGGGGAGCTCTGCTGGGACGCATCACCCCAGATCTCATGGAATCATGGAAAGTTTTCCCTGTGGGACCCCAAAGCCAACCTTAAATCACTGCTCCCAAACCACCTGCTTATTACTAATTAACACTTAACATAATCAACTTCTTCAAGAGAAGGGCTGCAAGGACTGGGGTCTTCAATTAAGCCAAATCAAAGATTGTGTTTTTTGCTATTTTAGCACCAACCCCCACTTTTTTTTCCATCTAAATCAAGCCTGAATTTAAAAGAAAAGCACAGAAAATATCAGTTAAAGCAAATTGCGTAGAATTTGTGATTCAAATGCAAGCACAGAAAATAATTTCTAAAAACAACTTTTCTAGAAACCTTACAATTATTTTTGCCTTTTTTTCCCCCCCTTTTCCTCCCCGATATTTTTTCAGCAAACCTTATCTGACACACCTGGTGTGTCAGGTGAGTCAGGGCAGGAGGATGGGAGCAGGAATGTGCTGGGGCAGGTGAACTCTGTGTTTTGGGGTGGATTTTGCTGCCTGGGTTTGCTCTGGGTGCTTTCCTTGGCATCCCCACAGGTGAAGCTTTGGCAGCCAAACTCCATCCGGCTGCAAAACCCTGAGCAGGCATTTGGATGGGAAAGAGAAAAGCTCTGAGTGCAGCTTTGGCTGGGATATTAAATTCAAAATCCTAAGAACCTCATAAAAGCCAAAAATAGCCTTATAAATATTTATAATTTATTCTTATTACATTTTATTTATTACTTCAGCAAGTCTGAACCATGGAAAATTACACCAAAGCCATCGAGCTTAGCATTGACTGAAAGGCTGTTTTTAACAGATAAACAAAAAGGCTCCTAAATAAATCCTGCAAAGCTCCCAGTCCAAGACAAACAGCATCACTCTGATTTTAGGATGCTCCTGCAGAGCATTGTTGGGTGCTTTCATTGTTTTATGGGGTAGAAATAAATCTCTGCTGATGGCTTGTGGTTAAAAGCTGGGGCACTTCTGGGGAATCCACACATCCTACAAACATCCTTGTCCAGACATGTAAAAACCTGTGAAACCAACTGATTTTCCTGCTTTTGATATTCCTGCTGCAGCTCCTGGGCTGTTCTTTGGTTGTTCCAGTGGCAGCAATGGTTTTCCTTGGCCCAAGGTGTGGCCACAACCTGGAGCAGGTTGAGGTTTGCTGGGTCTGCTTCTCTGCTGAGAGCCTGGAGCTGCTCATGGCACACCCTGAGCTGCAAGGGGATCACAGGGATCACTGAGCCCAGCTCCTGGGCAATCCCAAAATTCCATCCTGTGCCTCAGAGCATTGTCCAAACACTCCCTGAGCTCTGCTATGAGACCATTCCCTGGGGAGCTGTTCCAGGATTTTCCTAAAATCCAACCAATCCCTCCCTGACACAGGTTAACCCTGACAATTGAGAGGCCAGAACTGGAATATCAGGATGTTTTTCCAGGGCTGTTATTTCTAATGTGGAACCTAAATGTAAATCCATGGAAGGAAGTTCTCTGCCACTTGGTCTTAAGTCCCATTAACACAGAAATTTCCCCTAAATTTACACTGGAATTTCAATTGTGGACAAATTTTGCCTTCTGACACCTTCTTGCACCAGAAATTGTTTCAGGCTCTTCTTTTTGAACTGGTGGGGGAGATTTGGGTGGTGATGCTGTGCAGGGAAACTCCCTTTGGATTTACTGGGAGAGGCTGTGGCTGCCCCTGGATCCCTGAAGTGTTGGACAGGGCTTGGAGCCACCTGGGATAGTGGAAAGTGGAATGGGATGAGCTTTAATATCCCTCCCAACCCAAACTCTTCTGTGATTCCATGATTTGAGTTAAAATGAGACTTCTTGTTTATTCTCCTACCTGGAATTCTCTGCCCTCAGGCAGTGTTATTATCCATTAAAAATGAAGCTGCTGCAATGAAACACAAATTGGCCAACAAATGAATAAATGGGACTGGGGAAAACATCAAGCTCAGCCTTTTCCTCCCAGTTCCATGTATTTAACCTACATTCCTCAGGAAGGAAGAGGCTGGATACCAAACTGATTGTCTTTTTCTGTGGATCACCTCCACCCTGAACTTTTTTTCCTCTTAGCCTCCTCCTAACCCTGCAATCCAATAATGATAAAATTCCAAAGATGTTCTGGAGATGATCAAGGCATTTAGTTGAAGTGCAGTGCTACAGATATGACATTTTAAAACTGGGCCTGGAGCTGGCTGGACAGTCTCTAATATAATAAAAATAGCCTTTTCTTTCCCACATTTTACTATCTGCCTTTGTTTATGCAACCATTCAGCAAACCCAGCTGGATCACAGGCATTGTCATCAAAGAAACATTCTAGGTCAGCCAGAAGTGGATGCCAATTGTCTAAAAATAAATAGAGGCTTTGTCACTGGAGTATAATTTTAAGGCCCCTGCAATGAATAATGGAAGAGAAAATCTTTCCAAACAAGTGGGACACACTGATTTCCAGCAGAAAGCTTTCACAGTTATTGTAAGCTCCAGATAACCTCGTTTTTAGTGGATTTCAGTAAAAGTGATCCACAGGGTTGGGATTGGTTGGAAATCTGCAGAATTCCCTGGAGAAGGAGCCCAGCAGCACCAAGCACACAGGCAGGGCTGAAATGCTGAGGGGAACCAATTTCCTCCAGGTCACCGAGTGGCAGGAATGGGATCAGATGTCACACTTCCCACCTCTAATCCTTGCTAAAATACACAAATTATTCCCTCTGAGCTAAAAGAAGAGACAAGATAAACCCCCCCTTGGCTTTATCAGTGCAGCCTGATTGCTGAAGATCTTCAAGGAGCTGCAAGGAGCAGCTCCAGAAGCCTGAGATGTTGTAACAACGTGGCTCTGGAAATAAATTCATTTAAAGAAAACACTTAGCTGAATTCCTGCAGGAAAGTTTGTAAAAGCTGCTTCCTCAATGGATAAATAGCAGAGTTTTCCAGCTGACTTTTGGCCAAGTCTCATCAGCAAAGACAGGATTTTGTCTGGAGTGCCTGACACGGAGGAGTAAAAGATTGTGTGGGGAAAATCATTGTAAACCTGTAAATCAAAGGGAATTTCTGCTCCCTATTCTTTGGTCTATATAAATTCCTACATAAGATATTTCCTGATTTTTTTCTACGCAGCTCAAGGTGCCCTAAAAATGGGAGGGTGAAGGGAAGCCACTGCCAAGGTTTGCCCAAAGTGGGATTTGAACTGAGCAACCTGAGAGACCAAAAAATAAAATGGGGGAGCCACAGGAAAATCCCACCAAAAAAAAATATCTGAGAGGCCAAAATCCCATTTGTGCTGCCCTGGAATTCAGCTGGCATGGGACAACCCCCAGCTCTCTTTTCACTGCTGCATAAAATCCAGGGATAATCCTATGGAGTTAAAAACTGGTTCTGGACACTCAGAGAAAAAAAAAAAAAAAAAAAACACTCAAAAGTGGAATTGAGATGAAAAATTTCCTGATTATGAACAGGGTCACATCACCAAACTCAAAGCACCAGGGAAGCCCAGAAATTTGGGATGGAGCAGCATCAAGGTCCTTTCCAGAGTCAGGAATGTTATAACTTCCATTTTTCTATAAAATACCAGCTTTGCCTTCAGATTCCTTCAAATTACCAGAATGAATCCCACCTGGCAAAATGAATTCCAGGACAATAATCCAAAAAATTATGGAATTGCTGAGACTGGAAAAGACCAAGCATCACCCAGCAGCACCAACCCTGTGCCAAGTGCCACATCCATGTTTTTTCCACACTTCCAGGGGAATCCACCTCTGCCTGGGGTTGCCCACAGAAGCTGTTTTAAAACCTTTTCCACATGGAAAATTCCCTAAAATCCAAACTAAACCCTCACTCCCTGCCCTAGGCTGCACACTGTGTGTGTTCATGTTTTATAGGTACATTTTTGGACTGACTCAGCTTTTAAACTGGTAAAATATCACACATTAAGTGATATTAAGTAACAGCCTCAATTTTTTTTTTTTTTTGTAATTACTTTTGGTGGCTTTTCTCCCTCAGACCATCAGTGAGGGGACTTTTTTCTCAAGTTACACTTTTGCAGTGGCAGCAGAAGCAATTTCTGGCTTTGTGACCAGCACTCCATGGAGTATATGGCATTAAGGAATGGATTCCAGCCCCAAGAGCCATAAATCCAAGTCCTAAAACAACAAAGTGTGTCAATATTTCTCTTACAAATGGGAGTCACTAAATTGATCTTCACTGAACTGGTGAAAAAACTCGTGGTTTTCACTTGTTCAGTGTTTTGAAATCATCAAGAGAAAATTGTCCAAGGAATGAGAGAGTAACTGAGGAAGATGTGAGGGAATTTAATCCAGTGCTTCATGCAAAACCAGGGAATTACTGCTGAGCTAGAAACCCTCTTAAGTTTTTAACATCTGATGTTGCTGTGAAATATATTAAAAAGGATGTTCTATCTCTTCAGAAGGAAATCCAACCACTTCCTAACCCTCCATAAGCTGCTGAAATTGTTTAAAATCTAAAGCAAACTATCCCAGACACAAATAATTTTCTTTTCTAATTGGCTGGAACTTCACTGCTCCTTAAAAAAAAAAAAACCTCCTCCAAGTGCTCTAATTCCACAAATGTTACAACTCTGAAGTTTCAAAGCTTTCTCCAAGTGCTCATGGATAAAAATAGTCTGGGGAAAAAAAAAAAAAACAAAACCATTTCAACGAGGCAAGAAAGAAAAGGAAGAAAAGGTTTTTTCGCACGTTTTTCTCATCAGGTCGGATCCTGCTTTTCCATTAAAGTTATTCCAAGAAAGGAATGATTCACCCTGAAATTGCTGAGAAATCTGTGGTATCTCCCATCCTCACCCTGCTCCAGTGCAGCCACAGGACTGACAGGAACGTGGAGCCACAAACCCGCCTTTGTTTACTCTGTTGTGAAATCCTCCCTCTCCCAGCACTTCTGGGCCTAATGAATAAAATCTGCTCCAGAGATGATGCCCAGGCTGACAGAGAGACAATTCCTGCCCAGCACTGATGCACCAGCACGGCCCTGGAGATGCAGGAGATAAAGGCTTCTCACAGGGCAACTCCAGCCTTAATGGACACAGAGCAAGGGGAAATGCTGATCAGCTTGATCGTGGCAGGGGGAGAAATGAAAGCTGAAGGGCTGCACAAGTGTCATCTCCTCCTCCTCCTCCTCCTCCTCCTGAGGAGAGGCAGGCAGTGCTCACAGGGGACAGGGGAGCACAGGTGGCTCTGCACAGCTGGCACAGCTGCATCTCCTGAATCCAAAGGGAAGGTGAAGGAGCTGTGTGCTGGTTTTGTGTTCCCTTTTCCAGCTGGCTCTGGGATGAAGGAGCTTTTCCCAGCACCTTGCCCAGGCTCCAAGCCCTGAACATCACGTCCCCATGGCAGGCTCAGCCCAGCAGCACTTCCAGCACATCTCCAGCCCCACATGAACACACAGTGGAATATTCACAGTGCCTTTTGTGGTTACCTTATTTCTGTTTTAGGAGGGAAAAATGTTCTATGCCACTGCTGGAGCCATGAGGGGAAAATGGGGCTCTGCTCCCTAAGAATTCCTGGCAGAAGGGGACAGCCCCAGGTCAGGCTGTGCTCCAGGGAACAGGGACAGGAGGAGGCTCAGGCTGGACATCAGCAGGAATTTCCCCATGGAAAGGGCACCAGAGGACAGGGTTAGGTGAGATTTTGGGAAGGAATTCCTCCCTGGGAGGGTGTCCAGAGGAGCTGTGGCTGCCCCTGCATCCCTGGAAGTGTCCAAGGCCACATTGGAGCAGCCTGGGATGGTGGAAGGTGTCCCTGCCATGGCAGGGGTTGGACTGAGATGAATTTTGAAGTCCCTTCCAACCAAATCATTCCACAAAACCCCTGGGTTTGTACCTTCAATAAAATCTTCAGGCATTCCCAGGCTGCTGAGCTCCCACTGACACTGGAGAGCAGCAGAGCAGCTGCCTCGAGCCTCCTGCTGCAGGAGTTGGAAGATTTTCCACAAGATCCCAACCCTGTGGTAGCTCTGGCAGCTCTGGAGGCCACGCTGGGTCTGGAGCTGGACAGGCTTTGCCTTTGCTGAGTTGGTTTTGGTCAGGTTGTCATGGACTAAATTTAACTCTTGCTCTTGGCAAAAGCTCCAGGAACAACATCTGCAAACATCCAGTGTCTCCCAGTTCTGTGTTTCACTGGGAGTCCTGGAGCAGCAGGGAAACCAGCAATCCCCACATCCCACTGGGCATCACCTGCTCTCCTTGGCAATGCCAGTCCATGGCCAGTGCTCAGCTGGACTCTCCCACTGGAGCAGGGAAACTTCCCCCAGGGCTGCAGCAGAGCCAAACCCTCCTCCTGCTCTTCACTGCACTGCTGCACAATTATTTTATATCAACTCCACATCCCAGTCCCTGATTTTGTACCAACTCCACATCCAGTGTCTGATTTTGTACCAAATCCACATCCCAGTTTCTGATTTTATACCAACTTCACATCCCAGTTTCTGATTTTATACCAACTTCACATCTTAATTCCTGAGCTCTGGCTCCTGATTACACTGAGGTAAAATGCAAAAAGGCAGAAATTTTAAACCATTCTGGTCCTGTCTCAGTCCTGGGGCTTCCTGTGTTTCATTGCTTTGAGGGGAGCAGGGTGAAGAATTTGTGCATTTATAATTATCCCACAAGTTATCTTTATCCCTCACATTCCTTGGCTGCTGATCCAGACATAGGAATCTCTTCTGCATCTCTCCCCTGTCTAGGACAGCCCAGGAGGGGCAGCTGCACCTCCAGGGTGACCTTTCTGCATCCTCCAAAGGGGCTCCAGATCCAGCCCAGGGATTTGCTGCTTTCCATGGAGATTTTTCCCCTTGTCCCTTTTTTAAACTTTAAACTCAGGTTCTTTCCAAAGACATTTCACACCTCTTTTGAATACATGGAAAATCAGTGTTCCTTCCTTCCTCCTCCCTGCTTTCATTCTTTGCTCTGCTCCAGGCTCACTCTATTCCAAAATCCTCCTTTCCTGCTTCCAGCTCTCTCCCTGTGTCCCAACCTGGACATCTTGGAGCCCCCCAGCACCTCCAGCCTGGTCCTTCCCAGAGCACTGACCCCCATTCCACGGGATTATTTATCACTCCTCCCATCTGAGAGCACTTCCAAAATAGTGACACTTCTGCTCAGGCTCAACAGAGATTTTTCTAACCCAACACTACAGATCCCAACAAACAGGAATCCAGCCCAGAAATCCTTCTGGCAGCCCAAACTGTCCCCCTGGGCTGTCCCTTGGCCATGGCTGCTCTGTGTGAGCAAAACCAGGCTGCAAAACTCAACAGGGCTTGAGCTGAGCTCCAGTGAGAATCTGACACAACTGTCTGGTTTAAAGAGATTAAAACACAAATAAAAATATAATTGTGCCTCTCAGGGGATGTTGTTGTGACCCTTGTGTCCTCGTGAGGAGGAAGAGCTGCTGGATTCATCCAAATGAAATATTTCACAAATCTATTTCTGCTCAGCTCCAGCTCTCTGATCCACTTTGTGGCTCCAGGTCTTTTTTCCTGGATATTTGGAATTCCTCGAGCCCAGCAGCCTTCCAGCACCTCAAGGGCTCCAAGAGAGCTGGAGAGGGACCTGGACAAGGGCATAGAATGACAGGATGAGGGAAAATGGGTTTAAAATGCAGGGATAGATGGGATTGTGGGAAGAAATTGGGAAAATATTGGGGTGGGGAGGGGTTGGGATGGAATTCCCAGAG
>JAOTQP010000567.1:1904160-1924056 GCA_026413545.1 Cichladusa arquata
GAAATTGGGAAAATATTGGGGTGGGGAGGGGTTGGGATGGAATTCCCAGAGCAGCTGGGAAGTGTCCCAGGCCAGGTTGGACATTGGGGTTGGAGCCTGGGATGGTGGAAGGTGTCCCTGCCATGGCAGGGGTGGGATGGGATGAATTTTCAGGTCCCTTCCAGCCCAAACCACTCCATGATTCTGGAGCTGCAGCCCCAGTTTTATCCCTACCCCAGTGCTGTGCTTTGATGGAAAAATCCCAATGTTTTAAAGAGCATTTTGCTCCTGAGGCTCTTCCACGAGCTCGTTATCACAACCTCATCTCTTACCACAGAAACAATAGAAAATCCCTTCAGAGCTGAAAAAAAAAACTTCTGGAATTTTGCTCAGTCACAGGGATTTCTGTGATTTCAACCACTTTTAGCACCTCCTGCCTTAGAGGGTAAAAATGCATCTCAGGTGCTCCTGGAATGCAGCACTGCTCCCCTTTCCCTGACCCCATTTCCCAGTTACCTTCTTCTTTCAGAGTTAAAAGAAAATTAAAAAGTGTGTCCAAAGCAGCAATTCCTGCCCAGCCCTATTCCCTGGAGCTGGGCTCAATCCATTCTTATTTCAACTTTCTCCTGAACCAAATTTTCCCTCCAATGCATGTTTTACATCCTCTGCTCTCCCTCTGAGGATTTTCCTGGTGTGCCTTGGACCACATGGAATTCAGCCATCCATCAGATCCTTGAGAAATCCCATGTGCACATTTGGGCTGGGCTTTTTACAAACTGTATTTCCTGTTCCAAGTTGGCTTCACAAAAAACCCCTCAGAATAATCTTTACTCTGAATTTTGTCCCAAAAATTCAGCTTTTAAAAGTGCTGTCCCCCCAAATATTGCACCTTGCTGGTGGAGGAGGGTGGCCTGGCACAATGCAGATTTTTCCTGAAATAAAGATTTTGGAGCTCTCACATTGCTCCCAAGTGATGCTGTGGGAGAAGGATTGATTATAGGACATGTCAGGGCTGATGTATGATGAAAAATCTGATATTGATGAGGAAAATGAATTCAAATAATTCAGTGCAAACGCCACCAGCACGGGAATATCAAAGCAGAAAATGAGAAGGAAAAAAAAAAATCCCAGTGGCATCCTGGTGTTCAGTGATCTCTTTCCAAGGTGGTGATTTTTACATGAGGTCACCATGTGAGATCACATCTGTGCTGCTGTGCCAGAACCTGGGGGGGATAAAAGGTTTTCCCTGCAATCACCATAGGCAGGAGTTGCCCAAACTCCTGTGGATTTAGGAAAAGCTGTGAGATTTTTGGAATTTGTCCCCTAAAAGTGGCAGGAGCAGATTCCAAACCCAGCAAGGGCAGGAATTCCAGGAGGAATTCCAGGAGGAATGGGAGGGAAGAAGGAGCCAGGCAGCCTTTGGTGGGTGAAGAACACAGAGCAGCACTGAAAGATCCTGAAGGAGCCAAATTTTTCCTGGAGCAACTCAAGAAAAAAGATGCCAAAGACCCTCCTGAGGGAGAAACCAGGCCCTGATTAAACATATGGATGAATATTGTAAATAAAATGTAGGAGTGGAGAAAGTCTGAGGTTTGACCTAAAAAGAGCAGCTGAGAAAGGTCAAAGAATGGGATAAAATGAAGGGTTTGTTTTAGCTCGTTCTCAAGGCAGTTCTGGATAATCCTAAGAGCAGAAAATCCATTTTTTACCTGGTTTTCCACAGGTAAAACAATTTCAGCATCAAAATAATTCTAAACCAACTTGAAAATTTGAATATAGAACAAAGATATTCACACAGAATAAAATACTGGAGTCCCAAAAAAACTGGGAAAAACCAAAGAACTGGGTTGTGTCAACACAAAAACTCTGTCAGTTCTCAAACCCAAAGGCTCCTGTCAGCACTGAGTCCAACCCCAAAAATAACCTCTGGATTTTTATCTGGAATTCACCCTCTAAACTCTCTTATATCCAATAAATATCTGTTTAATTTTTACATATTTCCAGTGTTTCCTAATGGAGGGAGCATCATTTTTATTGCTCAGTGATCAGGGCTGGGCTGAACTCCGCTATTGAATGGTTTGAGTGCTTAGAAAATGTTTGTATTCCAAAATCTCCCAGGCAGAATCAGAATCAGGATCAGGATCAGGATCAGAACTAGAATCAGGATCAGGATCAGGATGAGAATCAGGATCAGAATCAGGATCAGGATCAGAATCAGAACCAGGATCAGAATCAGGATCAGGATGAGAATCAGGATCAGGATCAGAATCAGAACCAGAATCAGAATCAGGATCAGAATCAGAATTAGGATCAGAATCAGAACCAGAATCAGTATCAGAACCAGGATCAGGATCAGAACCAGGATCAGGATCAGGATCAGAATCAGAACCAGAATCAGGATCAGGATCAGAATTAGGATCAGAATCAGAACCAGAATCAGTATCAGGATCAGGATCAGGATCAGAACCAGAATCAGAATTCCCTCTCTGAGGAATGGGAATTCCTTGGGATGCTCCAGGACCCCACTTTGTGTTAACCTCCAGCTCATTTAATTAATTAATTGTAAAACTTTGCTCAGTTTCATTAGAGCAGCACACCCAGTCCTGATAACAAACATTCCCTCAAATTCTCCTTTTCATTCTATGCAGCACCTGTTTATTGGTCAGAAAAAACAAAATTATTGCTTCCAATTTTTTCCTTTCAAAGGGGCAATTCTCCCAACAATTTGCTGCACTCAGAGCTTTGCACTGCCCAGAACTGCAGAGATGAGGGGGAAAACTGAATTTTAAAGCAATTTTCTTTAGGAACAAGGGATAAAATGCCAGAAGTGCTGGTGTTTTCCTGGGATTTTCATTCCAGCTGAGCAGGGCACACACCTGAGCCCACCTGCATCCCACCCCCTTGGAGGAAAATGGAACACAGAGTGCTGAACACGAGCCTGGAATGGCTCATTCCTGCCAGGAATTCATGTCAGATCAGCCATAAAATTTAATGGAGCATGGAGCCAAACACATCCATCCCTGGTCCAGCAGCTGCTCCCAAATCTCTCCTCCTTTTTTAGGATCATTCTGAAGCCAAATTGATTTTTAATTATTTTCTTAATGCTGAAAAGAATTTGTACTTTCATTTTTCCCCTCACAGAATATTTAATTCTGATCTATTTGAGGTTATATATTGAAAAATTAATATTTTTTTGGTGGTTTTGCTGCTGTATTTCCCTACTTTTACTGCTTGTGAGGAGAAGTTGTGGATGTCCCATCCCTGGAAGTGTCCATGGCCAGGTTGGAAAAATCTGGGATAATAAAAAGTGTCCCTGCCCATGGCATGGGTGGAATTCCTTCTTTAAATCCCTTTAAAACCATTCCATGATTCCAGTTTTTTCTCCCTGAAACAAATAACTTAATTTTTTTCCAAATTAGGAAAAAAAAAGAAGAATCTGAGAATTTTTGTAGCTTTTGCTTTTTGCACTCTGCTGGGTCAAAAAGAACCCAGTGGATTTTTTTTTAAGTTCATTCAAACATTTTGCACCAATTTCTGCTTTAATCATAATTACAGACAAAAGGCAAACAGATGACAAATCCATTTATCATTTTAATAAAATGTTTGCCTTGACACGGAAAACACAATCCCTCAGCAAATCAACATTTGGAGCTCATCTGGCATTTGAATGAATTCAGAAAAAATTCCCAAGGAATGGCACTTCTTGTACTGACATCAAGGCCTGGCTAATAAAAGCCAAGCCAGTGGCTCAAGAATGTGACTTTTAAAATCCTTTTCATCATCAGTGCTTGCAAATGTTTGGTTTAAAGGTTGAGGGGGTGCCATGGATGCAGAATTGTTGGGAAAAGCAATTTCTGATTTGTGTTTTCCCATCGAAGCAAAAGAGATTTGAAGAGATCTTATTCACCTCTAGGGAATAATTTAAATATTAGTGATTTTCTTTATGAATTTACTTCCCTTTTTTACACTCATGCACTAATCCACAATTAAAAGGATTTGAGTTTTTCATTATAGGAAATTCTGAAGAGATAAAAACACAGATTTCCCTGGAAATGTCAATAATTAAAGAAGTGAAAAGGAGGAATGTCAAAATCTCAGTACTGACAAAGTCTGGGAAGTTGGATCCCACTGTTGTAATTTGATAATTTATATTTCTCTGAGATATGAGGCTGAAAGGAAAACCCTTCCTATTTGATATTTCAGGCAAGGGGAAAAAAAAAAAAAACCAACCTAACAATAAATACTTACAAAACAATCTGGCTCAGGCTGATTAATGGAACAGGAAATCAGATTAAAACTGTTAAAAACATGGAATGCTCACTCTGGCTCTGGAGGGGTGTCATTCCTTTTTCATTATCCAACTGTCATCAGTGAAACCAAATTCTGCTCTTTTAAAGATCAGGGACAGAGGTTGAAAGAAATCAGCTTTGACAGCACACTGCAAATGGATTCCACTGTCTTCCCCTTCAAATGAACAAGGCATTACTCAACACATGGAGAACCAAAGGATTTTGTTTTTTCAGTAAAATAACCCCACCAAGACTTCAAAGAAAAACCTCTAAATTCAATCTTCACCATGGAGCATCTCTAATGAAGACTTTTACAACTGAAGTACCTCGAAAATGTTCTGTGTAATGATATTTTCAAAAAAGTCACTCCTGGATGGTTTTATCTGCTCATTTTTAGGTCAGTCATTAAAAATCCTGGATTTCCAACATCCAGAATCCCAGATTTCCTCAGCTGCTACTTCTCTACTCCAAATAATGTAAAAGGACCCAAATGAGGGGGCACTAAATTATCTGAAATTGGAAAATCTCCATGGAAGAAGTTGTTCCCTGAGTTTGGGGCTTTTCTAAACTGCCACAACTGTTCCTGCCCCAAAATCCTGGGGGATTTTGTCACAAGCACAGCCCAGGGGTTTGGGGGTCACCTCCTGACCAAGAGGCTCAGGGCTCATTCCTGGGGTGACTTCACCCCACAGGGATCCCAGCAGCACAGGGGAAAATGGATTTTTTTTTCTTTTCAAATTTCCCTCTCTTGATTTGTGGCAACACCCAGAGTCATTCTGTTCTCTCTGCTCTTATGCTAAGGTCTGACAACAGCTTTTTATGTTTATGGCTTAAGTTTTATCTTTTTTATTTTCCAGATTCTGCACTCTGAACTTTATATCAAGTGTTGTAAGTTCTTCTCCCAGCTCAGTCACACAGAACAATCCTTGTCCAGCCCCAAAAAGTGCAAACAGAGGGAACTGAGGAGAGAATCTGGGAGGGTGGGACTGCAGAACCTGGAATTGAACAATGAACCCCAATGCAGGAATGGAGCAAAACTTAAAAAAGTTTTTTATAAAACTGATAAAAGTGAAATCTCCTGACTTGGGGTCCATCCAGGGCAGAGCTCTTGCACTGCCCAAGGTGCATCCTCTGAAAGCCTTTTAATAAATCTCTATTTTATTCCTTTAACCCTGTCCAGCCTCTGTTCCAGCTCAGCCTCTCAAGACATCACACAATAAATCAAATTTCCCATGAAGGACAAGCTGATGTCACCCAGGCTGACCCCAAAGTCCCTGTGACATCACTGGAGTGACATCATTCATCCCCCAGGCTCAGCCTCTCCTCTCCCCACAAATTCCCAAAATCTCCCTCCTCACACCTCCAGCCTCAAACACCAAAAATCTCCCAGCACTGGGAAATTCCAATCATTTTTTAGCACTTTTCCTTAAAATCTCAGCATTTTTCCCTCCTGCTGGCATTTGGCTGAATTTGGTGCATCCCAAACTCCACACAAAGTAAATGCAGGATGGGATGGACTGCAGAGAATCCCAGACTGGTTTGGGTTGGAAGGGACCTTACAATTATTTTTGGGGTTGGAAGGGACCTTAAAATCATTTTTGGGGTTGGGAGGGACCTTAAAATTCACCTCCCACCACCCCAGGCTGCTCCAGGTCCATCCAGCCTGACCTTGGGCATTTCCAGGGATGCAGGAGCAGCCACAGCTTCTCTGGGAATTCCATCCCAGGGCTTCCCCACCCTCCCAGGGAAGGATTTATCCCAAATATCCCATCTCAGCTGTCCTTCTTTTAGTTGGAAGTCCTTCCCTGCATCCCTGTCACTCCATCCCTTGTCCAAATTCTCCTGGCACCTCTCCTGTGCCATTCCTGTGGGATGAATCCTTTATGGATTCACTGAAATTCCCACCAGAAATAATCCCAACACTTCCTCCTGGTGAACTCCAGAGTGATAGATTTCAGGAATAAAAAAAAATTTAAATACTTGTTATTAAAAAAAAAAAAAAAAAAAAAGCCACCAAAACAAAAACCAACAAAAAAAACCAAACCAACAAAAAAAAAAAAATTCAAACAGATCCATTCAGTCAGGCCTGGTGGGAGCCCAGAGTTTGTATCAAAGCAAAAAATTCTGAAGTTTTTCTGCTTTTGCTTTTGCCAGGCAGGAACTGATAGCTCTGAGTGGATAATTAATGGAGGCAGGAGCCAATTAATCCCAGCAGACTGCATCAAATCAAACCCAGCAAATTCCTAATTTCAAACCCTCGCTCCACAAAGAGCAATGCTGCTCACAGAACACCCAGGAAATGCAGAAAATGCTTTTCCAAGCAAATATTCCTCCCTGAATAAAGGAAATATTAAATGAATATTAAATTAATATAGCTAATTAAAACAGCAGCTGAGAGCAGGAATTAAAACTGGGCTGCTCAAGGGGGATTTTAATGTTTCAATCAAGCACCAAAGTGCTCCCCTGGTAGGGTTTTATTTTAATAGATGTGCAAACTTAATCCCAAATTCAGGATCTTGGATCATCCTTCCCAGTTTATCCGAATTCTGTAGATAAAATGGATTTATTGCTCAGCTAGGTTGAAATATTTGAAGGATTCTGGAAAGTTGGCCTGGAATTGAGCTGAACCATGTGAAGGATTAAATCTGTGAACACAAACAAAAGTCAAGCAACTGTCAAAATTCTGTGTTTAACTGTATTTAACTCTGCCCTGTTAAAAATCTCTGTAAATCACACAGCTCTGCTTTGAAAAAGAGAAATTCATCCTTCAGCTGGGGTTTGGTGCCTGAAGTTGGTAAAAATCAACTTTTTTAACAGAGGAGATGAAAAGAGAAATATTTCCTATTTTTAGTCACCAAAGATTCCCAAAGCTGTGCCCACCCCTTGTGAACCACCCCAAAATCCCATTTTTCACCCAAAATCTGGGCACAGGCTGAACTCCAAGATTCCCTGAGAATGGGAAGGGAGAGGGAAATTCCCCTTTTCTCCAGGTTCAAAATTCCCAAATCCTGCCTGGGTTGGGATTTGGGATGGGGGCCAGTGAATCCCAAAGCAGAGGATGCTCCAAACATCCCAAACATTCCAAATAAATATTAGAAATAATAATAATAAATACATTGAGAGAGGGATGGGATAAGGGAATAGGAATAAAGAATAAAGAATAAAGAATAAAGAATAAAGAATAAAGAATTAAGAATAAGAATAAGAATAAGAATAAGAATAAGAATAAAGAATAAGAATTAAGAATAGGAATTAAGAATAGGAATAAGGATAAAGAATAAGAATAAGAATTAAGAATAGGAATTAAGAATAGGAATTAAGAATAAGAATAAGAATAGAATAAGAATAAGAATAAAGAATAAGAATAAGAATAAAGAATAAAAAATAAGAATAAGAATAAAGAATAAAGAATAAGAATAAAGAATAAGAATAAGAATAAGAATAAGAATAAGAATAAGAATAAGAATAAGAATAAGAATAAGAATAAAGAATAAGGAATAAAGAATAAGGAATAAAGAATAAGAATAAGATATATTTATTTTTTAAATGTAAGGAGCATCATTTATGGGCTGGTATCACGTGATGAGAAAAATCATAAATGAAGAGCAGGAAAAAAAAATAAACAAAACAAAAAAGAAATGATTTCTGCAGATGAGCCCTGATAGCTTTGTGAGCAGAGATTTTTATTACCAACAGCTCTAATAAGAGGCAGCTCAGACCTCTGCCTCCTATCAAGGTGGAGAAAATGATTTTTCCCTTATATTTAAAAGATTATCACTTCCTATCTCATCTCTTCTTATTAAGTTTACAGCAATATTAAAACAAGATTTGGCTGAATAAAGAACATAATATACTCCAAAATAGAGAATGTATTCTTTGGAGCATTATAAATGCTCCTGGTCTGCTTGAATGGAATTTTAATGGAACAAACCCATCTTCTCTGAGGAGGAAAAAAAAAAATCAAAGAAGAGGCAGAAAATATTCTTCTTTTCTAAAAGCTTCATTAAAAAATGTTGTTTTACAAGCACAGATCAGCCTGAGCTGAGGGAATATCAAAGAACTGCCTGGAGCAGGTGAACAAATCACCTCTGCTCATCCTGCCCAGCTCTCACGAGTGGATAAAAGTCATTTAGGGGAGAAAATAAATTCCTGTTGGATAGCAAATTAAAGAAAAACCTGATTTTTGCCACCTCTCTGTGCTTTGAGCAGCAAGGCAAAGGAGAAGTTGGAGAGGTGAGAAAGGGAATTTGGGTTGGGAGTGGAGGCCTGACATCATAACTCAATCCTGAGGGAAAAAAAAAAAAAAATCCAGGGCAAAGCTCTGCTCCAGCCTGAACTCCCTCATCAGCCCCCAAAATGGAGAAATTCTGTCGTGGAGCAAAAATGGCATTTTCAATTTAACATCTCCATTTTGTGACTGGAGAAAATGACTTCTCCCATCAAAATTCCTGAAGGTTTTTCCTGTTTTCTGTTTGGTTGGGTGTCAGTGCAGGTCTGACCTTTGTGCTGGGATAGAGGAATTACATCATTTATAATTACATTATTAATAATTATTTAAATAATAATTTAATAATAGTGATAAAATTATATTTGTTATTATTATTGTTATTTAATATTTGATTTTTTAAATGGTCACAATTAGTTTCAGGACCCTTCCAGAGCCTGGAGTTCAGTTTTTATCCTCCTGGGCACAGTTTTATTCTCTTTTAATCTTCCAAATTAAGTTTGGAATTCCAAATTCCAAACCCATCCTAAATTCTGCAGTTAAACTACAAATTAATCACACATAAATCTGTGTTACATGTACGTATTTATATCAAAATATTGGATTACATGGGATTTTTGAGCCAGATTTAACAGAAACATTCCTGGTTTTCTTACCTGGAGATTTTTGGGATGGCATCCATCACCAAGTCACAGAATTTTCCCTCAAGCCTTTTTTAATCCTAAATTTTAGGACTGCTCTAAAAGAAAATGTCTCCATTTTCATTTGCTAAAACGCTGCCTTGCCTAAAAATTAAGTTTTTCCAAAATGTGAGTTTTGTGGTTTGGATTAATTCCTCTGAGGGACAGAGTGGGGACCAGCTCTAGGAACACCAAATTTAAAAGTTTGTGCATAAAAATCCTCAAGCAAAGCCAAAAAACGCTTCTATTTCAGTAGAATGAAGTATTTAAACACTTTTATTTTATCCATAAATAGAATTTCCATAAATACTCTGAGATTTCACAGGCAGTTTGTACAAAGCACAATTGTTTCCAAACTATTCTTTTCCTTCTTGCTCCTAAAACCAGCAGCAAATTTAGGACAAGTTACAATTCCTGAAGAAATATCAGTTAAAAATAATCTTTTTTTTTTTTTTTTTTTTTTCTCCAAACCAATCAAGCAGTTTTTAAGCTCCAGCTGAGCTGCATTGAGTTTTTAATTTAATTTTTTTTTCTGCCACTCCAAATTCCCTCCTCAGAAAACAACTGAGGATCATCTTAATGCTACTGCCCTCTGCTGCTCCTGGATTAGGGACAGGGAAAAAAATTCCTGCCCTGGATTAATTTGTGACTGAGCAACTCAAATAAAAGATTTAAATCTAGAATATCCCAATTAAATGCATTATATATAAATTTCAAATGGCATTATTGTTTTTATTTTGGAGAATTTAAATAGCCATATTTTAATAATATTTTAATATCTGGAAATGAAGAGTCTGCTAAGAACTCTGAGAATATTTATCCATCCTGGTCAATGAAATAAAATTTAATTGTGAGAGTGGGAATTGTGCCAATGGATCCCTGCTCCAGATTGGAATAAACCCATGGGAGTAGAAAACTCTGAATTTTAAAAGCTGATAATATTGATTTTTGGGATCATATATTCAGTTTGGGGTTGTATATTGAGTTTTAGGCTAATGTATTTAGTTTTGGATAATACTGGATTATTGAAGTTGTCAAAGTTCAGGAGAAGAAAATGCAATTCCTGCTCCATCCCAAAATACCAAAGGGCAGGGAAATGTGGCAATGGGATCCTTCCCCCTCTCAGAGCATCCCTTGGATTCCAGACACACCTGTGCCCACATTTACAGAAAATCCCAACTTTTTTTTTTTTTTTTTTTTTTTTTTGGAAAACCAACGTGGCAGAAGCAGATTCTGCCTTTTTCCTGCCAAGCCCATCCTGGATTTTCCTCCTTTTTCCCATCCCCCCACAGTGAATTAAATTTGTCCCAAATTTTTCATTCCTGCAGCAGAACAAATTGTTGGCTCTCCTTGGATACACACAATCCTATTGTACAGCTTAAAGGACATCAACTTTTCCATTTCAGAACCAGCAATAATTAAAGATCATTTCCCTGGTGCCATTTAATTAATCCCTAAATTGGAGAAACGCTGCCTGGGAGGGTGCATGACATGGAATGGCTAAAAAACAGAATTAAGGGATGGGAAACTCCTGGATTTTCTATCCCAGGTGTATCCCTGAGGCACAGGACACACTGAATATTTCCTGGGATGATCAAAACTCCAAGGAAAAAAAAAAGGATGGAAGTGGGGAAGAAGCAGGGCAGGTAATCAGAGCAGACAAATGTGAAAATTTCTGGTAATTCCTAAGGATAAAATGCAAAGAGAGTAAAAAAAATCCCATTTTTCTGAGGTTTCAAGGCTCAGCTAATGTGAAGCTTTAATTATTTTTGCAGTTTGGGGTTTTTATTAAACGTGCACTGAAATCTGAAACTTCCAGCTAATAGAACACATGTGGAGGTAGAGAGAGCTCCTCTGGAATGATTTCATTCATTCCATGCACAGGGATGCCAGAAAAACAAAATCTGAGTTCTGAGCAGCCACCAGGACAGAGAAGGCAACAAAAAAAAATGTTAAAAAAGTTAAAATCAGCAAGTGGCAAAATTCTGCAGCAAAGGCAAGACTTGGTACCTGCACAGCTCTGGCATCCTGGAGGTTTCCCTGCTGGCATTTTGTGGGAGATTTCTACTCAATTCCCAGGAATTTCCCAAATTCCTGCTTTGTGAAGCTTTCACTTGGAATTGGGGTGGGAAAGCAGCAGCAAATCTCACCTGTACCCCCAACAGCTGCTCTGAAAATCATGGAAAACAGGAATTTCACTGGGAAATATTCCCAGGGAATACCCAGCACCAGGCTCAGAGTCAGGTTTTAGGGAGGATATATTTATTATTCAGCTGCTGTTGAAGCTTTCAGTAATTAATGCTAAAAACCCCCTAAATCTCTGCTTGCTCCTGGTTTTTAATCCACTAAAAAATACCCATTTTAAAACTAAAAAATACCCATTTTAAAACTAAAAAAATACCCATTTTAAAACTAAAAAATCCCCATTTCTCAGCAAATACTTCTGGGGGAGCTGAGGGATGTTCCTGGGAATGTTCCTGGCTGGTGATGCTCAAGGCACTGAAGTTCTTTCACACCAAATTGCAGCTGAGTGAGTGAAGAAAAAGCAAAATCCCAGCACTTCATCCTTTGTTTTAAGCAAAGTTTAAAAGCAGAGCTCAGAGCACAGTTAGTTTAAAAAAAATTCCCTAAAAATTGGATGTTAAACTGATTTCCCATCCGTGTGTGTGCAGCCAACAACCACTGAGGAAGGAGCAAGATTATCCCAAATCTTGCTGAGTGATGGTACAGAGAGATAACATGATTTAAATCCCAGAAAAGATAATTAATCATGGTTTTCTTCCCTATCTCCCATCTAGGACACAGCCCTGTGCATGCACAGACACGTGGGCCCAGATTTCCACAGGAACAGATAATGCCAAGGGGAAATAATGCTGTGAGGTTTTAATTACAAATAAACTCCATTTAATGTGTGTGCCACACTCAGAGATATAAAACCACCCAGTGTCAGCCTGTGAGGAGGTGTGATTTGAACAATATTTCACAAAGAAGGAAAAAAATCCAATAAGTACCAAAACATCTCAAAAAAACCCAAAATTCCATTTCACCAATCCAAAATTCCATTTCCACATTTCCAAGACTCACTTCTGCAAAATCACCTTTGGTGCAGCCCTGAGCAAAGAACATTTCCAGGGGTTTCTTTTCTTGTTTAAATCTAAATTCTGCCAAGTTCAGAGTGCTGGGGGCTCCTCTGAGCTCCAAACCCTGCTGATCCCAGGATGCAATTTATTCAGATTCACCAGGAACCCAACAATTCCTCCCACTCTGAATCAGTAATTATTGCAGAACACAGCTAAAAATCCTTTAAATATCTGCTTACTCCTGGTTGTTAATCCACTAAAAAATAATCATTTCCCAGCAATGGAAACCCTGCTGGTGGCAGAGCCCCCATGGCAGGATCCCAGGAGTCCCCCAATTTATTCAGATTCACCAGGAACCCAACAATTCCTGCCACTCTGATTGCTGTGGAAGAAACCTGGGAGCTCCTTGCAGGAGGATTTTTGGGCTCTGTTTTAGCAGAACTCAACATTTCAAGGGTTGAGATCAAATGTGAGCAGTTCTGCTGCACCTGACCTGGGAATCCTGAGAACCCTGAGCTCAGCTCCCCATTCAGGAATTCCTCATCCAAGGAAAAGCTTATTTTCCTGAGATTCCTGAGCTCAGTTCTACATTCAGGAATTCCTCATCCAAGGAAAATTGATTTTCCTGAGCTCAGTTCCACATTCAGGAACTCCTCATCCAAGGAAAAATTGATTTTCCTGAGATTCCTGAGCTCAGTTCCTCATTCAGGAACTCCTCATCCAAGGAAAAATTGATTTTCCTGAGATTCCTGAGCTCAGTTCTACATTCAGGAGCTCCTCATCCAAGGAAAAACTGATTTTCCTGAGAACCTTGAGCTCAGTTCCCCATTCAGGAATTCCTCATCCGAGGAAAAGCTGATTTTCCTGAGATTCTTGAGCTCAGTTCCACATGCAGGAATTCCTCCTCCAAGGAAAAATTGATTTTCCTGAGATTCCTGAGCTCAGTTCCACATGCAGGAATTCCTCATCCAAGGAAAAGCTGATTTTCCTGAGAACCCTGAGCTCAGTTCTACATTCAGGAGCTCCTCATCCAAGGAAAAATTGATTTTCCTGAGAACTCTGAGCTCAGTTCCACATTCAGGAGCTCCTCATCCAAGGAGAAACTGATATTCCTGAGCTCAGCTCCACATTCAGGAATTCCTCATCCAAGGAAAAATTGATTTTCCTGAGATTCCTGAGCTCGGTTCCACATTCAGGAATTCCTCATCCAAGGAAAAGCTGATTTTCCTGAGAACCTTGAGCTCAGTTCCCCATTCAGGAACTCCTCATCCAAGGAAAAGCTGATTTTTCTCACCTTGTATTTCCAGAACCATCTCATCAAACCTCCTCACCAACAAGAACAACAGCAGATCTGCCTCTCTCAGGACAGCCACGCCATGAGAAAGGATAAAATGTGAAATAAAAGGGAAATGCTTCAATAAATGTTGGGTTCCTGGGGACTGAGGCCACATCTGGTGGCAGAGGAGAGCAAAGAACTCCCTGAGCTCTCTGTCCTCAACCCAGCTCCTCCTTGGGGAGGGCAGGGAGAAAACACCTTGCAGGAATGATGAACCAAACTGGGCCAAACATGAAATATTTTGGTCAGGTTTTATCCTTTTGCACATTATTTATATCACCAGGAAGAGCCCAGAGATTTAAAACAGGCACTGAAAATGGGGGATTATCCCAAAACTGCATCAAAGCCCAAGGAAAATTCTGCTTAAACTCAGTCCTGCTCCTACCTGCCCGTCCTGCCCCACGTGCACCTGGTGGATCTGCAGGTTTCCCTGGAAAAGGAGAGAAGGGACAATCAGCACCAGGCTGGGATGGCAAAATCTGCAAAAAAAATTCTGGTTTGATATGAAGGAAATCCATGAATTTAGGAAGTTCTGCTGAAGGTTCTTTAGGCAATCCAGCTCCATTCAGCCTCAAAAGCAAAGGATTTCCCACCCAGCATGTTTTGCTTTTGGGAGCTCCTGGATAATTGATTTTTATGCAAAATTTTTGGTTTTACCTGCAAATTGAAATCCAACCCTTACCAAGCCAGAATTAGCAATATAACACTTTGACAGGGTTGCAGAGCTATTTACTATTTGCTTTTTATTTTATCCTCATTCCATTCTGAAAACCAACACATTTCTATTACAGGCATTACATCTATAACCAAATAAAAAAAAACCTCAATAAATCAAAGTATTTTAAGCTCTGAAGTCCAATAAGGAAATCTTTATGACATGAAGTTTTTATTCACATGCTCACTGATGTCTTTCCAAAAGTACACTTGGATTAAGGAAAGGCAGCTTCCCAAAAGAGCCTTGCAGTGAAACAGCACATTTTGGAGGACAAAAATCCCAATTTCTGTGCAGTTTCTCTTGCTGGCAGCTCCTCTCTCACTTGTGTACGTTGTCATCAATTTAAAACCAGATGTTTTCATCTGTCAGGGACAAATGCAGCCTTTGAAAGTCCCCCAGACAAGAAGAGCCAAAGGATCCAGGCTGTGCTGGAACCTCGGGATCCATTCCAGCAATCTCTGCTGAATCATCAGTTTTTTTGTGCTTCTTTACCCAAAAACTCCTCCAGTTTTATGGCAGCACCCCACATCAGAGCCAGGAGATTTTAATCCTTTCTTCTCTCTCTCAAGGCCTGACAGGCCCTTCAAAGGACAAGCCTTTAACTACAATATTTATAGAATTTTTATGATAATATTTATTCTCCAGTAGCTGCCTGTGTTAACAATATTCCTTCACAAAGTGGTTTTATGAGCTGTGATTTGGGTTCTTTGGACAGGGATTAAACCAAGCCAGGCAGATCCACTTCCCAGAGAGGGAAAAACCTTGACAGGGAAATGGGACAGATTCAAATTGTTGCCTGTATTAATGTTTAACCTGATTTTTTTTTCTTCTTCTTCATTTAAACAAAGAACACAAGAAATCCAAGAGCAGTTTTAGGAGTCAGGAGCTTTTTAAATAACCAATAACTGCAGCAAATACACAGAGAAATCCACCTGGATTTGGGAGCTGAGCCCAAATGGGAGGGTTTAGGATTGAACTTATCCATTTCCATTTATCCATCCAATTTCACTGAATTATTTTTCTGGAAAAAATTAAAAAGTGCAAATCCTGCAGTGCCAGATGAGCTGGTCAGGAGTGAAGGGTAAATTCATTCTGGAATATTTCTTTATGAGATGGTGGCTGAAGGTTTCTCCAACTGCTGTTCAACCATTAAAGGCCCTGAGTGTTCTGACCACTTTTAATTCATCAACCTAAATAGAATAATTTCATTTTTAAGCAGTGCAAGCACCTGAACTGATTTCCTATTAAACTAAATTTCCAAAGATCATCAGCCTTGTGCAACAATGAACCCACACTGAGCTGCTCTGGCTGGTGAGGGAAGGAAAAAAAAATCCAAATCATACAAATAAAATCGATACAAATAATAATAATTAAAAAGCAACCCCAGAGACAGAAATAGCAGGTTCTAAATCACATTTTTGCTGCTGCCAGCCCATTTTCTCATTTCCACTCAGCTCTCAGGGTTGCTCAGAGACCCCCAAGCTTTGCTCACCTCGCTGTCCTGGGTGATCTGCACCTGCTCTCCCTGGGGCACCTGGGCTATGTGGAGATGGCCCTGTGGGATCCACAACAAAAGAAAACACCAAGGAGCATCAGAGGAAAATCACAACTGAGCAAGCAGCTCCTGCCCTGGAGCAGAGGTTCAGGGAGGGCAGGAAAACGTGCAGTGAAACCACTGAGGAGCTTGAAAACAGCACCAGCTTTGGATGGAAATAAAAGCAGAGGGACTTGGACCAAAGATGGGTTCATTTCTAATTCAGGGGAAAGAAACTAGGCAAAATAATAATAATAATAATAATAATAATAATAATAATAATAATAATAATAATAATAATAATGTTGTAACAACAAATAACTTCTAAGAAGTGTATTTTTCTATTGCCTTTTTTTGACTGGTACACAAAGCCTGGGGCTGACTTGCTTTAAATCAATTTAAATAACTGGAAAATTCAGTTTTCAAACTAAGTATCTCCAAGAGTGAGGTTTCCAAAGGTGTCTCATCACCCACCTATTGCTGCTCATTCACTGGAGCACAGACCCTGCTCAGGACTCCCAGCTGCTGGGATTTGGGCAGGAAATCATTAATTGGAGCAATTCCCCTGATTTCCACTGGTGATGGTTTCAATGCTGGGATATTTGGCATTCCCAGCACTCTCCTGCTCCCATTTGATGCCAGCAAGGAGAGAAGAGTGGCTGGAATTCCTTGTGATTCACCTGAAGGGGAGATTGGATTCTAAATAACCTCCTGCAGCTTTTCTAAAGCTTTGTGTTCATTTTAATATGCCTGCACCAGATGAGAGATAATCATTTGGAATCCTGTCAAAGGCCCCTCTGATTTTATAACACAAGAACAATTGCTGTGATTTTCAGAGACACACAGATCCCTCTGTTTCCAACAGTTTCATTTCCTCTGGGAGGAAACTGGATATTTATAGGGAGAAAAAGGACCCTGAGAGTGTCCCTCTGACAATAGGGGCTGCAGAGAAAATGAGAGCACTGCCCAGCCCAGGGGAGATTAAAATCACTTTCCCTCCTGCACATCCAACTCTCCCAGGAAAAAGATGGAATGTTGACAAGATCCATTGATCCAGGGTTTTTTCCTGGATTCCACAATTTGAAGGGTAATTAGTGTGTCCTGGTATTTTAATGAGGCAAGTTTTAGCACTTTTATCTATAAACAAATCATCTGTTCTATTAAAGGCATTTATTCCATATCATTTTCCTTTCTATCTTGTCTTTCAAGATATGAAAAGTGCTTTCCAGTCATCAGTTCCATAAGAAAATCCACTTTTAAAATCTACATGGAATTCAATTCCCAGGATAATATGGAAAAGTTACAGCAAAAGTGAAGTGGAAAAGGAAGATTTCCACCCAGTTCCTGCACAAAGAGAATTCTTTCACTGAGGACACTTTTTAAAAAGAATTTGAATTTTAAACAATCCTGTAGTGCCCTGTGGGACACAAGAATTCAAATGAAGGTGGTTTTTTTTTGTTTGTTTTTTTTTCAGAGGAAACAAAAACCACAGATAAAAATCATCAGGCCTGAGTGGCCAGGCTTAAAAAATGTCAATATTTAGAACTTTCACTGATAGAGCTCAAGGAAGAAACATGGGGAAGTCTCAGCTCCCAGATGTTCCAAAGTGCCTGAAAATGCAGTTTGATAGGAAAACAAACAAACAAACAAATAAATGTGATTTTGCTGTGGAAATCACACCAGAACAACCTCTGAAGTGTCAATCACTAAGTAAACACAGCCAGCAAAAGGCTGAGAATTAAATCATAACCAAAGTGCATTAATTTGCACTGAATCCTGCATGGAATTTTTTGGCAAACAACAAATTTATTTTTTTTTTTTCCAATAAGCCTCCAGTGTTTATTTTCTGGACACCTCAAGTGCTGGCAGGTTGTGATTTCAGAATCAGGCATTGCATTGCAGAGTTGTGGCTGTTGGGGGAGGGGGGTTTAGGATTTGGGATTTAGGATTTATTCAGGATTTAGGAGAATTGAGCACATACTACTTGGACTTGTCCATCCTCTCCAATCTGGTGGATCTGGACCTGCTGAGCATTGGCCAGGGCATAGTGCAGGGCCTGGGGCTGGTTCTGCTGCATCTCACTGGAGGCTGACACTGAGCTCTGGGATCCCTCTGGAAAAAAAACAACAAATTCCAGTTTTATTTTATGTGCATGTGCCTAAAAACCCCTGGAAATCAAATCCAGTCAGTGGACACAGATCATTCACCCATGGTGGATGTTTGCTGCAAAACCCAGAGAATTCCAAAGGCTGAGACAGCTCCTGTTTAAAATTAAAAAAAAAAAAACACCTCTGGAAAAAAAAAAAAAAAAGACCAAATTCCAGCTTTATTTTATGTGCATGTCCCTAAACCATTCCTAAATCCTCCTGGAAATCAAATCCAGTCAGTGGATATAAATTCACTCATCAATATTCCTGGGCATGGTGAATTCCAAAGAATTCCAAATAATTCCAAAGGCTAGGACAGCTCCTGTTTAAAAAAAAAAAAAAAAAAGCACCTCTGGAAAAAAAAAGACAAAATTCCAGCTTTATTTTATGTGCATGTCCCTAAACCATTCCTAAAAACCCCCTGGAAATCAAATCCAGTCAGTGGATACAGATCATTCACCCTTAATATTCCTGGGCACGGTGAATTCCAAATAATTCCAAAGGTTGGGACAGCTCCTGTTTGAAAAAAAAAAAAAAAAAAAAAAAAAAAAAAAAAAAAAAAAGCATCTTTTGGAATCTAAATATCAGATTCTGCAGCTTTAAAAGTCCCAACAGAGGTTTCCTCAGAAATTCAATGTTTTTTTTTTCACCTGAGAGGCTGAGAACAATTTCTGCCACCACCACCTTTAAAAACCCATCCTGCCTATGGTGAAAAATGAAATTATCAGATAAATAAAAGGAATATCCCAACTGTTTTCCAAGATCCATCCCCTACAATTCATATTGACACACATGAAACTGTATTTTTTGAACTTCAAAATGACAGGTGGGTTTCTGGATTTATTCAATTTAAACACACCTCAGGCTGCAGAGTGGAAATGCTCCTGGAAAGGGAATGTTCAACATAAAAAATGGGAATTATCTTCATGTAACAGGGACAAAAACCACCAGGAAAACCTCAGTGGGATTTCCAGAGGGGAAAAACTTGCATTGGACACATCATAGATCCACTCTGAGGTTTTCCAGCTGCAGGGAAAGGATTTTTTTTCAAACAGAAGAGGCAAAAGGCAAGAAAAAAGGACAGAAACCATTAATTTTTAATATCTCTACTAAGTACCCCAAGATTTATTCTGCAAACACGCTGTTAGTTCTGCAGGAATGAACTTTATCCACTCAAATATTTTAATGGGAATGTTCTTCCATAAAATCAACCATTTAAGGGCTTTTTTTTTTTTTTTTTTCCCCCTCCTGTCTGTAAATGTTTGGGCACGAAGATAATTTTGAGGTTTAGGTTTGAGCATGGGAAGTGGGAACTCCAAACCACCAAGTTAATATTAATTTATTTATTTATTTGTTGAAAAGTTGGGTTGTTGAATAATTCAGGCAGCTCTGATTCTGTTCAGGGGTTGGAACACAAAATTCCAGCCACAAATTTCCACAGGAACCGAAGGAAACCCAACAAATCCAAATTTTTGCTGCTTTTTGGACACGTTTGTAATTTGAATTTTAATCCCTCCCATCCCAGCAGAGTTTTCATCATTCCTTTAATGCAGCCCTGCTGCTCCCTGTGCAATTCCAGCTTTTCCTGCACTGCTGGAGGTTGGAATTTGCTGCACAGAATTCCAGGTGGGATTGAGGAATTTTTGCAGAAAAACTGCCCCATCTACCAAATAAAAATGGGATTTTTTCCATTTGGGATATCAGTGCCTTTGTCATGGCCACTGGAAGGAACGGATATTCTGGAAAAATCCTTACCTGAGATTTTCTTTTTCTCCCATTTCCATTCATTTATTCCTAATATTTGATGCAATTCACTTCTCTATTTTTAAATTTTTTAAACCACAGTGTCCAAATACAGAATCCTTTTATAATAATTTTTAAATATTTATAATATTATATTCTATTTCTATA
>JAOTQP010000567.1:1924323-1938693 GCA_026413545.1 Cichladusa arquata
ACTATTATTATTATTATTTTATAATTCTTTATAATTATTTTCTGATTATGTTATGCCATAAAAGATTATCAAAGAAATAAAACCCCCAGCAGAGGAATCTGTATTTTCTATATATTTATGATATGCACATATTGGAATGCATTTATAAGTGTAAGGCCCAAAAGTTTTGATTTTTAAATCACTTTTGGCTTCAGAGAACAGAAATTTTTCTGCTTTTTGGAGGTGCAAGAGAAGGCACAGCCTGGATGGAATCACCCAGGACCTTTCCTATGGTCACCTATAAATAGATTTCAATTTGGCTTCAATTTCAACAAGCAAAATTGGGTTTTTTGTTGAAATTTTTGGTGTTTTTCTCTCTTAGGATGAAAGAAGAGAGAGGATCCAGCCACATCTAAAAACAAAACATCCTTTATGAGTCCTGGTTTTCCTCCTCTTCATCTGGGAGCAGACAAAGGGAATATTTATCCACTTTTATAAACATTCCCCACTGCAAACAAACACAAGGAGAGGAGCTGTCAGCAGAGACAAATCCCTGGAAACCATCCAGCCTCACATTTCCAGCTTGGATTTTTGGAGAATCCCTGGCAGAGGAGCCACAGCTGAAATCCAGAATTTTTCCAGAATTTTCCACCAATTCCCAAGGGACAACTGCAGTGCCACGTTGGCCATGGCATTCCCAAAGAACCTCCAAAGTGTGGGGTAAAATCCCTGCTAAAATCACTTTTAAAGCAAAATTTTGGGGGTTTTCTAATCTGTTCCTATTCCACTGCATATTTATCTGTTGAGGATTTTAATGGAATTATGGAATTGTTAAGGGTGGAAAAGACCCTGGAGACCATCAAGTCCCCAGGTGCCACATCCAGGGGATTTTGAAATACTTCCAGGGATGGAGACTCCACCACTGCCCTGGAGAAACTCTTCCAATCTGGACAAGCCTTTCCATGAAGGAATTTTTCCTGATTCCAATCTAAATTTCCCCTTTAAGGACATTTCCTCTCATCCTGTCCCTTGTTCCCTGGGAGATTCCACAGCAGGAGGGATGGATTCACATTTAGGAATTCTGGAATTAACAATTGGTTTCCTGGTTCCCAGAGTTCCAATTTCACACCTCTGCTCACTAACAGGGATGCATCTCCTGGTGGTAGTCCCAAGGATTATGGGAATGGATGGATTAACCATCCCCAAACCCCCCCAAAAAGCAGGGAAAAACCATTCCAGAATAATGGAAATAAAGCTGTAAACCATCTCCTCCCCTGCCTCATTCCAATCCAATTCCAAAACCATTCCAATCTGGACCAGCCTTTCCATGAAGGAATTTTTCCTGATTCCAACCTAAACCTCCCCTGGTGTGACTTTAAGGATATTTCCTCTCATCCCTTGTTCCCTGGGAGATTCCACAGCAGGAGGGATGGATTCACATTTAGGAATTTTGGAATTAACAATTGTTTTCCTGGTTCCCAGAGCTCCAATTTCACACCTCTGCTCACAAACAGAGATTCATCTCCTGGTGGTAGCTCCAGCAAAGAAAATTGATGGATTAACCATCCCCAAACCCAAAAAAAAACAGGAAAAACCATCCCAGAATAATGGAAATAAAGCTGCAAACCATCTCCTCCCCCTGCCTCAGCCCCCAGTTGTGTGGAACAGCTTTGAAGATTTGGCAGCACATCCAGTTTTTAATGTGACACCTCAGCACAGGCCTAAATCTACACATAAATCCCAAAGTCAGGGAACTCATTAAAAATTTCAACATGGAAAACTGTGATAACAGCTTGAACAATCTGAAGAGAAATGAAAAGAAAGGAAGAAGGCACTTTTTAATTAATCCTCCTCCCAAAGCCCTCATTTCCTACAGCATTTCCTGCACAGAATCCAAGCCTTTCCAAAGGAATATCCAGTGAAATGATCATGGCAGCCACCTGCATGTCTCTGGTTGGGGAAAAAACAGGAGGAAAACAAACCTCAGGTACTGAAATGTTGGAGCAAACCACAGCAATCAACACCTTGCAAAAAAAAAAAAAGGCAATGGATTCAAGCAAAGAGGCAGGGAAAATCAGGAAAAGCAACTTCTGCCTGGATTTAACAGTCAATTAAGTACAGAAAAATCTTAATTAACATCTCTGGGGGTGAAGGACAAAGAAAATCCTTTTGTGTTTTCCCACCAGGCTCCCCAGATGTGATTTTCCCTGCAGGTTGATCCCCCTTGAACACCAAATTCCAGGCCCAAAGCCTTGGAGGCTCTGTGGGCTCAGCCTCCTGCTTTGCTGTCACCCCAGAGTTCATTTTTCCTGTGATGAACAGAGCAGAGGAAATGTGCTGTCACTTTTCACCACACTCCAATCAAAGCCACTTGCTCCAGAACTGTTAATCCCAACAAGAAGGAGAAGCCTTGAAGCTTTGGCATTTCCAACAAGGGCAAGAGGAGTGGATTTTTTGAACCACAATCCTGTGGTGATGCAGATAATTCAGAATTATCAATTGTGTGTGCAGTAATTAATTTTAAAAAATTAAAAATCCCAAATAAATGAGGTTGGAAGATCATCTGGAGATGGATTTCCTTCAAACCATGGGCAGCCAGAACTGGTGGCTTTGGGCTGCACCCAGGTGGATTTTGATGTCCCCAGGGATGGTGACAACCTGTTCACTGGGCTCAGAGCCAGGGACACCAAAGTCAGGCACAGCTGAGTGAGTTTCAGGCTGACATATTGATATTTTTTTAAAATTAGGCAAATTAACTGCTGCTAAAAACTCTGAAAATCCCAGTCCTCCCATTGCTAGGTGTCCTGGGTTGATGAAACAGCTGAACCCAAGGGTTTCCAGCACTGCAGTGAGCAGGATTTGGGAATATCTCAGGAACTGTTCCAGGCTGGACAGGGCTTGGAGCAGCCTGGGGTGGGGGAAGGTGTCCCTGGAAATGGGGGCAGCTTTAAGGCCCTTCCCACCCAAACCAGGCCGGGATTCTGGGGTTTTTTGAGCAGGAGCCTGAAAACAGCTGGAAGAGCCCAGACCAGGAACTGCAGCCTTGTATCCCCACATCCTTCCCAGGGAAACCTGAGCCAGGGCTGGGGAGCTGAGCCTGGAGCAGTGGCACAGGCAGATCCCCGAGCACTGAAATCCCAGGCTCACCTGGAATTACCTGGCTGCCATCAAAGCTGGGTTCTTGTGTCACCCTGCAAAACCCCTGTGCTGTCACAATGTGCAGTGCAGAGCTGGGCAGTCATTCTGCTCCTGCCCTGCCCACAGGGACAGCCAGCACCTGCTGCCTGGGAACTGGGATGCTGCAATTCCAGCCAGGGTTTCCAGGCTCTGAGCACTTTGTGCAGTTACCTGAGCACACAGGTGCAGCTCCAGTCCTGGCAGGCCACAGGTACCTTTTGAAAATGTGAGAATCCACATTTCCCTTCTCTTTCTTTTCCCTCCATGCTCCTGGAGCCTCCCTGTTCTCCTGTCTCTCCTCACCCAGGTGAAATCCCACTGCTGGTGGCTTTGGGGATGAAAACTGAGTTTCTCAAAGCAGCCTTGACTGTGAATTCCTCCCCCACCTTTCCAGCCTCCCAAAAAACAGTGCCAAAGCCACTCTGAGTAAAAGCAGGATTTTTGTCCCCCTCCTGCTCCCACAGCACTGCTGAAATCCCAAAGGTTTGGGATGGTTTGGCTGCACAGGAGTGAATTCAGGTGTTTTTGTACCCATGGAATATTTTGCTCACAAATCAATTTTGTGGGATTGAGAGGAAAAAAAGGGATCTTCAGCTTAACCACAACAAGAAACCCACCCACACTCATGATCCCACAGCCTCCAGGAATCCACTGACTCTGAGTTTTACATCTCTGCAGGTGTCTCCAAACCTCCAAAACAGATTCAGGGTGAATAATTTGAATAATAAATCTCAACACCACTCAAGGAGCACAGGCTAATGAGCACAGGCTGTCATATCCACCTACTGCTGCCTTTTCATCCTGAAATACTCATTGCTGAAAGACTGAAAGTAAAAATCCCATCAACATAGAGGGCTTATGGTTATCATTACATTGATTAGTTGTTTTAATTTGAGAATTTTGGATCTGATTCCCTGTTCCAGCACATAAAAGTTTCCATTGAAAGCAGATTTTGTCATTCTTTGCATGAGATACAGTGGTTAGTGTTAACATGCAAGCAAAAGTTTTATGCAGGCAAATAAACTGACTTCCTTTTCTTTGGGCTGCCTTCCAAAGCCCTGTTTTTAATATCTAATGTACAAAAGTCCCAGAACACTGCTTTATATTAAAAGCATGAGCCAGAAATGTCCTCAGAGAACACTCCTGAGGTCAGGATTTTTCATTTGTTATTACAATCCAGGCCTCCATACCTAGATGGAAATATGGAATCACCTACAGCACATTTCATGTCTGCAGAGGAAAACTCTTAGAACAGCATTTAGCACGTCCCACTGAATGTGTGAACACACTGGGAAGGATTTAGTCACTTGATTCCTCTTTGGAACAACAACTGCAAGGATTTTTGGACTTTCTACTCAAAGAACTGAGCGTGGTAAAAATATAAAAATCCAGCACAAAGCTGCAGGAGCTGAATCCATGGGGGTGGACAGAAAGCAGGGCTGGATGGGATTTTGGGAAGGAATTCTTGGCTGGGAGGGTGGGGAGACCCTGGCACAGGGTGCCCAGAGAAGCTGTAGCTCCCTGGAAGTGCCCAAGGCCAGTTTGGAATAACCTGGGATGGTGTAAAGGGATGGATGAACTTTAAATCCCTTCCAACCCAAACCAATCCATTCTCAGCACCTCAGCAAAGCCCAATTAAAATTCAGGCAGCTTGGAAAGCAAGAGGGATTTTTAATTGGAGGGGGAAGGTTTGGTTTTTACCTGAACCACTGTAGGAGGAGGATGAGGGTGTTCTCCTGGAGAAGCTTTTGACAGCCAGGCTCTGCCCCCTCTGCTTCCTCCTCCAGGCTGTCCTGCACTTGGAGTCAATGCTCTGCTTGATGCGGTACCAGTCCGACTCTGTGATGCCAAATTTGTAAAACAGGTGGCCTGGAATGGTGGAAAAAACCAGATAATCATCAACACAAACCTGTATTTTCCAGAAAACACAGAGAGGACACAGCCAGTCCCACACAGCAGGCTCTGTACCTGTGCAAAGACCCCCAAAGCTCAGCAGTGATGGGATTTAAAGTTTATTCCCAAAACTCAGTAATTGTTCATCTGCACAGCTCTGGATGTGACAAGTGCCAGCAGCCCATGGAATTTTATCACCTGCACTCACATCTGTGGAAGATGCTCTGTCACACCCAAGAGGAGGATCCAGAGCCAAAGCTGCAGCCAGGATTATTTCTCACTGATAGAACCCCACAATAAATCTGATTGCAGAAGTACCAAACTGCATAAAACTCCCTATAAAGAAAAAAAATCCACTTTTTCAAAGCTCAGTTCAAAATTGATCCAAATTCAGTAAAAAATGAGGATCTCTGCAGTTACTCCCAGGATTCAGGTATTTTAAGAGCCTCAGGATAAACTTTGCAGCCCTTGGTGCTAATTTGCCAAAGTGTTCCATAAACATGGCAAGGGCTGGCTTTAAAACTGGGAATTTAACTGGGAGTGTTGTGCACTGTCAGCTTGAATTATTCCACACTTTCACCATTTCACTGGAAGCTCCTGAGGGGTTTGGATTTTCCTAGAGCACCAACACTTGACAGTGAAAAACTCCAAGCCCCCAAGGCTGCAGAATGAAAAAAAAACCACCTGAAAAATCCATTATTTGCCCATCTAAAAAAGAGGAAGATGGGTTTTTCTATGGACAGGACAAAGGGAATGGATTTAAACTGCCAGAGAAAAGGGTTGGGTGGGATATTGGGAAGGAATTCTTCCCTGTGAGGGTGGAGAGGGGCTGGGATGGGATTCCCAGAAAAGCTGTGGCTGCCCCTGAAGTGTCCCAGGCCAGGCTGGAGCTCCCTGGGACAGGGGAAGGTGTCTCTGCCCATGGCAGGGGTGGAATTAAATAAAATTTAAGGTTTTTCCCACCCAAACCATCTCAGGATTCTCTGATTCAAACCCCTCCATTCAAGCAGAACTCCCTGGACATTGAATATGTTAATAACACTCCAAACCTCCAGCACTTCAAAATCCAGAGGTGCAACACTGAACAAGCCCAGGCTGCCAGAGCTGCTTTCACTCTACAGGACAAAGCTTCAAGAATCTCTAAAATTCTCATTTTCCTTTCCCTACCCTGCAAAGTAAAATAATCTTTTCCACTTTTCCACTTACTGGGCTTTCCATCTCACTCTCAGATGGGCTCCTAATCCTGGCAAGGACTTGCTGAAGCTGTTGGATATAGAACCTAAAGAACAGGATATGGGGCTGCTCCTGCAAGACAAATGATTTGAAGCCTGGAGCCACAAAATTCCAGGTTTGCAGAAACTCAAAGCTCCTTAGTTTCCTCTGCATTATAAATGAGCCCAGAGTCCTCAAAGCCTGAAAGCTGCAGCCTCTAACAGAGCCAAGTGGAGAACTGGATCTCTTGTGGCATCATTCTTAAAGCAAATTTATTTTTTTTCAATGCTTTATTTATTTATTAATAAAGGAGAGAATACACAGGAAGAAAACACTGGACACCAAAATCTAATTCAAAAGTGCTTTAAAGTCCCCAAGATTTTTCACTTCTGAGAGACAGCCCTGAGTGGTGTCTCCAAAATGGGAAAGGAGGAAAATGGGCTGAAATTCCAATTTGCTGCTGTGCAAGTTTCCTTCCCACAGCCCATTCCGGATTGAATCCCTGCCCCACAGTGCTCAGCCCCAGCCATTCCCCAGGGGCATTCCCAGAGAGAGAAATGCTCAGAAATGTTTTGGAATATTTCAGGAACTGTTCCAGTCTGGGATTCTGTGATTTTTAACATTTTTTGGAATTAATTTTGAATTATTGGCAGGGTTGGCCAATAAAAGCAGATGTGTTTGAACTCCTGCCCCACCCTCAGGAGTCCCACAGGAAACACCAGCAAGGCTTGGGGTGAGTTTGGAGGAAAAAAAAAAATCCATATTTCACTCCTAACTGCATTTTAATGACTTCCATGGTGTGTTAGTGGCTGCACTGCAGGCAGAGAAAATCCCAGGGAAAAGCTGCCTGGCTGGGAATTTTAATTATTCCAGTGTAGTCCATGGGATTTTCCAGGATGCCACTTGATTTAATCCTTGGGATATCCATGGGATAATCCAGGATGCCACTTGAATTAATCCATGGGATTTTCCAGGATGCCACTTGAATTAATCCATGGGATATTCCAGGATGCCACTTGATTTAATCCATGGGATATCCATGGCATAATCCAGGATGCCACTTGAATTAATCCATGGGATTTTCCAGGATTCCACTTGATTTAATCCATGGGATATTCCAGGATTCCATTTGATTTAATCTATGGCATATCCATGGGATATTCCACCTTGCCACTTGATTTAATCCATGGGATATTCCAGGATGCCATTTGATTCAATCCATGGGACATTCCACCTTGCCACTTGATTCAAAGAGCAATAAAAGGAATATCAATTATTCAGGACAGGAGTCTCAGGTGCAGTGTGAGAACAGAGCTGGGACACAAAACAGCCCCAGAAGTGCTTGATTGAGGGAAGGAAGGAAAAAATCTTTAGAAAACTGAAAGGGAGGAGGCTGAGATGGGATTTTGGGAAGGAATTCCTGGCTGGGAGGGTGGGAGGCCCTGGCACAGGTGCCCAGAGAAGCTGTGGCTGCCCCTGGATCCCTGGCAGTGCCCAATGCTGGAATAAACTGGGATAGTGAAAGGTTGGGATTAAATAAATTTTAAATCACCTCCTCCCAACCCATTCCATGATTGTCCCTCCTGATCAAAGTGATCATTAATTAGTGTGGCCAGGAAATGCTGGCAGATACCACGTGGAGAGAACAGCTCCAGAGGAAACCATGGAAAACAGACAAGGACCTCACCAGGACAGGGGCAGACAGGGAAATTTTAGGCTACAGAGCCCTAAACCATCAGGGCCAGATTTTCCAAGCCAGGCATCCTCATTTCTTTCCCTTAATTCATTAAATTCCCAGTTGCTGTCAGGGTGTCAAACTGGTCCAGATGAGCAGTGCTGTTTGCAGAGATTTTTACCACAACTGCAGACCTGACCATGTGCAAATCAGGCCTGAAAAATTCACCCTGGAGCACAAAGCTAATTGATAAAAAACCCAAATGAATTTCAGCTGTCAAATCCGTGCAGTTGCTATCACAATCTAAAATGCTGTTTTACAAACCAGGTCCTTAGCAAGAACATTTCCTACCAGGAAAAAAATCACAACCTAAAGGCAGTGGAGGAGTTTTTAAGCAGATAAAAAGTTCCCAGTGGCATTAAAAACATGATTTACCTGCAGGAGAGAGGGAAATGCCCCCAACATGTGCACACAATAGCAGAGAAGTGGAGCCTGCTGACTCTGCTCCTTAGCCACAAATAATTCCAGGCAGGAGAGCTCCCAGCTGCCCCATTCCCAACATGTCCAGCACCAAACACACTCAGAAAAGCAGGATTTTGGAAATGAGAGCTCTCACTTGGGGAAATCCATAAGAGAGAAAAGACAGCAGTGCTTCAGGAAGAAGGGATTTGACTTTTTTGGGGATCATTTATTCTCCAAAGCTGCATCAAACGCTGATATTTGACACTGCAGAGCATCCACGAGCCACAGAGCAACACAGAAAAAATCCAGGCAGGAATATAAATCAGCACTTGGACCAAAAGACAATATTTTGGAAGATGGATGCCCATAAAAGAAGAGTAAAGAACAGGACCTAGATGATTTAAGACTGGCTGAGCGTGTTTTTAGTGATCTTTTCATGAATGGTGCCTCAAAAAAAAAAAAAAATCGTGTCCTTATTTTTAAACAATAAAAAGTTGCTTTTTGGGGAGGAACCTCATTTCCTGAATGAAGCTTTCCATGAAAAACACACCAAGGACTTAAAAATAATTCAGTGATTTCATAAATTGCAGGAGTTTGGGTGATTTCTACAGACAGAAAGATCCTGGCTGCAGCTTGGGAGACAAAAAGAGCTGCAAAGAGAATTCAGGGAGCCACAGGGGGAATAAAGGGAAATAAAGGATCAACATTCCAATCTGAGCAAGAAAAAACTCAGGAAGAAAAGCAAAAATCAGGAAAATCCAAGTCAGCTTTAAAAGGCAACAGGTGCAGAATGCTGAGCTTGGATCAGAGACACAGGGAGAGATCTGGGGGAGTTAAATTAAAATTAAAAAGAGCTACACAAGCAGGGCTGAAATAAATCTTTCTGTGGTTCTTAAAGGAAATAAAAAGTAGGAAATGCAAAGAAAAAAAAAAGATTTGATTTGGTACAAACACAGAGGTGGTGTCTGAAATTATTCAACACTCCCAAATTTTTGGAGGATCTGCTGTTCAAAATAAGGGGAGAAAGGGTTGGGGTTTCCTAAAAACCAGGATTAATTATAAACTAAGAAAATGATGCTCCTGAGGGAGTAATCCTCTCTTTAGAAAGGTCAGGGAGCAGACAAAACAATCCCCAGAGAACATCAAACTGCAAAGAAATCAAATTAAGAACAAATTGAGGAGGAAGAGAAGACATTTGTGAGATCAAAAGCAGAACTGAAATATTCCATCCTCATCCCACATTCAGAACCAGCCCCTAAAAATCAAACTCCATGTCAGGAGTTTCATCTGAACACTGAGCTTGTGCTGCTTCCCATTCTCCACAGATTTCCTTGGAAAATTCAAAGGTAAATCAGTATTTTCATGGATTTGGCTGAGGTGGCCCAGAAATTCCTGCTGGTTTTGGTGCATTTGGAAAGACTTAGGAAAGTGCAGCACAGAATCCAACATGTATAAAATACAAATATATTTCTATTAAATAAAGAATCCAAGCAGATTTGGGTCACTGCTGCTTCACTCTTCAAATCCCTCTCATTTTTCAAACCTAAAGAAAAGCACCAGGATGGGGAATTCATTTTAAAGTGATGGACAGAATCCTTTTAAATTGACAGGAATATGATGGATCCTACAGGAAGCAAAGGCTCCAGGAAAAGAGGAGAAGGGGCTGATTTTTTGGGGATTTGGTTCCCAAAATCCATTTTTCCTCAGCAGGGTCATACATTTGGAATATTTTTGATTTAATTAAAGAGCACATGACAGCAAAATCTGCTGCTCTAAACACTGGGGGAGCAGAGGAAAAGCTGGAATTCCTCCTTGAGCCTTCAGGTTTTGATTCTCCAAACCTCATCCAGGGCTTGCAATATTGAAATTGTTGGAAAACAGGAATTGTTTATTCCTCTGACAGCTGGGGGGGGATGATTTCCACAGCTGGGGGACTCCCCCCACCTAAATTTGGGATGTTTAGGTTGGGGATGCAGGAGGGGAGGGATGGCAGAGCCTTGGAGGCTCCTCCAGTGTCACACACCTGGAAAATCCATCCTGTCACCAAAAATCCCTTCCCATGGCTCTGCTCTCATCCACAACATCCAAAAGGGACAGGAGGAGTGTTGGGAACTTGGAGAGAGGGAGGAGGAGAGGAAAATTCAGCTACCAAGTCATTACTCTGTTCATTAATATTTATTTAGGAGATTTGCCTGAATATTTCATCTTTAACAAGTCACAGATCCAGAGGAAACATGAAAACTGAAGTTATTTTAAAAGTCTTTGTTCTTCAAATGAAAAGAACCCTCCTAGAAGATTTAAAAGTGAAAAAATAATGTTAATTAGGATCTAGAATCTCCAAACTCCACCAAGGAATCCTGTTCCAGAGCAGGAGACTCAGTCCCACCTCTCTGGAAAAGCAGCCAGGCTGTTTTTACCTGGTTTATTCTGATTTATGGAAGGAGCCATCAGCATTCAAATATTGCCATCTAGTGGGTGTCAAATTCCCAGTGTGGCAGGAAAAGATGGATTTTTATCCATCCCACCTCCCCACAGGACACAGCAAGTGCTCCAAAAGATTTTGGAGCTGCAGGAGCAGAGAGGAGCTGGGGAATGAGGGCAGGTGAATTAATGAATCCCTGCAAAATTAATGAATCCCTGCAAAATTAATGAATCCCTGCAGGAACAGAGTGTTTGTGATGTTCCTGGAATTCCACATGTTACAGCAGAGGCCACACAGAATTCTCAGAGGGATCCTTCAATCCCTTTCCTGATGGTGACAGGACATCCACAGCTGTTTAATAACCTGACTGCAATTATTACAAATTAATCAATCGACCCTACAACAAAATAATTCTGAAAAGAGAAAATTCTTCCTGTTCTCTACTCCAGCCTTGCTCCAAGTCCCAAGTTCCACCAGAGTGAGGACACTGGGCAAATGGCATTTACTTCTATTTCTTTCCATCATTAAAAAAAAAAAAAAACTATATTTATTCCTATTTTGCCCCCCATTTTTAAAATGGAAGCTGCAGCAGAAACCTTCCCAAAGAGCCCACACTACCCAACTTGCTCTTTTTTTCCTGAAACAACAGCTAAAGCCCCTGAAGAAGCTGCTTTTCCCCCCAGCCCAGGGCTGGTTGAGCTCCTCCCCAGCAGTGCAGCCCTGCACACTCCAGCACGTACTTGAGCTGAGTCTGGCCAAAAGGGAAAAGCACTGAGGGATGCAAGGAGTGGGGAAACAGATGGTCCAAGTGACCTCATACATTCATTTTCTGTTTTCTGGAGAGCCCAGGACTCACAAGTGCCTGAGAGCACATCTCACACATCAGTGGGGACTGAGCCTCCACTGCTGCTTTTCCAGCAATGGAAAATTGAATTCCTCACTTGTATAACGCAAGGACAACAAGAGAAGTGTGAGGAGGAGAGAGAAAACACACAATTTCTTTTCTTTCCCCAAAATTGCTGTTTTTTTTTTTTTAGTTTATTAACAGAGCCTGGCCAGAAAAAATAATTGAAATGAAGAGAAGTGCCCAGGAAAGCAGCAAACTCCAGGAGTTCCAGCTGAAAGCAAGGCCAGCAGAGATGCCATGGATGAGAACTGTGGGGCTGAGATAAACTCAATGGGTTCTCCCATTATCTTCCTGCCTGGCCTCAAAAGGGGTTATCAGTGCCTGCATGTGGCAGCATTTAATTGATTCACAAAGCAGCAGCTCCGTGGAACTGGAGCCAGAATTGGGCAGCTCTGAGGGAGACAAAAGTGAGAATAGCAGCAGCAGCACGAGGCCAAGAGAAGTGAAAGCACTTCAGAGAGGAGAAAAGCCCAGCAGAAAGGATTTCTTTCACTCCTTGCTTTTTAAAGATGTGCTGAACTCTCAGACTTTGCTCCTGAGCAGGACAGAGTCCAAGAGCTCTGTGGTTTTGTCCCTAAGGTCACAGCACTCGTGGCATTCCCAAAAAAGCCCAGCTCAGCTTTGAGGGGGGGCAGAGCCCCTGGCAAGGCTCAGAGTCCAGGCTGGGACCAGCACAAAGCTCAGCAGGGAGGGTCCTGAGTTCCATCCTCACACAGGACACCACTGCATCACTCTCTGAACTTCTTTTTTTCTTCTGCCAGAGTCGGGATTAGAAGCACAAGAGATGGAATTTCATGTTTGGACTCAGATGTTTATTAATTCTTATCTATGTTACAGTGAGTGCTACAGCACTTCTGGCTAACAAGCTAAAAACGGAGAAATGGTGATGGATCTCACCCATTACAAGGTCTTTTAAAGCTTAATTGTCCAATTAAAAACTAACACCTACATTATTTTTATTTCTGACCCAATGACCAAACAAACACCAGTGACCCAGAGTGCAGCATTTTCTATCCAAGTAAAAAAGTACAACCTAGACCCATGAGGAAAAAAGAAAACTTCTGCCCTAAAACCTCCATCTTGCCCTTTATATATTGCTGTATTCTAAAATCCCAAATTACAAACCCTTCACCATGGGATGTTACTTGTAGTAATACTGAACAACTCTGGGCCACCTGAACAAGTCCAGGCCATGGTCGGTATTAAATATTTTTCTATTACTTATTAAAACCACTAAAACATAAATTATACTAAATTATATGAAATAAATTATATATAAATTATACTAAAAAAAAAAAAAAACTAAAAACAAAATACCAAAATTACAAAACCCAAAATAAAAATAAAGAACAAAATTCTAAACAACCACCAATCATCATACCTAAAAAACTCATACAAAATACATAAACAACATGAAAGCACCAATCAAAACGTGTAATCATGTAAACAGTAGTCTTAAAGTACGTAATTAAAACTAAAAAATAAACAATAAATCAACTTCTACATAATCATATTAATTTACTGTCCAAAAATCCTATTTGTCCCACAGTTACACACTTCTATTCACACTCCACACCAGTGATTCCAGTTCAATTTTGGAGCCTTCTCCAAGGCCTCAGCTCAAAAGCAGTGTTCTGCAGGGGCTCAAAACAGCACAGAAAGTTCCAAACTCTCAATTTTCCAACACACCTCCAGGAGATATCTCCTGTTAATGGCCCATCTCTTAAAAACCAGCTGGGGCAATCATCTTTATCTTTTCCACAACCCATCCTCCCTCCAAAAAAATATCATCTGCTGCTGTTAATGGGCCATTGAGTTCCACTGTATAACTGATAAAATTACATCATCCCATTGAAAAATGTTCCAGCCAAGAAGAAAAGTCAAGCCTTTCCTACCTAAATAAAAACTGAAATTTTGGACAGCAAAATATCTTCTCTCCACCAGAAAAAAAAGCCAAACCTTTCCACATCATCCCTAAACCTTCGAAAAAAACCGTGCACTCTTCTACAAAACCACTGCTTCAACTAAACCACATCTGCCACTGCAAAAAAACTGCAGCCACCATTTAATCAAACTACTACCAACACCCTGACTGACTGACAGGTGTCAGCTTGGATTCTGACTCTGGCAGTGTTTTGAGATTGTTCTTTGTAATACTGCATTTCTATTTTAATTTTCCTAGTAAAGAACTGTTATTCCTAATTCCTGTATCTTTGCCTAAAAGCCCCTTAATTTCAAAATTATTATTATTTGGAGAGAAAGAGTTTACATTCTCCATTTCAAAAAAAAAGGTTCTACCTTTATTGGCAGACACCTGTCCTTCAAACCAAAACATTAAGCCATGCAGAGAAATGTCCCACAGTGTATGAGCTGATGTCCTGGTTTGAAGGACAGGTGTTTGCCAAGAAAGGCAGGAGCTTCTCTTTGAAATGGAGAATGTAAATCCCCTCCCTCCAAATTATTGTAATTTTGAAATTAAGGGGCTCTCAGGCAAAGATAAGGGAATAGGAATAACAGTTCTTTACTAGGAAAATTAAAACAGAAATACAGTATGACAAAGAACAGTCCCAAACCACTGCCAGAGTCAGAATCCAAGCTGACACCCGTCAGTCAGTCAGGGTGTTGGCAGCAGTCCCATTAAAT
>JAOTQP010000567.1:1960985-1988750 GCA_026413545.1 Cichladusa arquata
GAAGGAAGGAAGGAAGGAAGGAAGGAAGGAAGGAAGGAAGAAAGAAAGAAAGAAAGAAAGAAAGAAAGAAAGAAAGAGAGAAAGAAAAAAGAAATGGGAGGTCCTGTTGCTTTCCTGCTCTCTGGAGAATCAGGATTTAGGGAATTCCACTCACCTGTTCAAGGGAAAAAATCCCACACAATTTTAGTTTTAAAACAAGACAATTTCCTTTTCTCCTCTCTGCACCAAACATTTAAAACCCCACCAAAGAGCTGAGAAAACAGGAGCTCCCAGGCCAGCAGCAACGTGTGTGTGCTCATTACAGCTCCCAAATTACCCAAACAGCTCTCCTGGAAGGTCTCACATCCCACAGTTTCAAATGTTCAAGTGTTTTACACTTCCTTTCTGACACTGTTCTTTATCACCATCTCCCTTGCAATCATTTCTGAAGGCCTGTTTTAAAATGTCACTTACCAAAGCTTCTTTATAATGAAGACTCTGAATAATTAATTTCAACTGGAGAGATAAATGCAATAAAATTACATTTAGAAAGTTCTTAGCATTTTGCTCTTATTAAGTTTGTATTTGAAAAAAAAAAACAAACTCTTAGCACTAAAAATTGGCATAAAATAAGGGATTGGGGGGGGTGCTTTTTTTCAGGAATGTTCATTTTTATGGATTTGTTTGAATTCTTTCTGGTGTCCAATCTGAATTTCCCTTGGAGCAGCTTGAGGCTCTCCCTCTCATCCTGTCCCTGTTTCCTGGCAGCAATTCCCACCTGATAAAGGTGATAAAGAATTTGCTTCTCTGTCAGATGGTCTAGTCCCTGTTTTTAGATTTATTTAAAAATTTGCTGAATAGAAAATTCAAATAGAAAATTAAAAATGGAATTCTACATCAAATCAAAATATTGGGCCAAGCTGACAAAAATCCATTCAAATTCATTACAGCCAAGTGCATCCTTGGATTATTCCAATTCCTTTCTTCCAACTCTCCAAGATGAAAATGAAACAACTTTAACCATTCCTTCTGTACTGAAACCCAGAAAACACAAAGGAGGAGGAGGAGGAGGAAAGCTTTGGAATTCCCTCAGATCCCAAGGGAAGCAAATTTTGAGTGCTGCCAGTCCTCAGGGGAAGATGGAAGGAAAATATTCCAGGGGTCAGGGGGAGTTTCACAAACCCAGAGTGTCTGCACAGGCCCCAGAACTTTCCATTTGTGCTCATTTATTCCTTTCCCCAACAGCATTAGGACTTGGAGAGACTGGAGCTGCAATTTGCCTCTTCTTGGACACAACTCTCTAAAAAAAAAAAATTTAAATGCATGCAACCTGCAGATATTTGGGGATTTTTTTTTTAATGTAGTTTACGAAATAATCTGTCAAATTACAGGTGAAAATATTCCTAAAAAATAAACATACCAACTAATGATTGCATATTTAGCCTCTGATTTTTTAAATTTTTTTTTAAATACAAAAGGCCAGGCTATATTCTGCATAAGGAAATTGCTGCCAAAGGTCATTTTCAGTATGGAAAATGTGTGAGTCACATCTGATCATTCATCTTAAAGGCTCCATTGCCAATAAGCTGCCAATCACCCAGAGTGCAGCCAGCACTGAAAAGAATTTTGGCAATGCCAGGACCATCCTCTCCTCCTCTTCCCAGCTGAGCTTTCCATTTGGAGAGAGAGAGAAAAAATCAGACAGAAGGAAAGAGATGACATTTCTCTCCCATGAGGATCAAAAGTGTTTCTGTAAAAACCTGGAAGTGACTTGGAGTGAGATTTTCAGACAAGTTCTTCCCTTTGTCCTCACCCCCATGGAGAGGCATTAATGGGAAGAGGAGCTGGAAAACTCTCCAGCCTTAAGGAAAACCAGGCTGAAAAAAGCTCTTAAACTCTGGTATTTCCCAGTTTAAATTAAGATTTCAATGTAAAACTCTCCAGCCTTAAGGAAAACCAAGCTGAAAAAAGCCCTTAAACTCTGGTATTTCCCAGTTTAAATTAAGATTTCAATGTAAAACTCTCCAGCCTTAAGGAAAACCAGGCTGAAAAAAGCCCTTAAACTCTGGTATTTCCCAGTTTAAATTAAGATTTCAATGTAAAACTCTCCATCCTTAAGGAAGACCAGGCTGAAAAAAGCCCTTAAACTCTGGTATTTCCCAGTTTAAATTAAGATTTAAATGTTCAGTTCATGTGTGGAGGAATATCACAATGATCCCCTAGCAGGGAGAAAATCTAAATATAACAAATATTGTTGTACCATGTGGTGTTTTCCTTGTTTTCCCCCTATTTTATCTTCCACTAACACCCGTGTTCATCCCTACCAGCAGCCCCTCTTTGCATCTTTTCATCATTATTTAGGAAGATAATGTCAAAATGCTCCTTCCCCCTGATGGCCACCTGCTTCCTTCCCCTGCTGCTCACAGAGTTAAGGATCCCTCTCCAAAAAGGAGGGAGAAAACCCACTCAGGATCCCTCACTGCAACAAACTGGCAAAGAATTTTGGATTTGTGGCCCAAAATGAATGCAGAGAACAAAGCTGGGGACAAGCAGAGCAGCTGGGAAGCCAAGGCTGCACAGGCACCTCAACAATTCCAGTTGAAATTCCCAAATTCATGGTCCAGTCACAGAAAATGGCCAAAAAAGCAGCAGTGGCATCCATCATTTAAAATTTTAAATTTTAAAATTTAGGATTAAAAATTTTAGGATTTAAAATTCTCTTTGGGTTCTGAACATCCCCCAGAGCAGAGAGCCCCAGGATGAGCTCCTGGAACAGCACAAAGTGCACCAGGCATGGCTGGAAAAATTCCTGGAGATGACAGGGCTGGGAGCAATTTGTAATAAAAGATAAAGCAAATGATGCTTTATCCAAACAATTTAAACAACATCAAATTTTCAACTCAAGTTATCAGTGATTTTCCACGTTGTAAAATCCATCTTTACCTACAGAGGAGTTTGGCTGGGGGCAGAAAACATTATCAGCTTTAAGATTAATTTTTTTTTAATTTTAATTTTAATCCAATTTTCAAAGCTGTTAAACTCTCCTGGGGATTATTATGCTCTGAGAAAAGTTGAACCCTCATGGAGAACCAAATTCCAAAATGATAATATCATTTCCAAAGAGTTCAAGAGGCACAGGTGACCCCAAACCCTCCTGTCCCCAAGCCAGGATTGTTCCTCCAGGGATTTTCCATCCCCTCAATGAGGACACAAATCATTTCAGATCTTGGTGTAAAAAAAATGCAACAAAATTTTAAAATCTCTCATTTTGAACACAGTTGCAACTGTGAAAATTAAGTGTGGTGACACAGGGTTCAAGGAATGTTTTGCCTTTAAGAAATACACAAAAGCAGGAAAAATAGGGAAAAAAGCAGGAAAAAGTTAGAAAAAATAGCAAAAATGCACAAAAATTACATAAAAATAGGAAAAAAAGAGAAAAATAGTTTTTAAAGAAAAGAAAATACAAAAAAAACCCTTCAAAAATAGAAAAAAATTGAAAAATATTTAAAAAATGAAAAACAGAGGAAAAATAGAGGGAAAAAATAGAGAAAAAAATAGAGAAAAAATAGAGAAAAAAATAGAGAAAAATGAGGGGGAAATAGGGGAAAATATAGGGAAAAATAGGGAAAACACAGGGAAAAAATAGGGAAGAAATAGGGGGAAAAATAGGGAAAAACCAGGCAAAAACCAGGGAAAAACCCATCCAGGCCAGCAGGATTGAAAAGTGCTAGAAATTAAATTAATTATCAGTCTTCTACTTTTGAATATGGCCAAGAAAAGGCTGGGTCATGCCACAAGCAGCAGGTCAATGCCACCCTTTTGGAAGATAAATGGACTCATAAAAATCCAAGAGCAGAGATATCTTGTTTTCAGGCAGGCTGGGAAGAAATTTCCAGTTATTACCCTTCTTTGAGCCTTAACTTCCTGAGAAAGATAAGGAGCAGCAGGGCAGCAAGTGGAGATTGTGCTCAGTGGGAAATGAGGGAGCTGCCCTGATCCTCAGCAGCCTCCAGGAGGGAAATTGTTGGTTCAAATAGAAATTCTGCATGTTTAGAAAATCTAGGAGGGAAGATTTGGAATCCTTCATGACATAATTAGTTATTTTGAGATGATTTGCTTGATTTTTCTGGGAAATTCTGATATTAGAGGTCTGATTGAAGCATGAAAATCGTGGGGGTGGAGGTGTAGGGTTATAAATTGGATTTCAAGATATGAATGACAGGAATTGAAGCCTCACTGATCACCAGGTAACAAATAAATACAATATCAGGTTCCTGCAAACACCCCAGAGTTCTTTCTGAGGGGTTTGGAAATAATTGCCACCAGGTAACTTTGCTTTTCCAGAATTCCCAGCCAGCTCTGTGCCCTTGCCACCACCACAGACATTTTCCAGCCATTCCAAGGATGCTTGGAATGAAATCAGGGATTAAATCTTGAATTTCCAGCTCCCCTGAGGGCACCTAAAAGAAATCCTGCTCTTCCCTCGGTATGAAAAACACAATTTCAGGAGTTATTGGGAGCAGATTTCCTGCTGTGGAACAAAGAGATGGAGCTCAAGATATGCAAAAATGTACAGTTCCCAAAAAAAAAAAAAAAAAAAAAAAAAAGGGGGAATGCTGTTTGGAAAAACATTCCAAGGGTTTTAGGGGTGGAAATGCAGCAGTGAAGTGGCAGCTGCTGCCAAGGAGAGCAGATGGAACATCCTCAGTGAGATCTGGGAGATGTTACAGAGCCACAAAGGTTGGAAAAGACTCCAGGAGCAGCAATTCCAACTTTTCAGGTTGGTTCATCCTTGGGAATCCCTCTAGTGCTCCTTTCCATCCTGCTTTAAACAAATCCACTGAAATAAATAAATTAATTCTTTTTCAAATGACTCTGAATTTCAATTATCACATGATTTTCCAAAAGCAAGACAGGTTGTTTTTTGCAATTTTTAAAAATTGAATTACTGGTATTTTAAACTGCTCTAAATTGGTCCAAAAATTATTCTGGGACACCACCTAAATCCCTTTTATTTCCAATCCTTGTCCCTTTTATCCCTAATTGATTACCTGCTTTCCTCTTCATTCATTTTCTTGCACTGGCAGAATTAACTCCCCAACCTACATGGAAAGTTTTCAGGGACTGCTTTTACTGCTGGATTTTCAAATTCCTATTCAAAATATTTCAATTCTGCCAAGCTGGAACCCAAAAGAATAAATAAGGCTTTTCTGCCCCCTTCTGTTTATTGTCTGCTCAATAAATTAAATATATTGTGTGCAACACAGGCTTTCACAACTCAGTGCTCTGCTTCACAGATAAATTTTGGAGTTTCACTGCACATTATCACATTTTCCAACATCCATGAGGTAAAAACCTACCCACTTTTATTAAATATAATAAATTTTTAATTGTTCCTTTAGGCAGAAAGCAAAGATGAGCCCTACAAAGGTGTCTGGCCTGAAACAATTCCACATCCTGCACCTTTCTATTTATTCCTGGAAATAAATTTATTCCATTATGGCATTTATTCCATTTATTCCTCATGGAGCCATGGAATTAAATGTTCTGCTTTCCCTGGAATTCATCTCATCCATGGCATTTGCCAAGGGAGGAGCTTAATCCACATTTTAATATCTTATAATTGGTTTTAAATGTTCTTACACAGTAATTGTCCCCATAATCTGTGTCTATACCAAATCCTGTTTGATTCCCATGTATTTTTCTTTTTTTTTTTCCCTTCCTAGAAACCTTCACAATTAAAGGATGTTGATTCTAAATGGAACTAAAAGGATTCCCTGAGGTCTCTGACCCAAAACAAGTGTTTCAGCTGAGTGGAAATAAACAAACTGTTTATCCACATGTGGCTCAGAGTGAACAGGAATCCTGCAAACCTCCCAAATGAAAGGATTGCACATTTATCCTGAGCTAAGTTAACAAGGAAATGGAAAATGTACAATTTCCTAGCAAAAATATCAAACCTGGTACCACACCTGAAACCTTTATCTAAACCTTGAAGGAGCATTATTACCTAAAATCTGATTTTCAGTGTAAATTCTCTTTAAGAATTTAAAACTACCTCTTTGTCAAAGTTCATTTTGGTGTTTTAAGCCTGACAGGCACAGTTGAAACAGCACCACTACAATTAAAAATATCCAAACCACTTTTTCCATCCTTTCCTCAGCCCTAAATCATCAGCTGCTACTTGCTCAGCTCTCACTTGAATTATTGGACTCTCAGAAATGATATTTCATCAGAGACCATTAACTTTAGAAAAATTGCAGTGGGGAGAAGGAATCCACAGTTCAAACCTTGGTCAGTCTGAAAAGTTTTATAAATGAATTCCATCCCATCCAGGCAGGAATTATTGAACTCTCCACAGCTCAGCTGAAGGGATGATGTTCAATTGCTGGTTTCATTCCATAAATGACCTTTTCCTTCCATGCTGGAAGTCAGGCATTGCTTCCCAATTGATCAACAAATTTTCCTGGGCACTTGGCTCCCCAATATCTGAGTGCAACACTCATGGAATGTGAAATTCCACAAGAACTCTGCTGTGGGAGCAGTTTAATGCAAGATGCCACCTCCTCCTCATGCTGGGGGAATTCAGAATTAATAAAAATCCCAGCCTTTATTTCCAATATCAACTTATGTTGCTGATAAATATCAGCTGATAGAAATCTTCATGAAATCCACGTGGGCAGGAAGGCAAAATAAAATTAAACCTCAAGAGGTCGAGGCTGACAGGTTTTGTGACAAATTAGGAGATTTTGGAAAGCACTGTCATGTTTTCCAAGGAATTAAGGATATCAAGTTTTGAGAGGCTTTTTTTTTTTTTTTTTTTCTTTTCATTCCACAGCCAAAGAAAAAACAGAACCCTGGATAAAGAAAGAGGAGCTGACAGATAATCTAATAATGCCTTTATTTCATTTGGATTGTTTATAAACTCCATTTTTGAATGCAGGACAGAACTGTAATTTTCAGAGAAACTTCTCTAGTGCACCTCAAGAAGGAATGTGGGGTTTTCATCACATATTCCAAGGCACAGCAACCTGAAAACAGAATGTTCATACACAACTGATGTGTGAAAACCCCTTGATCTCTTTATCAGAACTGAAAACAGGGGCCTCAAAAGGCTGGAAATGCAAAAATTACAAAATTATGAACTGCCACTCAAATTCTCACCTCCTTAACTGAAATCTCACTTTACCAAATTATTTTGCTCAAAAATTTGGCTTCCACTTCTTCTGTGCTCTTTAAAAATCCTGTGATTCTAAGCTGAATTTTTTAATTCATGAAGTGTTAATGATGATTTTTTCATTGTCAGTGTTGACTCTGTTCCCCAGCTGGGAGTGTAACCAAAATGAAGGTGGTGAGAACAGATCCCAAACAACTGTGCCATTTTCCTTCTCCATCCTTCAGAAAAACAGCCCCAGAACTCCACCTGGGAGAATCCTCTGCCTAGAACTCAAATATTGAAAATAATTCTTTGCAATTACTGATGGAATTAAAAATAAACATTTGTTCCCATGCCAGAGGCTGCTGACAGAAAGAGGAAGGTTGGGAATTTATGGGTCCCAGAGGGTTCATCCCAAGCAAGGACAAAAGTCCAGGTGTGGTCATGTCCAGAATTCACTATTTTCACATTTGCTTTGCTGGGTGAGGCCCCAGGAAAGGATAAATAAAAGATAAATAAACCTGGATTGCTGCAGAATTCCTGAAAGCCTGGGCATCTCCAAAGCTTCTCCAAACCAAACCTTGAGATTTTACCCCAAATTTCTGTCTCTGGATGGGACTCCCTCTCACCCCCAGCTGCCTCAAGGGCTGAATCTGCTTCCAAGGAAATGTTTTTCCACGCCTGGAATTCAGTGTGTGATTCATGGACCTGCACCTTGAAAAGAAACTCTTCATCCTGCACGATCCTCTGCTCCATGCTTTGTTTCCAAAAAAATCCATTAAAATCCTCCTGCAAATTCAGGGTCTTCAGAAGCAATTCCAAGAAGGAACAATTAGCTCTTAAATTGAGTTAAAACCAGCAAAAATCCTGCAGGTTCACAATGTTAATTTATTTATCACTGAGTGAAATAAAAGGATATAAAGTGGTTTACATCCCCTAATGAGTTATAATATCAACTCCAGTGAACACAGAGAAGAGACTCAGCAGCCACTGCTCACTGATAAGGGCTGAGGAATTATTATTCCTGCTAAAAGTCTGGATTAGCATAGGGGGATAGTTTATTAAAATCTGTAAAAATCCTCCTGATAAAAATGCAATTAGGTTGGCCAAGGGGTTTGTAACTCACAGAAGAAATAAATATATAGATATATATATAAATTTTTAAAATAGAATTCTGGCTCTTGTAGGGTTTATACACCAATCCCTTGATTACATTTCTTTAGGTTTGTTTGTTTTTCTAAAGGTTTTATGCAGGAGCAACAGTATTTTTGCTAAATCTAGAACAGTCCCCCTACAATTCATTCCACACCACATTCCCTGCTTTACAACCTCATTTAAAATCATCTCAGCTCTCAAATTTGCATTATTTGACCCCAAAGCCAGTTGTAAACAAGGGAACAATGAGCAGGAACACAGCTCAGGAATTTGGAGGACGTGGAGCCAGGAGGTTTTGCCAAATGGCACATTGCAGAGTGGGTGGACAAGTCTTGTTCTCCAAACTCAATTCCATTGTTCTGCTGATTAAATTCAATGGTAAAACAAACATTTTAATGATCCACACTTACTCAAATACAGCAAATTCCAACATCCCATCTGGTACCAAACTGCACCTGAGGAACCTCCAAATTAACAAGGCAATGTTCAACCCACAGCCAGTTTTGTTCAAGGGCACCAGGATGGATTTTGGCTCATTAATTGAGTGCAATTAATCTACATTTAACTGTCCCACCTTCATTAAAGACAAAAATATAAACGTTTTTTAGCAACTTTTTATCAATTAGCCACAAGTGCACATGGAACAGAACCAGATGTTTGTGGTCTGTATTTCACCTGTAGCAAAAAATGGGTCCAGGAAAACACCTGAGCTCCATTTACCTCTGGATTTATTCTATTTATATCTGAACACCTCCAGCCTGGCCTTAGACATTTCCAGGGATGCAGGGGCAGCCAGAGCTTCTCTGGAAATCTGTGCCAGGGCCTGCCCACCCTCCCAGGGAGGAATTCCTTCCCAAAATCCCATCTAACCCTTCCCTCTGGCAGTGGGAGCCACTCCCTGTGTCCTGTCCCTCCATCCATTGTCCAAAGTCTCTCTCCATCTTTCTTGCTGGCTCTGTCAGGTCCTGGAAGGCTGCAGTAAGATCATCCTGAAGCTTCTCCAGGCTGGACAATCCCAGCTCTCCCAGCAGAGCTGCTCCATCCCTGGGACCATCCTGGGCTCTCTCCCTGTGCTGGGGCAGCTCTGCAGGTGGGGTCTCACCTGAGGGGCAGAATCCTCACCCAGCAGCACCCCCAGCTCATGGATCCCCAATTCTCAGCCAGGACCCCCAGGTATTTACTGGATTTATTCCCATTCTTTCCCAAGAGCTGCTCTCCTGGCACTGCAGCACCATCTTCCCTGAGAGCTTTAACAACCACAGCTTTGTGTTCCAGCAGCAAACCCAGAGTTTGGTGGCAGCAGGAGGAGGAGGAGGCTGGAGAATCCCATTGCTGTGCAGAATCTGAAAATCCCAATCCCAAACTTATGGGAAGCTCTGCCTTCTGTGAAGGATGGGGAGAGGGAAGGACACAGAGCTGGTGGGATGGAACAGCCTTTAATTGGAAACAACCAACAAGTGATAAAGGGATTTATGGATGAAAACCAGGGAATTCAGGGAAACATTCTGTGCAACTGGAGTGTCCCCAGTGCCAAATTAAACACATCCAGCCCTGTTTTCTCTCGAGTCCCACAGGCCACAGTCTGCTCCAGGACAAAAAGCCCTCAGTGCTCTCCTGGCACCACACCTTTGATAATGTGCAACTTCAGACCAACAGCAACAAATATTTGGGGCAGAGATTCCTGCTGTCTTCAAGACTTCTATCTAAATGATGGTCAGACTGGCTGAGGAGCTGTCAGCCAACATTTGTAACCCAAACCAAAAGGTGAAGCACCATCAACAGCCAGGGCAGATTTCTGATGGTTGCAGAGATCTAAAAACAAACCAAACCAAGCAGCTCAGGTCTGACAAATCCCTTCAGAAACTCAAAACAGTACAATTTACAGAGGAAAGCATTCACTGAGCATGAATTAATAGGGTCCCACAGGGGCCATGGGTTCCTGAAAAGGTTTCTGAAGCCTTTTGTGCACAAACCTCAGTGAAAAGTTCAGTTCGTGCACCAGAACTTGAAGATCTCTAAATTAATGGGAAAAAAAAAAAAATCAGCCCAGATTTCAAAAAGATTCTTGAAGAAACAATTATTGAGAAAAGAGTATTTAGCAAAAACCCTGGTGTAAAACTCTGGTTACTTCCTCTATGATCCAAGTCCTTATTCCATGAACTTTGTTTCTGTTATTACACAACTCAGCCATAATTCATCTTTTCAGTGTATGAAGCCCTCAAAAGCAAAGGTAAAAGCAGACACAGCACCTGCTTAAAAGAAAAATTAAATGCCTGCACACCTTTGTAATGGAGAATAAAAAGTAGTTATTTAGAGAAGTATGAAGTGTTTTCCAGCTATAAAAAAAACTGAAAAAGAAGAAGAAGTGTTGGAGAAAAGAGTCTTTTGTTAAGCAGATTTCTCTGGCTGGGATCACCTCGATGATAAGAAGACAGACACATCAAGATTTAGGTATTTAAAACCACATTAGAGGAGTGAGACACAAAGGGACTGCAGGTCAAGCCTGCTCTTTCAGCAAAGTGCATTAGATTATTCAACAGATTTTCCATCTCCAGCTTCTAACTCCAAAATAAGCAGAGGTATTTTTCTAGCAGGATTCTTTAGCAAACAAGCTCATAAAACACACACCATTGTACTTCTGGTGAAGGGAAGTAAAATGAGAAGCAATTAGAACGATGATGAACTCATTAAGTCAAAACAGCTATAAATAAAAGCAGAGCAAGTCTCAAAAACCTGTCTGAAAGAGCTGCTGAGGCTTTTCCAGGGGATGGATGGAAGAGTCTGGTTTAAGTCAGGATGAAATGTGGGGAGAGCTGCAAACTGTCCCTGGACCAGCATCTGCTTCTGAGTAACACAAAACTGCTGCAAGAATTACCTTTGACATAAATGAATTCTACCTCTTGCCAGCTGTGCAGAGAGGAGGAAATGCCCAAATCATGGATTTAGGGGGTTTTTAGGGGTTTTTTTTGGGAGTGTTGTGTCCTTACCATCGGACTTTATTGCAGGTCTGGGTGGCACCCAGGGGGGAGCCAGCCACCATGGGCACCTGGATGGGGCTGTGCTGCTTGTTCATCACCAGGTCCAGCTTCTCCTCCAGGGATTTGCAGGTGGCCTCCAGGGCCAGCAGCTTGGCCTCGATGCTGTCCAGCCTCAGGCATATGGTCTGGTTGATGGAGTACAGGAACGACTGTGGGGGGAGGGAGAAAAAACCCGGATTGAGCACTCAGAGCTCATCCCCCTCCTGAGGAAACTCGGGATAAACGTGCCTGGGAAACAATCCTAAAGGAACTTGCAGCCTGGCTGGTGACAAAATCCACCCCTGATGACATCCAGGAGCGTTTCAGCAGGCTCAGATTCTTCCAGATCTTTATTTGGGAGCCAAAAGCAGCCCAGCCAAAGCCATTTTCACCTAAGCACTTTGTCAGGATGATTTCATCCACTGCAAAATCATCTCTAAGGACTTGCCAAAGCCTTCCAGTCCACATGTGAAAACAAAAGGATTATAAATCTCTGGATGCATCCTCCTGGATAAAGTCAGTGAGGTTTGGTTTTTTTTTCTCTGCCCAAACAGATAAATTGCAGTGGAAATTGTATCAACAGAAAAAATCTCGGAGACAATTAATGCCACTCACTTCAGCTTCCTGCTGAACAGCAAATCAAGAAAAGCAAATAAATAAAATCTGTTTTGCTAAGCAATCTTCTTGAAAAGAAAACATATTCCACGTGGGTTCTCCTGGGAAAACAGAGGGAAGAGCTGCACTCTGTGTGCTTTGCAAACAGCAGCTGTGCCACCTTGTGGCCCTGCAATCACTGAGCACCCAAACCCCTCCTTCAGAGAGCTCCAGCTCCTGGGATCACCCCAAAAATACACAATTACACAGCACAGTGCCTGTGGCACTAAAATACTCATCAGCTACTCACACTCCAGGGCAAAAACCAACCCTAAATCCCAGCAGTGAGAGCAGCAGGGGGATGCTGAGCTCCTGAGCTGGAATTAAATGTGAATTATCTGTCAGGAGAATGCTGTTAGCTTCAAACAATAACTTCAAACATGCTGCAATTGTAACACAAATACATCCTCAAGTTCTTCTTTTTTGGTCAACTTCATTTAGTTTATCAAAAAATGTCCAATGCTGATGTTTTAGGTCAGTGGAATTAATTCTGGTGATGTTTTATAGTGCATCTGAAATTCTTACTACTAATTCTACATTGGAAAATTAGACAATTATCCAGATTTTTAAATGCATGCCTAAAAATTCACAACTATCTACAAGAATAATTCCAGTATTAGGTATATATAAACAATATTTTATATTCTTGTAATAACTTTCCCTAAACTTAATTTGCATTAGAAATAAAACCAGGAAAGGGCATTAAATAACCTTAATAGAGGGATCCTGGCAGTTGATTTCTATCCTCTGACGTTTCAGGGCAGGTTCCACATCATCATCTGCCACTTCATGGTTCTCCAACACAACTGCAAAGAGAAAAAAAAAACCATTGCCAGAGTTTAGAACCCAAGAGGATAAAGCTCAAATTGAAACCACAGTGAGTGGAAAAAACAAAAGCAGGGGAATTTAATTAAGATATTTAATGTGTTCTTTGACACTTGCTCGGGGTTTCTCTCCAATATCTGCAGTGGGGATAGGACCAGGTTTGAGTTCCTCTCCCAAGCTGAGCAGAGACTTTTGAAGCACTGGCAGGTCCCAGCTTCTCCTCCAACTCCTTGGGACCATTTCTGAGGTAACTTTTTCATTTTCTATCAGAAAAGCAGATTTTTGGCCTGTGTCTCTCATTGCCATTATTGTCCTTTCAGTCATTAACTTGCAATGGCCAACATCTCAATCTATTTTCACTCAGGAAGTCAATTTCTGAGCAAGTGATAGCCAAATATTTGCTTGCAGAAGTGTTTTTCAATGTTACTGTCCAAAGAATTTTAATAATAGATGAGACAAACTGTCTTACATAGAAAACAATTCCTAATGGATGGGGGACAGTTCCCATTGGAGGAAAAGCATGGGAAAAAAACAACTCTGCAGGAATATTTCATTGTTTTTGGGGTTAGTCTACCCTGCACAAAAAACAAACTGGCAATAAAACCTTTAAGAGAAAAGTGAAGTAAATAATCTGATCTAAAGGGTTTGGAGATACACAAGTGAAGCTATGGAAAATATGGAATGTGGGCATCAAAAGCAATTTTATTTTGGACTAAAAGCCTGGTTTTGTATTTTAAAGAAAAACTCAGCAGTGATTTGCAGTTAACATCTGCTGTAAATCTCTTCCTACCTGGATTATCTGGAGTCAGGTCCTCAACAGCAATCTGAACCACATCTGCCAAATCCTGCTCTGACATCATTCAGAAGCAGCAGCAAAGCCCCTGAGGCACCACTGCAGCTCCCCAGGCATGCACTCCTGCAAAACATTTCAAAATATTTCATATGAAATACTGCACACAGCACCAACACCTCCCATTGTTCATTCTCCTTCCATAAACCCAGGAAAAACAAGGAGTTTCCTCTCTTTTTTCTACAACTAAAGCAAAACTTGACTTTTTTCCTCAAAATGAACTTGCCTGGTTTTTCTACAGCTCAGCTCTGATGAAACCATTTTCAGGATATGGTCCTGATTTGAAAGTCAAAATATTTCTCAGCCTTGTTCCCCTTGGAATTCTCAGTCCAGGGGATTTATTAGTGTTTTAAGAGAAACTTTCAACCTGTAAAATTGAAATAAAATCACTGCAATCTCTCCTAGTTGTGTTTCCTCCCAGTTTACAAAGGGCTGGACAAGGAATACCAAGAGATCAGTGGGTTTTTTCCTTTTTTAATCTGGAGTAAAGAACACTGGAGAGATAAATGGAGATTTTACTGATGGAAATGATAATTCATCCATTAACACTGACATGGAATCAAATCCAACTCTGCACACTGATTTTCCTCTAACACTTGAGCCCAGGAAATCCATTAAGCCAGACATGGAGAGGATAAATTTTTAGGAACCTAGAGAAGGATTCTGAGACCTGCCCACACCCCCAAACTGTTTACTCAAAATACCAGCACTGCCAGCACTGAGTCACTTGAAATTCTGCTCATGGTGAAAGACTTTTGGGCCAGCACAGAGTGTGGCAGCAAGCCCAAAAAAACCCTGGCAGTCCTTCTGTGCTTGTGGATGCCATTTTGGCAAGTGGAATTTGCCATTTCTGAGAAGTCCTGGTGCCCAGCCAGGCTGAGCAGAACAAAGCAGCTGTTCCATGGTGTCACACACGGCCCTGGGCTGCAGGGGACACAGCCACCACTCCAAATGCTGAAAAAGGCCAAATCACAACAAAACCCAACTGGTGAAAAGCTGATTTATACAGGATTTGCTGTAATTTGGTTATTTACAGGACTCACTGATGCTGCACATGCTGTATTGAAATCACTCATAGCTACAAATTTCTCCTCTGAAGGAACTGTAATAATTTTGTGTATTTTAAAGAAACATTTTAAATTTCAGTACTTCACATGTTTAGCCCAAAAAATCCTGATTTTCAAGAGACCCACATGGATCATCCAACTGACCCTGCACAGACAACCCAATGATCCAACCACGTGCCTTCAAAATTAAATTTAAAAAACCAATAAATTCAACCTTTCTTCAAATGATTTCCTGTTCCAAACACCCATAAGCTGAAAACATTCAACTTCACCTCAGCAATACCCAAATATTCTGTCCCAGAGCCTTGAAACAAGGGCACAACCATCAACCTACAACCAGCAGAGCAGCTACAACACACACAGAGAAATGGGTGTTCATAACATCAGTATTATTTCCATTTACACTGATTTGATTCCAATTTCACTAAGTCACACACCCAATCCTGCCATTTCAAAGCCAGGACAAAATTCCCTTCTGCTGCCATCCTGTATCAAAACATAAAGGGGAAAACAAATACATTTTTGGAAATGTTGGGATTAGGAAAGCAAAATGTCCAAGGAAGCTGCAGCCACTGCAGGTATCACACCTTGAATTAAGTGTCCCTCTCCCAAATTCACCATTTCAAGTTCTGGCAGTAAATTGTACTGCTGGGCTGACCTTGCTTTCAGAGCCAAGGGGAAAGCCAGATAAAATGTACCAGGATGAGAGTTAGAGGAGTTTGTCAGCTTCAAAAAGCTCCAGCCAACAAATTCACAGTAACTTTGCCATTTTAGTTTCCACATACTTTACTCAGTGAAGTATTTACCAGCACTTCTCACATAAAACACTTTTTTTCTCCAAATTTGCTCTATATTCCCCCTAATTTCCACCTCCTGTCTGAAACTCTAGTCCCCATTAAATCTAAATTAAGTGTATGTACATTGGCACCGAGCCACTGGTGCTGAACTATTCCCAGGAACAAATTTTAACTTATAAAAAAGAATTATGAACAGAAAGCCAGGAAGCTGGGGATAAACCACAGCAGGGCCAAGGAACGTGCCCACTTCTCCCCCAAGCAGCACAGGGAAGTTGGATCAGCACAGGAATATTTTATGGTCACTTTGCCCCTATCTGGGGGAGGGGATGGGAAAAAGGTTCTACCAGGCAGTGGAAAATATTCCATGAAAGGAGAGCCTGGCCAGCCAGGCTCACACCAATTCCAGCCCAGGGCTTTTGGCAGATTTATGCTGCACTTATGGATTCTCCCAGAGAATTCCAGGGGCTCCTCCAAGTCTTGAAGTGAGGAGCACTTCTGGTGTGTCCTGGAGGGATTTCCTCACCTCCACCCCCAATTCCCTGGGTGCCTCCAAAGGGGACAGGCTTTGGTGTGGCTTGGAGCTTCCTGAGCTTTGTGAGTCTGAATCTGAACATTCCTTATCCCCTGGGAATGTGCAAGGGAAAGCAGGGAAAGCTCAGCTCCTGTCTCAGCCCTGGGGCAGGAAGGTTTCCTCTTCAGGAGGTGCTGCAGGGGACAATGAGGTTCCACAGGGCCCTTGGGACACAAGAACCCCTGGAGCTGCAGCCTGCTAAACTGGGAAAGGGCTGGGGATGCTGGGGACAGTGGCTGAACAGGAGCCCAGGTGTGCCCAGATGTGCCCAGATGTGCCCAGGTGTGCCAGAGGCCACTGGCTCCTGGCTGGCAGCAGCCCTGGCACAGCCACAGCCCCAGGGCAGGGACTGTCCCCTGGGGCACAGCTGGAATCTGGTTTGGGCCCCTCCAAGACACATTGAGGGGATGGAGCCAGTCCAGGGAAGGGGCTGGAGAATCCTGAGGGAGCTGGGAAAGGGGCTCAGCCTGGAGACAAGGAGGCTCAGGGGGAATTCCTGGCTCTGCACAGCTCCCTGACAGGAGGGGACAGCCCCAGGTCGGGCTGTGCTCCAGGGAACAGGGACAGGAGCAGAGGGAACGGGCTCAGGCTGGAATCAGCAGGAATTTCCCCATGGAAAGGGGCTCAGGGATTGGAAGTGCCCAGGGAGGTTTGTGTGCCCATCCCTGGAGGAGGCACTCAGAGCTCTGGGCTGGGGACAAGGTGGGGATGGGGCACAGCTTGGACTTGTTGGTCTTGGAGAGCTTTTCCAATCCAAGTGATCCTTGGATTCTAAGAACTAAGGGCAAAACAGAGAAGTTGGGTTGTTGGCCTATGGAAATGTCCCCTCTGGCCACCAGCAGGAGCCCAGCAGACTGATTGGGATGGGGATAATAAAATAATGTTTTTCCCTGGATAAAATAGAGCCTGTTTTTCCCAGGTTTGGATAATGATGTGGATAACACTTTGGACTCTCCCTGAAGCTCCCATGTGAGGCTCTCACCAGACTTCCCACACATTTATCCTCTGGTCACACAGGAGGGTCCCACCCTGTGTCTGTCCCACATCGTAGAGAGGGAGAACCTGCTGCAAGCAGCTCAAGGCTCTGGACAGTGACCTAAGCAAGACTGATTTCCTCAGAATCATATTTAAATCCAAGGAAGCCTCAGGAATTGCCAAAATCACTTCAGAACTCGGTTGATGTGACAGGGCTGGTGACCCAGGTCACAGAGAGTCCCTGTGCTGAGCACGTGGTGGGGCGTGACCTGGACACCTGATACCTTGTTTTGGAAGACACCTTGGTGGCTCCTTGACATCTGAAAAATGTGAAGATCCTCACTAGGAAGGACCCAAAACACCCCTTTGGTGTGGCCACAACGAGCTCCTTCCTCATTCTGCTCAGGAGGAGGAGATTTTCCTTGGAAACCCCTGTCTATGTAAATGCCAAAGGAAGCCAAGAGAAAAACAACAGCAATAAAAATCAATTAACAATTCCACAAATATGCAGGGGGTAGTCACCTGTAACACCTGCAGAAGGTGCTGGGGGTGATGTGCTGACCCGGGGCTGGGATCTACAGGAATCTGCAGGATCTACAATCCCCCCTTGGCTTCATGACCCCTTCTTCTTACTCATCCCTCTGACGCCCCAGCGCATCCTGGATTTTCCAGCGTGGCTTCACACGGAGCGTGGGCTGGGACCCAGGGAAAGGCAGCACATCCATGACCCCAAACATCATCTCCACGTGCTGCCCTGTTGGAGGGTTTGGGGAACATGACTCAGGCTTGAGCCTGCCAACTTGTGAGGATGAGCAGATCCACCATATCTGGAGGTCAGCACATGAGAAATCGGCTCGGCCGGTGGCCACAGCCTGGTTCCACATGCCGGGAACAGCTGCACTTCCCAGCCCGAAGGAAGCTCCTCTCCATCCCCAGCACCTCCCAAGCTCTGCAGATCTCCCCCCTCAGCAGCATCTTTGTTCCATGAATTATCCCGAGATCCCTCCTCGCCTTCGACTTCGGCCAGCCAAGCTCCAGGGCATGCTAAATTCAGCCCCGCATTTATTATCCTAAAAAATGTGGGAAATAGGAAGGGTTGTAATTTCCCAAATTACTTTTCTTCTCGCTAACAGAAGCTGGCAGCAAATATATTTCAAATGTAAATATTTAAATACTTACTTGCAAGCACAATTACCTTTTTTTTTGTCCGTGACTTGTTTCATTCAGAAGCTAAAAATACTTCCTCAGGAAGCAAACGTCTACGCTGGATTTTGGGGAGAAATTTTAAATCCCTGGCTTAATAATTTTACTACCAGTTAATTATTCCAAGGGTTAATAATTCTAACAGTGTTTTCCCTGCTTTTTGGAAATCAGAAAACACGTGGATATGAAATAAAACACGTTGCAAAAGTGTTGTGGTGTCCAAAAAGGACAATAGTTGTTTATAATGCCCAGATTAGCGTCGTGAGGTTCATTTAGCCTTCAGCTTTTCCTTGGCTCCTTCTGAGCATGGAATCATTCCCCTGAATGCCTGAGAAATGAACAGGCTTCAACATTTTTATTTATTTGGATGAGCACAAAGTGAGGGAAAAGAAGTTCCTGCCTGCTGTCGAGGCGGAGAAATGGCTGTCGCTTCTTTCCCCCCGCGCCGGCCGTAAAACGTACAGAAATGTAAAGCAATAAAAATTTTATGAGGGGTTGTTTTTATAATGTTTACCAACCTCCTGCCTCTCTGACGCTTTCCAGAAGATAGGATTTTAATAGGGCTTCTTTCAGTCCATAAGGGAAAATCCCAATTTTAGGGGTTTGTCAGCACAGTGGTTTTTTCCAGCAATTTGCTGCCCCGAATTTCTTCCTCTGTCCCTTAGGTTTTGCTGTGAGCTTTTGGTCGTGGAAATTTAAAATATAACATAGATGAGAAATAACATATAGTTGTAAAATACAAGGGAGATGTGAAATATAACGTAAAATATAATGTAGATGTAAAATATTACAGAGATGCGAAATATTATATAGATAGATATAAAATATAATGTAGGTACAAAATATTATAGAGATGTGAAATATTATATAGATAGATGTAAAATATAACATAGATGTGAAATAGATATAAATGACAATGTAGATAGAAAGTACAATTTAGGCATTAAATGTAGATGTGTAATAAAATGCGAATAGAAAATCAAACCTAGATAGAAAATACAGTGTAGGTGTAAATTATAATGTAAACAGAAGATAAAATGTAGATAGAAAATACAATGTAGGTGTCAAACATAATATAGATAGAAAATCCTATATGGATGTAAAATACAATTTAGATGTAAAAATAATGTAGATGTAAAATATCATGCTGAAGTAAAATACAATGTAGATGTTAAATATCATGTAGATATAAAACATTTAATCAACAATTTACATTTAATAACAATTAGGAAGCTTGAATTGGGGAAATAAATGCTTGGAATCTAAGAAAATAAATAAATAATCAAAGTCATTCATTTCACTGCTGATTTGAACAAATCACAAAGCCACACGAGCTTGACTTTCAACATTTCTTTGAGCAGCGATTTTTTATTTTTTTTTTTTTTTCCAAATCCCATTCTTGTGAATGACCTCCTGGATTTCTCCAAACGTCCCAAATCCATCTTTTGCTGTCTGTGCAGGGGCAGAGGATCTCTCCTTTCCATGCAAGAGCTGTTTATTAGCCCGAGGTTGATCCCTGATTTATCCATCTGGATTTCCAAAGCTCCGTGGGCTGGATGCACAGCCAGCCCTGTGCCTGTCGTATGTTCCCACTGACGTGTTTACAAGAGTTTTGATTTACACCTTCCAGGTGTTTCTCTTGGAAAATATCCCTGCCTTTGGTTTACACGTTTTTCCAATATGTTTGTGGTCATCAGCAAACTCCCCCATTTGTTACAGGGGATGTGCCAGGAGTAAAGGGGTGTAATTTTTAGCTGGAACTCGCTGGTAAAATTTGGATTTTTGGTAATTTATTGACAGAATAATAAAATTCCCAAAATCCATATTTTGGATTAAATGAGGGGTTTTTTGCTCAGAGCTGGGTGTCAGTCTCATGCTTGTAGTGCACTTTTCTTGATACAAAGCAGCCATTATTTAACCTAAAATAGGGGTTAAAAATCTTTTATCGTTTTATTTTTCACATTTTTTTGGAGAACCCAAATTCTCATCACACCAAAAATGAATGCTATTTATGCCACCAGAAAATACTTCATATTTTTATGTTTTATATTTATAACGTCCAACTGTAATTTCAGTGCTAAGCTTTTCATAGGACCAGAGCAGGGCATATTCTGAGGTTGCCAAAATGTTAAAAATAAAACCAATTTCTTCCAATTTATTTTTAATTCTGTGTAAGTTTAGCATCAATTTTTAACACTGGATTAGTGCTGCCTTTTCATTCCAGGTCAAAAGCCAGGTTTTGTTTCTGAAAGGATTAGAAAGAAAAACTGTCATTTATTAAGGGGTACAAAGTAACTCAGAAAATTGTTGTTTTAATTCACAAGGAAAAATATTTTCTGGGGCTCAGTTTGCCTTTGCAAGAATAGCAAAACCTTCTCCTTTAGGACTCGGATCTACACAGGCTTTCCACATCCCAGTAAAATGTTATTAAAATTATAAATACATAGTCCAGCAATATTCTCAAAATACTAGATTTTAATAAAATATTAGAATGATCCTTCAGCATTTTTTCCCAGATAAATCTGCACTGGAGTCCACAGGATTTATCTGCAAGAGAAGATAATTAACTGAAAGAATTTAGCTGTTAATTTTATTATATTTTTATAAACTAATTTAATTTTATCCTCATGCTCGTTCAACATCATGAACCGGGTTTGGGCTCTTTAAAAGACACAAAAATCTGGTGCATATCTGAGATGAGAAATGGGAATAATGAGCACAGCAGAAATTGGAATAACATCCACGTGAGAAAAGGGAATAAATGTCGGGGAAAACCACATAGTGGCTACTGCAGCACCAAATCCTGAGCGAGGCAAAATCCTCCTTTTCCAGAGACTCAGGCATCACCTGCAGTGCCCAGAGAGGAATTCCTGGGGAATATTAGTGGAATATTATCAGCCTTTCCTATGGAGGTTAAACACAGGGAAGAAAACCAGCGATTACTTGAATTCCAATTGTGCGGCGCTGACAGCAGAAAGGGAATCTGTGATTGCCGATTATTTTATCTAAGGAAACCTGGAAATGCAGATTTATTCCGAGGCACTGGGAGGTGAAAAGGTTCATTTCCACGCTCATCCAACCCCAAAATCCCAGGGCAAACCCCACCAACCCTTCCTTCAAACGCCCTCCTTGCAGCGCTCATCCCAACCAACCCGCGAGTCGCCGTGGGGTGAGCACTGGATTGCTCTTCTTGAGACATTTTTCCTTGGAATTATGAATCAAATCCCAGGAGTGAAAGATTGCACGATGTAAAAATAAGGATATTAAGCAATCCCTCAGCTCTAACACCAGAAAAGATTTGACGGTTGCCAATGCACGGTAAATTGGGAGGCAGATTAGCAGCCTTACTTTGGAACCTCCAAACATCTGAAACCCGTTTCCTGTTTAAAAAAAAAAAAAAAAAAGAAAGAGGGAAAAAAAAAATCAAATCTAGGTGGATGACCTCAGGCAGGGTTTAGGGTTTTTTTTCTTTTTATTAACAAATGCAAATTGTACATCATCATGGCGAAAAAATTTAAAAAGGAGAAAAAAAGAACGGCCGCGCTTGGTGGTCTTGATCCCTTCTGTATATGAGAGAAAGGGGAGGAAAAAAGCAGAAAAAATAAACTTTACCTTCTCGCTTCCAGGGTGGGCAGTGCCATTCCAGCGGCGGGGTCCCCGGCTCTGGGAAGTGTTAGCGCTGTCACCGCAGCCCCGGTCCCACCGGCTGCGCTTCCCCGCTCGCTCCCGGGGAAAACATTCCCTGAATTCCTCCTGCTCCTTTCTCCCCATCTTCTCCCGGGATCCCAGCGCTGCAGGTTCACGGCGCTACTGTCAAATTGCAGGGGACAGGGCTAATTTAAAGCAGCAGCGACTCAGCAGCGAGGAAAAACATTGACAAATTTGTTGTTTCCAATCCTTTCTACTCTTTCCAGTCTGTTGTGTTTTGGTTTCTACTTTTTTTTTTTTTTTTTTTTTCTTTTTTTGTCCCAAAGCTATAAATACACAGCAGCAGCTGTAACTTGTTGCTGAAATGTGCTTTATAGATCTGTTCTGGCACAATGCTTTTTTTACTGGGTTCAAATTTGATGTTGGGAGTTCTGATTTTTGCATCTTTAATGGTCCTGCTGGCTTTGAGCTGCTTGTTGCTGTGCCTTGGTGAGGCTGGAAGCTCTAAAAGCTCATATAAAAAAGGTAACACATGCTCAAAGATCCATTTAGTTATTAAATCATGAAAAAAAAAGCAGTTATCTTTTCAAAGCAGTGCATATTTCATGTTTATTCACTGATTTAATGTAAGGTCTTTGGCAAACCACAGAATCATTAAATTTGCCCTTTTTTCCCTGTCTTTGGGACACTGATTTCTCTACTGGACATCTGTCACAAGGTTTGAGGGTTTTGCATGGAAAAAAATTCTCTTTGACCTCAAAAAGAGGGAGCACAGGTAGTATATAATCTAGATAATCAGCATGGAAAAAAATTCAAGGATTTTTTGGCCAGTCGATCCTATGCCAAATAATTTGGGGAAATTGCAGGTCTGAGAGGTGCACAGGTGTTAGTTCTTAATTTGATATATCATTAAAATCTATAAATTATGTAAGCCAACTCTTACCCAGCCTCTGATGTCCTCGAGCTGTGAATCAGACAAAAAATTTATAGCAACGCATTTATAATTCCGCATTATTATAAATAATTTGCCCTTTATTGCAAATAAATCACCGTTCTTCACCCCAAAAGCTGTTCCTAGGACACAGCCTGGACTGGGGCATTCCAGAGTGCCCTGACACCCATTCCCAACTATCCCAGCAGTTATTTTTCTAATGAGCGATGACTCCAACATTAAGAAAATCAATTAATCTTCTGTGGGCTCTTTCAAATGAATCCTCATATTATCTGGCTGTGCCCTCAGCCGGGATAGTTTAGAAAATACCAGCTCCTATCTTATCTTGTCACTTCTTACCCTGATGGGGGGGAAAAATAAATGGCTGCGAGAGCCACAGGGGAGGATAATTAGTAAAATCAAGTGACTCGCTGTTTGTTTGCCTGGCAAAATGAACTTTTACCCCTCCACAGTCACTCCTCCCCCCAGTTTTCACTGTCTTATCATCCAGCATTTGACATGACAGGTTAATGAGGAAACCCCCAAATTGGGCTTCTGCAGCTAATTGTGCCCGTGGTGGCTCCGGGCTGGGAGGGCTCCATGAGCCCCAGGAAATCTGAGCTCTCAGGAGAGATGCAAAGGCTGAAAACTTATAGAAACACTCACATACAGACACTAAATTTCTAAATTTATTATTGCTTTGAATTCTGGGGGAATAAACCTGCAGATTTTACAAGATCTTCACCTGAAGTGCAGTTTTGATTTCTTCTGTTGTCATGCATTTCATAATTATTTTTTAAGGTGACTGAAGCGTCCCCACAGTCTCCTCCCCAGTGCACTGCTTCAGAAAATGTGATTTTTAGATGAAAAAGCAAAAATTTGGACAACTGAAGACAAACTCTTGATGTGGGTGTGCGTGGAAAGAGAAGCACCTGGTGGGCTCTCCCTGATAATTTTCCAGTGGTGGCATGAAGATGTCCCTGTTCTTGACATCACCCTCCCAGAGCTTGGGATCTCTGATATAAATTGACATTTCCAGGAGTGTGTTTTCAGGGCATTAATTTTTTTCAAGGATGAGTAAGGATGATGCAAAATTTGGGGCTGGTTTTTGCTGGTTTTGGGGGGGTTTTTTGCTGATTGGATTCAAAAGTGAAATGTCATTGATGAGTGGGGTATGGCTCAACCCTTCTGCTCTCAGCAGGGCATCACCCCTCACTGACACAATATTTTCTCCCTGTTAGATTTATTTTTTGTCTTCTCCCTCTCTGCTCCCCATGCCATCTCTGGATGCTGAGACCACCACAAAATGGGATCTTCCCACTGAAATTTTATGTCAGCAGGAAAATCAACTCCTGTCCCACACAGGGAAAAAATGGAGCCCTCAATGGCTCAGGAAGATGAAGATGAGTGAGGAAAAATCACTTTCTCCAGCTGCCTTTTCTCCATGAAAAAGCTGATACCATTAAATGGCCATTTTTTGGCAATTTCCCATTCAGAAAAGCTGCTGCTTAGATTTTTCTCCAGAAATCTTCACTTTTACACTGTGTGAGGTTATTCCACCTTGTGTACTCCAACCCCATGACAGTACACGGGACCAAACTCTCAGAACAAACCCCTCAGCCCATTTCTGCATCAAATTTCATTCCCAGTCCCTGGATTTATTGACATTATAATGGGCAGCCCACACAAACTGCAGCCACGGGGCCAATTAACGGCACAGACAACACCAGACATTTGAGAAGTTGCTAAACTCAGTCTTGAAAACGATCTCGGCTTTCTCCCTGTAAAAGGATCTCGTTCTGTCATCGTGTATTAAACTGGAAAGCTTCACATTGGAGAGCAGCACAAACTCATATCCTGATAAGGCCTCACATCGTATTTCAACAGATCCCATCTCCTGTGGCTTCAGTTCATATCTGCCATGGGAGTCTGAGGAGGATTTGCTGAGGGAAATGTTGCTTTGGACGCTGTAAGAAATTTCTTGGTGTGTTTTATTTATGTTTTCTGCCAATAATTGATGTCGGGTTTCCAAGCCAGTGCTTCTGAGTAGACCCTTCCCAAGGAGGGAATGGAATGGGAGCTAAGAGCTCATCTCAGCCACCAGCTCTGAGATAACATGGATTTAAAAGTAATATTAGAGTCCTGTTCCCAAATAAGATCCAAGTGTTGGACTCAATGATCTTGGAGGTCATTTCCAGCCATAACAATTCCATAATTCCATGACTGTGTTCATAAATCTGGACACCAATCAGTCTATCATTAGCACAAAGTCCACCTCAGCAAGCCCTTGATATGATTTTTCATAAACACAACAGCAAGATTACCTCAGCCATGCTTTTCCTCCCAAATTCCAAAGCGGAGACTCGAATTGACCGAAAACATTTGGAAAAAGTTGTGTTGATTTCTCTGAATTGTTCTCCCCATCAAAAGCCTTTTGAAGGTCACCACCTTCTTTTTGACATTCATGGAAGCATTGCAGATAATGCCGTGGATTCCTTTATTATTTTAAAATAAGTTCAAAGGTCCATTAAGGCCTTCCACGCCGTACAAAAGGCTCAATCCAACGGAAACCATTTTTCTCCCCCAATTGTTTGGAGCGGCAAGAGAACCAAACAATCCGTTATTCACACAGATCTACCCAGGACCGCGTTTCCCGTGCCCAAGAGGTCCATGCTGTGCCTTAACAAAAATAGCTTTTCACTGGGCTGCTTGAAAACATTCCATTTATCCATAAGCAAGAGTTTTATATTGAAATCTGGGTTGTATTTGTAGGTATTTGTGGTAGGTGAGAGTTGAGATCAGGAGGGTACAGGACAAAATGCGTTGTCTGAAATTCCAGTCCGTACTTTGTACCTTAAGCTCATGGCTTCAATATGTTGATGTTGAAAAATACACTAGAATAACAGAATTGGCGTGGGATGACCATTTATCTTGTGGAATTGTCCAGTTTTTAAGCCAAATCTTTGCTTTCCCACCATGACTTTGGAAAACAACGACGTTTGGAGCTTTTGAAGGGCCCTGCCTTGTACGGAGCTCGCTGTTCCTCCATCTCGGCTGTCCAAGTTGCCCTGTGTAATACCAATGTTATTTCCTTGATATTATAAATAGGATTTGGGTTGAATATGAATAAACTCATACCCCTTGGTATGCTTTGTAACTCTAATCAGCGTTTTCCTGCGAAAAGAAAAGGGCAAAAAAAAAAAAAAATAAAAAGGAGGAATGTTTATGTGGAAAATAAAGAGGTGCTAATTTTATCTTGTGAAAGTGGATATCCCCTTACGTCCCTCCAACTTCGAGGAAGATAACCAGAATGTATTATATCATCTAAATCCAGCATCCTAGGAGATCAAACGGAATAATGTACACATCTGCCAGGGCTGATTGAAGTATTGCTGGTGCTCACTTCCGCTTCGCTAAGTATGTGTTTCATTGATAGACGGAATTTGCCACCACCATGAAAGAAACTCCAAGTCCTCTGTTTGTGCCAGTTGATTTCTGTGATATCTCGGAGGCTTTTAAAATAGGGCTCCAAAATAGATGTGCCCTTGTCACCCCTGTGTTTAAGCTCTCTCCAGCAGGAAATGGCACGGGTTCAATTTTTTTTTCTGCTGGAAGCCACATGGAGATAGATAAGAATCATGTCTTGTCTATGACTAAGCATTGACATTTAAATGTTTAAATTATAGTCAAAATGATCCATGGTGAACCCACCTGAGACTATTTTTCTTTGTCTAAAGTCCTACTTTTGAGCCTCTTGAAAGGGAAGGTGGAGCTCTTGGGGTTGTGACATGACCATGTTATGGGAAGGAAATGGAAGTTTGCTTTATTGTTGGTCTTCAAAGACGGTTTTGCTACCGTGCACCACATCATCTCCACCAGTTTACCCCTGGTTTCTCCATCCTCAGGATGGTTGGTTCAAAGCACCAGGTTTAAAAGGCAGGATGGACGAAAAAGGCTTTCGCTTTGCCAAATCCCACGTCTGCTTCAACACGCCTGGAAAAAAAAAAATATATATTAAAAAAAATGAGTGGTATTTCCTTGGAACTGCTGTTTCTTCTAGAGGCAGGGGGCAGCTGGAGGGGTGAGGAGGGCTGGGATGTTTATGAAGTGCGCAGGGAATTTGGAAGGAAGCTCGCTGAAGGAGGACAGATGGTCGGGGGAGCTGGCAGTGTGACGCTGAGCCTTTCACTTCTGGGTCGCGCGGTTCAAGCGCAGCCCTGGTCAAGGATGGCACGGAGCCATCTCCAGAGAGCGGCTGCTCCATGAGAAACGTGGCTGGTGAGGAGCAGCTCCTGGCAGGATGGAGGAGAGGGATGAGGTTTTTTACTCCTGATCCGTTGTGGAAACGCTTGGGAAATGTGAGGGATGTACAGGGGAACAGGTTTGGTAGCACGGACTCGGTGACATTGTGCAGGCATCACCTCTCCAAGCCAAGAGCAGGGATCCCCACGGGGTGCAGGTGTTGCTGTGGGTAGGAGGAAGCATTCCCAGAAAGGAGGATGTGTGTCCACCTGCTAGCACCAGCCTAGGATCCCAGAAAGGAAAATCTCCTCTTATGTCTGTTGAATTCCTGACAACGTTCCCATTTTCCCAAGGTAGACCCACAGACCAGCATCTCCTTTTATTCTTGGAAAACAAGGAATCCCTTTTGTACACTCAGATCCAGCCTCACTGGAACTGTGGCCTCATGGAGACACTCCTGGCGTGTTGAGAGATTACTGCATGTTTTAGCCTTGCTTTTCTGTTATTCTTTAATTTCACTCTAAAATGCCCGAGATTTGGAGGAGTTTGGACTTTTAAGCTGCAAAATAATTTTTTCGGTCACTCTGATTTTAGTAAGTGCAACAGATGAAGGGAAGGGGGAAAGGGAAAGGGAAAGGGAAAGGGAAAGGGAAAGGGAAAGGGAAAGGAAAAGGAAAAGGAAAAGGAAAAGGAAA
>JAOTQP010000567.1:1996756-2044434 GCA_026413545.1 Cichladusa arquata
CCTGGGGTCAACTGAGCCTTTCAGGATCCCCCTGCTCCTTCCCCTGCAGTCCCAGACACAAGCCCTGGCTCTCCCAGACCACGACCTGCCCGCAGCAGCCTGGGCTGGCAGCGTGGCTCCAGCACCCTCCCCACAGCCCAGGGAGGGGAACCAGGCTGGCAGCAGTGCCTTTGGCACAGCAGCAGCGCCTTTGGCACAGCAGCAGCCCCGTTGTCCCCACAAGGAGCTGGCACAAGGAGCCAAGGCACGCCCGAGGCACAGCCTTGGCCGTGGGGGACCCGGGGCTGTCACAGCCCTGGGACGGGGCCTGGGGGAGTCGTGCTGCTGGAAAGGCTCCTGCTGCCAGCTGCTCCCAGAGGAAGAGAGCCCAGCATGGCTGGGAGGCTGCCACCACCTCCTGCCCCAGCTCCTGGGGATGCTCCTGCCTCACTGTCCCCCTGGATTTGCACCCAGCCTAGGGCAGTGTCCCTCTGAGACACCAGAGGGACATTTCCATGCTGTCCCTTCCAGCCCAGGATGGCATCATGTGGCCTTCTGCTGCAGGGAGGAACATCCAGCCAGATGCTGCTCAGCAGCACAGGACTGTCTCCAAAAAAGGAGCCAAAGGTGCTAATAAGGAGCAAACAGAGCCCTCCCCACCCCAAAAACCAGCAAGGGAACAGATCCAGGGCACCTACTGCAGCCAGAGAGGTGCAAACAGGCAAACCAGCTGTGCCCCAATGCCCCAAGACATGGTGGGTCCCCAAAACCTGCTCAGGAGATGGAGACTTGCCGCTCAAGGACGGTGACAGGGCTGTCAGGACAGGACCCAGCTGGTATCTCAGGGGGTGAAAAGCCAACTCCTGCCATTCCTGATGGAAAAGCAGGCACCCACGCTGCTGTGCAGGGAAGTCCCTCCTCGCTGGGCAGCAGCCAAGGAGCATCCCAGGCTGCCCCCTGTGCGCCGGAGCTTCCCGCATGGCTGAGGCAGGCCAAGTGTCTGGACAAAACATCTGTCCAGCTGCAGCAGCCAGACCGTCCAGCCGTCCCTTCACCCCATCTCCCGACTTGGCTGCCACTCCAGGGGATGCTCCAGCAGTTGCAAAAGCGTTTTCACTGCAGGGGTGAGAGTGGAGCCAGCCCCTCTCCCCAGGGCGCCCGCATTTCGGGGGGTGCAGCACAGTGTCAGACCAGCATTTTTGGCAGGTGCCTGCTCGAGCTGCCAGTCCTGCAGCGCTGCTGCTTTTGGGAAAGGCGGGGAGAAAGCAGAGAGCGGGGAGGTGAAAAATAAATATATAGCAGCCAGCTGGTGAGCCGTGGAGTCAGCACGAGGTCTGCAGGACGCGGCGCTGGAATTTCGGACAGCTGGTCCAGCAAGGTCAGAGCAAAGACCCCTGTGCTGCTCCCCACGGCCAAACACCCCCAGCTGGAAACCCCAAGGGGACAAGCCACCACCCCAGGGGGTGACTCTGACACTAAGTGGAGGGTGAGGATGAGGAGGGACAGCCAGGTGCGAGTTCCCACACAGCAAAGCAGCCCTGACCTCGGTGGCAGGAGAGAGCCTGGGGCACATTTTCCCCGTGTTGTTTTCTTTGTTTGCCATCTGGGAACACGATCCCGAGGGAGGCCGTGCCCCGAGACATGAAGTCATATCATGATTATATTGCCACCTCCATGCTGGGATTGAGATCTCACCCGAAAATGCCAGCCCAGGTCGGTGCTGGCTGCAGCAGCTGCTTTGCTGACAGGCAACGTAGGCCTCACTAAAAACAGCTTCACATGCTGCAAACTGAGCAGGTTTATCCCAACGAAGCTGGCTTAAATTGGCCTGATTTTGCTCTGAATCTGCTGGAATTTGTGGTGGCAAAAGCTGCCACGAGCACAGGTAGAACCAAAACCAGCCTGAGAGACTGAGGTGAGTAAAACCAGCTCTGCTCCTTATTTAAGGGATGAGGAGAAGCCAAATGCAGCCTGTGCCACCCCCCTGGAGCCCACACATGATGCCTGGGCTGGGGACACAGAGGTGCCATCAGCTTGGCCAAAAAGCACCACCACCCCAAATACTGCCAGTGGCCAGAAGGTTAAAATCCATACAAGATGCAAAAAAGGCAGAGGTCCTGGGTCTCTTCCTACACAAGTCTCTTAATTCTCATGCTGCAGTGCATGCAAATATCCCATAATTTGGCCTGGTGCAATGCAGGAGGAGGGCTCAGGCATCACTCCCTGCCTTCTGGGTTTGCTTTTCTGGCATCCAGGAGCCTTGGCTGCCTCTCAGCATCAGTGGGACAAGGTTTAGTGGAGAACACAAGAACTCTTTGATTTTTGCCCAAAACCCTTTTGGAAAGCCAAAAGGAAAGTGCCCACCAACAGCTGTCAGCTCGACGCAGTGATTTGGAAATGCAGCCATGACCTTTGAAGCTGGGAACCTGCAGAAGGGGCCAAATCTCCAGCTGAGCCAACAGCACTGCTGGCAATTAGTAAATACAGTGAACTCAGCCCCTGGGGCCTGACTGTGCCCTGCCAGGCACAGCCCCACGCCACCAGCCCCAGGTGTGCTCTGAAAAGTGGGAATGGGGCATGGAAAACACCACGTGATTCCCAGGAACCAAGGACAGGGCTGGGAGAGGCAGAGAAATCCAGCTGCTCCCGAGGAGCACCGTGCCAGCACCTCCACAGCACCACCAAAAACTCAGCACAGAGCCACAGATTTGTTTAGGTTGGAAAAGCCCTCCCAGATCATCGAGTCCAACCTTTCCCCCAGCACTGCCAAGGCCACCAGTGACCATGTCCCCAAGTGCCACACCTTTTAAATCCCTCAAGGAATGGTGACTCCACAGCCACGGGCAGCTCTGCCAGAGCTTGATGATCCTTTCAGTGGAGAAATTTTCCTTAAAATCCAACCTGAGCCTCCCCTGCCCAGCCTGAGGCCGTTCCCTCTGCTCCTGTCCCTGTTCCCTGGAGCACAGCCCGACCTGGGGCTGTCCCCTCCTGTCAGGGAGCTGTGCAGAGCCAGAAATGCCCCCTGAGCCTCCTTGTCTCCAGGCTGAGCCCCTTTCCCAGCTCCCTCAGGATTCTCCAGCTCCGTTCCCTTCCCTGGACGTGCTGCGGCACTCAGCCGGCAGATTAAACCTGGATCTGACCTCCAGAGTCACTCGCTCCATCCCCATCCCCTGCTCCTTTCTCTGCTCCTTCCATCAGATTCCTCCCTCTCCGGCAGCTCCTGGGCTGGATGAGCTGGATGTCACTGTCAGAGAAATGTCACCGTGCCCACAGCACGGCTGAGCAGCAAGTGGGAATTTGCTAAATGAGCTCATCAGCCTCGCTCTTCTGTCACTTGTGCTGTGAGAACAGAGGGCTGGGTGAAGGTGGGAAGGCGCCGTGAACCTTCTGGGAGTGATAAAAATATGCAAAAATCCCCTAAAAAAGAAGCACGGAGGAAGTGTATGCATATGGCTCTGAACGAGGACAAAGATTAGACGATTTTATGTCTTTATATAGCACGATGTTGCCCAATAAAACCAACCACACTTCACTTTTTAGCTTCACCGTAGCCAGCAGCAACTTTCAGGCTTCTGCATTCAAATATTCCTTAAATTGGATAAATAAAAATTCCTGAGACGTTCAATGGGGTTCTGCAGTGTCACGTCACACAGCTGGTTCAGCTGTGAGTGTTTCTCCAGACATCTGCAGCCAGGAAATTGTTCCCTCATGCAGGTTTGGAAGTGCTCAGCTGAGCCTGTTGGTTTATTTACTGTGTTCTGCCCCTTCACAAGCAGATTAGGCAGTTCAAAGGTTAAACCACTTAGAATCTGACTTTTCACACTGGATTATTTCACGCTTTGCTGCCCCACTTTACGCTGCAACAATTTTGCCAAAGAGTTTCTGCTGGAGTCAAGCAACTGCAGATCCCAGCTGGAAAAAAAAAGGGATACAAATATCCCTGTTCCACCTGCTGTGGGGAGCTGCTGGAAAAAGCTTTTGCTGTCCTAAACCAGCCCAATGTAAAAGCTGCCCTGTTTTCTCATCTTTTCATAATCACAAAGATTATTAACTTGCCATCACAAGGATTATTAACTCCTGTTTGCTGGAGGTGTGAGGTGTTTGTCCTCTGGAGAGCCACGAATTGTTTCCCAACACAAACACAGAAATTGTCATTGTCATCAACCAGTTACAGTATTTACCCGAAGTTAATTTATCTCAAATCAACTGCAGGAAATACTGGCGGGATCCAACTGATGTCTGCGACTCTGATCAGAGATAACAGCAGAATAAACAAATAAAACTATTTATGCTCAAGGGAGGCTGCAGCACTTCCTCCTGCCAGTCTGATCCACCAGCTGAGAATCCACAATTACCTCACCCCTTTGAAAGAGTTTTTCCCTCTTTACCGGAGCAATGAGTTTGGATTATTTTCTTTTTAACTATGGATGATACCAATAAATCACAGAAAGTCTCCTTTATCATGGTTTATCCTGTGTTTCCTTGAAACTGCACAGCCAGAAATGACAAAGACATCATGCAGCATAAAGTCTGACTGCAAACACTGGGAAACAGCAGGAGGAAAAGGATGTTTCTGTTAAATCTGCAGGCCCAGGTTTGGCTTTTAGTCTTTGATTCCCAGTACCAACGAGTGAATGACCAAAGGGTAATTGCTTCCTGTGCTTCACAGTCTCCTGAGCTTCAGGAGCTGCCAAAACTGAGCTCCCGTGACTATTTCTGCAATAATTGAATGAAATTCAGTGTAATCCCCATTCAGTGAATGAGGGCTTCACTTTACCCTGGGACAAGTCTGCCTATGAGCAAATGCCAAGAAGAACTTGATACACTGGAAGGTTTATTCTGATTTAAACCACGATAATTTGCTCAAGTGCCTACATCAAATCCACTCTTAATTTCCTGTCCTCATATAAAAATAGCTGAGAACTTCAGGCTGCTGATCTATAATTTAATTTTTTAATTTTACAGGAGAAAATATCCCTTCTTTTCCTGTTAGTCTGTTGTCCCAAATAAAACAAGAGATTTCTTTGTTGTTTTATTTCCTCACATTTTCATGCTCTTTTTTTTTTTCAGTCTCTTGCATTTTACGTCTGTGCTTTGCAATATTATGAGGAATAATTTGCTTCCAGGAAGTATTCAGCTTATTTCACCCTGGTCTCAGCATTCATTTACTATTGTTCTCTACAGAAGTTGCTGCTTTCACATATTTGATGTGGATCAGGAGAGACTGGGATCTCATTCATTGGTTTCCTTTTTTGTTTTTTTCTCAATAGGAAAATAAACCCCTTCCTGTAGCATCAAAAGTAAAAAATTAACACACTGTGCACACAGTTTTGCAGCTGCAGCAGGAAAATAAAGGTTGCCAAACAAAGCTTTTGTTTAAACAAGTAACCAACATCCATAATTATCCTCAGTGCTCAGCATGAGGACACAGGGAAAAAGGGATGGGGAAGAAGTGAGCAGGGCACAGAAATCACTCCAGAGTGTTTGCTGGAAGAATAATTTTGTTTCCTGAGGATAAAATCCTTGATTATATCCAAGTAAAAAAGTACTTGAAGCTCCACTGTTTGTTCATTTCATGTTGTTTGGGTTTATTCATTTTCTCTATAATATCTCTTGTAACTGGAGAGGGAAACAAACCCAGCCTTACGAACACAGCCTGTCCTATGTTGTGACAGTGATGCTTCAGGAAAAGTTACATAAAATACCTCTATAACTGAGAGAATATTGATATTATTTGTAAATGTGCTTTAGAAGCATATGACAAGGAGCTTATTTAATTTTTAGATGCCACATCCATTTTCAATCCCCTCAGAGTTGTTTTTTGATTTGATAACAGAAAACAGGGCAGCATCAAGTGGGTTTTGCTCCTGGATGTACTTCAGCTTCCTCTGTATCAATACTCTGATGTCATTCTGGTTTCTGCTGAGTAAACTCTATTTTATTCAATGAAAGAACTCCTAATTTTCACGAATAGGGATGAAGGAAAGGCCCTGAATCCCCTCAGCAGAGAGAAAAACATCGTGACACGTTTTGCTGCCTCTCTGGTCAAAGTCCAAGGTCCTGTAGGGTCACTCCTGCCAGTCTGAGGAACAAGGTGAGAAGGGTCAGGCACCATCTCAATGCTTTTATTTATTTACAGACTCTCCCATCTCCCTGGACACATCATGAAAAGAAAACACGATGGGAGGCTCCTTCCCTTCTGAGAAATGTGCCCCTGGCACAAGCCCTGTGTTTACACCCTGCCTGGCTGGGACCTTCCAGGATCACTCACAGCATCTTCTCTGCCTTTTACCTCCCCTCCACAGCTGAGATTTGCCCAGCTCTGGTCAGGTTTGCCCCAGGCCACATTTATTTGGTCAGGTACCATTATCATCTGAGTATTTTTGGGGGGAGTATCAAAACCTGAAGGGGACCCATTCCACCTACAGATTTTAGAGGATTTTGTCCTTCTATGATTCTAAGCAGAATTTGACCATCTCCTCATTCTGGACACACATCCATCTTCATACATCCAAAGTTATTTGTAACTGAGACACTTCAGGTGTGAGAGGTAAAATAAACTGAGTGATGTCCAGCTGTGGCCAGGGTGACAGAAGGTCTCTGAGCAGGTTTCCACACAGCTCCACGTGGCAGAGACAGGAGGGCAATCCAGGTCAGCTGGAACCTCATCCAGGGCAACAGAGGCAAATTCCAAACCCTGGGATGGTGAAATCCTGCTTTTCCCTGCAGCCTGGGCACTGCAAAGCTCTGGAGACAGAGTTTTTCTGCCATTCCAGGTGTTCTTGCAGCACATCTCAGGAATCCCCCTGCTCAGCACTGATGGGGACAAATCTGGAAAGTTCTGTCTTGTTTGGGGACCTTGATGCAAGAAAGAGGATGAAAAAGCAGAGGTGGTTCCTCTGGATGGCTCCAGAGCTGGATGAAATGTCCCAGAAAAATGTGAACATAAAAAAAAAAGCTTCCCTCAAGTAAAACCTGCCATGGGAAGTGTGAGCCAATCCTCAGGGAAATGAGGGGCAAAGCCACCCAGGCCTGACCTGGCTCCTGTGGGGAACCTGCACTGTGACATTTTAGTCATCCCAGAGAGGTTTGCACTCCTCAGCAGCAAAATTCCCAGGCAGCATCCCATAACCTGACTGATTGCCCTGCCAATTAGACAATAATTAGGTGAAGAAAATGTTCATTATTAAATCACTTCCATGGTATCTAATTACAGTAAAGCTGTATTTTTTGCTGAATTACTGGGTTTGATTTACAATTGAGGCAGGAACACCTTTCCAAGCAGGATGCCTGGGGATCAGATTCCCTGGACACACTGCAGTGAGGTGATTTTCCCTCTGCAATTAATACAATTAATATGAACAATGGTAATATAGAAAGAAGCAAATATTGGCAATGCTTTAGTAAAAAATTATTTTACAATTATTGATCCTCTCTGCTCAGTCTGGAGGCACTGACAGCAAAAGTCAGATGAGTGACAGCAAGAAAATTCTAAATTTTCACTTGTTTCATCTCTGTGAAGAAAAACAAGCCAAACTTCATTGTGTACAGTCACACTCCTCACCCAAATTACCCAATTATGAAGAACAGTTGGTGTTTCAGCTCTTTGGGCAGAACTCAGAGCTGACAATAGAGGCAGTGCTGGCAGCCCAGGGAATAAATGACAAGCAGTAAGGAAGACTCTGCTAAACAGGAGGGGTTGGAATAATAAATAGCACAGCTCAGCTGGCCACTTTGGGCTAGCCAAGAGGATTCCCTGAGCCTGAGCCCTGCCCTGACACCCTGTGAGATAAGAGATGGCAGACAGGCAGAGGTTTCATGAAAATATCACCAAGAAGTTTCTAATTCAAAATGCCAGTTTGTTACAAATAAATCATTAAATAAATAAATAAACAAACCAAATAGAACACAAATCAAAATAATTGAAAAATATTTCACAGGTAATTTATTAATTAGGAAAATAGTACGGCTAAATAGTAGAATGTGAATCCTCTTGTCACTATTACTTCTTGCTTTGGATTCTGGAGTTTTTAAAGTATACCCACTTCTATATTTAATGGAGAAAAAGGATCACATGAGTTGTGTAAATACTTTCGTTTTGTCATGAGCCTGAAAGATGTTTTAATTAAGTTTTAATGACTGATAATCCTCACCTGCAGCCTCCACCCACCACAATGGGCCAGGAGCCCATTTAAGCCTCAGCTCTGATACTGGGGCTCTTGTCTTCACATTTGGCTTTGTTTTTGTCTCTAGGAAGGACTTGGGATGTTTTATTTGCTGTTTGGCTTTGCTGCTGCCTTGTTTTGCTCCTTCCTCTGCTGGCCCTTGGACCTGGTTTGCCACTTTGTCACACACAAGGGCTGGGAATGCCAGAGGACCCTTTGGTTCTGCTGTGCTGGGTTATGCCTGACTCCCTGTCCTTGGAAAGGATAATTCTATCCTTAATGGCTCCCCATCTTTATTCCCATTTGGCTGGTAATAATTTGAAATGTTAGGGAGGTTTTTATATGAATAATTCCTTTTCTTTCTTTCAGTGCTTGGCCTGAAAAAAATTCAGCTCTGACTTGGATATGTTTGTGCCCTTGATACAGATTTTTTTCAGTTGGAAGAAGAGCAAACACCCTAAAGAAAAGTGTGGGATTTTCACATAAGGTAACAAAGTTAGTGGAACTGCCCCTGGAAACAGCAAGAGAGTAACAGTCTTGCCTTTATCCCTGAGAAATGGGTCAGGAAAACATCTCCCTCTGTCCTCTCCCGACCAAAAATTTCAGCTGGGTCCACATGTGTAGAGGAGTAATTATGAGCCCTTATATTACTATATTTATACATATACATATTTTTATACTGCAGTCTACACAGAATTAGGGGATGTTTCTGTAACAGAATTTGTTGTTGGCATCCCCGGTTCTGCCGCTCCTCACCTGGAGGCTGCGGGGCTGCAAAATGCTCAGAGCTAAAATGTTTCCTTTGCTGGGCCCAGCCTTGCATAGCTGCTGGATTTTGGGAATTCCTCAGTTTGAACCCCAGCTCGGGGCATTTCAGCTGTTCCTGACAGCACCTCTTGGCTATCAGTATTCAAATATACAACTATTCAAATTCACAGCGTGTATGCACCGAGCAGTGATAAGAACCCTCTCCTTGCATACCAAAGAGAAATTTTCTGCAACCCTTCATTTTCTTGGAGCCAGATGAGGGGAGGGGAAAAAAAAAACACCTCTGGGAAGCACATGTGGAATAATCATCAACCCGGCAGCTTCTGAAGAGAATGGAGAGCCAATGAAGAAGACAGAGCAGGGACAAGTTGAAAATTAACTCCTGGGTTGGCTCCACCTCTTAAGCACCAAAGGGTGCTCTCAAAATTATTCCCGAAGGAGCCTGGCCACCCCTCAGCGGAGCTGTAGCCCGTCGGAATTTTTATTGGTGATGATGGGCTGCGGCAGGCTCTGCTGAGGCAGCAGTGAAGGTTGGGGTTCTCAGCGATGAGCGGGGTGAAGGTGACAGCCCTGGCGCGTCTCTGGCAGCAGCTGAGAGCCCTGCGGGCTGTGCCAGCACGGCCCTGCAGCCTGGCTGCCTGCTCCAGCAAAACCACCAGGAGTGCCGCCTGTAAGTCACTGCATCCATCCCAGCCCCCGAGAAATTCGAGCTGCTGGGCTGGGAAGAGAGCTGCTGTGGTTGTGGGGTGTTCTTATCTGTTAGCGAGTGAAAAAGGGGGGTTTGGGGATGTGGCTGGAGGATTGAAGAAAAAGAGTGGAGAGAATGAAAGAAATGGAAATACTTTGTGGAATTGGAGGGTTCTGCCTTGTTCTTTATTTCTGCTATCAATGGCATTGTTTTTTTGTGACTCCAACCTGTGACAAGAAGCAATCATTACTTGGGAGGCTCGGCTGCTTTCAATGAAAACTGTGCTCGTGAGCATAATTCAAAACACACTTAGCACAAATTGATTCTGACTGGGAATTTCATAGCCACTGCAATGTTTGGTTTGGAAAATGAGGCCTAGAACAAGCCACAAACCCCTCCAAATGTGCTGTACAGACCTCCAATAAATCACTTTGAGGTGCAAGTTACTCCTGGAGGATGTTAAAGATTTAGTTATTTAAAATACTGATTAACTTACTTTCAGATAAGATGGGGCCAGCCAGAGATTATCTGCACAGCAGAGAGTAGACAATGTCAGCCAGGAGAATAGGAAAGAGTAATTTTTATGGCTAGAAAAGCCTTTTGTTCCTTATTTTTTTCCTCTGTAATTTTATTCAGCATAATAACTTCTCCCAAAGAACAGAGCCTTGAACATTTCATGGTTACCCAGAGTAAGAGGGGATCCCATTCCAAGAAGAGATCAGAGCAGTTTGTTCCATCCAAGGACCACTGCTGATTGAATGAACCACAACTGGTATTTTTTTATTCTTTTTACTCACATTCCTCTTTTCAATTTAAGACAGATACTGTTTATTTCTTCAGCCTTTCTCTTCTCTGTGCCATTCATGCAGGAAATGCCAAAACAAACAGATTTGGGAAAACCCTGTCTTTGGAATGGCTGTTTTTGGCAGGCAGGGAGTGCACAGGAGCTCTGAGTGAGGCAGCTTGGGGGTTACTCCACAGTTACTCACACCAGGCTTAAACAACTCAAAGGCTGACAATTTCTGGAGCTTTTGGATTCCCCTTGTGACCCTGCAAGGACAAAGGGCTTTTCCTGCACTTCACTGTAGAAACACTGGGGAGAATTGTGGCATGGATGGCAAAATTCCCAGAGGTGTGGAGGACCAGGGAGTGTCTGTGCCAAGCTCTGAGGTATCACCCATGGAGGTGGAGGTTTCAGACATTCATTTCTTGGAATAATTGCTGGAAATGCTCTCTGTAGGGATTTTAAAGCCTAATTTAGTAATTATTACCAGAGCAGACCTGAATGGCTTTTTCCTTTCTTGCCCTTTTAGAAGTGGTTATTAGAAAAGCAGAATCCTTCAAGTTTTGGGTTTTTTTCCTAAGAATTGTACAAGTCCTGCAGAGACACACAATCCAGGTGTGCCATCTCCAGGCCTGCACACATAACTGCAGTGCCTCCCTCAATTGTCCAGGAGTTCTTTTCCAAGCCCTTTCCACGCTGAGCTCCTAAGCCTGCGTGCATAATTTCAGCAAGTGTTTTTTATGCAGGAGAAGATAAAGCCTCTGTTTGCTTTACCTCGCCAGGTGGAATTACCTCCCCCTTATCTGGGCTCAGGCACTGCCTCCTCAGCCAGGCTCCTATCTCAGCCAAACACCGTGGAGGCAGAGGAAAGCTCAGCACTTCCCAACCTGCTGCTGCTCCCCTGTCAGCTACATCTGTTTGATACAAAGCTCTGGGCTGTTTATCAATAAACCACCCTAAATCACAGCCCCCATCTGACATCAATTCAGCAGAACTTTCAGCACCTTGTCACCATGGGCCTGAGCCAACCAGCACTGCTATCCTCCAAAAATCTTGATTCAGACAAAAGCTTCAAGGAATTCAACCTCTCTTGGATTTCCTCTGCAATATTCAGTCCCAGTGGCTGAAGCAGACCTGTGGTCCTTTAAAGTTTAAGATGGTTCTTTACTGAATTTCAGCAATGTGTATATTTTATTTTCTTGTTCAGAATGTGTTGCTATGGCAAACAGGGCCTTATTTCCTTCCCCTGGGTGAGGTTTCTCAGCTCTTCCTGCCACAGTCTGCCCTGGCTTATCTCATTTGTAGAGAAATCAAAGTACTTGATTCAACAGGTATTTTTCTTTTCAAAGATTATAACCTTTATTTTCATCTGGATCTTGATTCCTACCCTGAAGCTTTTGGTGCTTACATCAATCTTAAATGGACTTCTTAACAACTACTTCAAAAGCTGCAATTAATTATAGAAAATTATTTCAAAGATTGTGACTATTTGGATGGCTCTATATGTCTGGGAAAAGTAGGGGAAAAATGCAGAGCAAATATAAGAATCCCCTAAACATAAAATTAAATGAAGCATCACTGTGTCTGATGAGGATTTACAGAAAAAATCAAATCAGGCACAGATTAGATCTGTTTGTGGCAGATCCCTTTTTACAGGTGATTCACACTTTTGGATGACAAAATTCAGTTTAACTGCTCTGACAGCACCAGAGGTGTGTGTGTGATAAAGGCAAGCACCAGCCCAGGCCCTTCCTCAGTGAGCAAAGGGTGCAAACTGCACACTTAGCTCTAATTCTCACCTTTTCCAAAATTAACTTTGGTCATTTGAAAACTCCAAGGTGAGGTTTCTATTTCTCTTCCTACACAGATTCTGCATCACTTGAGCCCATCCCTCGGGCTCTTCCCTTTCTGGTTGTGGAAACCACTTTGGGTTCAGGAACAAGAAAGCCCAGCTGGAACCTCCCAGATGGCCCAGAAATGTAATAATTTGGGGGAAATAATGGGATATTGTGATCCTGGCTGCTGCTGCTCTCTCTAGCTCTTGCTGCATGAGAGCTGTGTCTCTCTTGGATAAATCACCATCCTGAGCTGGGGCATGGCCAAGGAGAAATCTTTCTGGAATGGCTTGGAAAAGAAGATTTTAGGTTACATTGGTTAAGTGCTGGGAACAAGGTTTAGGGCTTAGGCTTCCTTTATGAACATGCAGTTTTATCTTTTTGTCTGCAGTTTGAAAACAAACCATCTCCCTGCCACTGAGCTCCTGTTTTGAAGGGTTTTCTTTGAAGGATTTTTAAATTAAATGCTAGAGTTCTACTGAACTTTATGCTCAGGAAGAAGTAGCGTGCACATGTAAAAAACCGGATGGAGATTCTGTAAGTGATTCAGGAGGGGAACACAAGTGTTGCAGGTCTAAGTAATTTCTCTTTAGTTTTTGTACTTCACCAGCCCATCATTTCTGAGATCTTTTTGTTGTACTGTTCAGCCCACAACGAGTGACTCGTTCTGTTCAGCTTGGTGCAAAACACTAAAAATTCATATTTTTCAAAACTTTGCAGGATCAAACCACCAAAAAGCTTAATGAGGTTGGGTTGTCTTAATGGCACAATGTAACGCAGTGGAGTTTGAGGCTTTTAATTTTATCAGCTTTAACACACAGAAAAGGGATGGTTGTAGCTTTCTGGGATTTTCTATAATTACAGAACCAGGTGTAGATGTAATTTCTAAGATGTCTAAGGTTATCAGTTGGATTTAGAGGAAGAATTTAGAAGAAGAAAAGTTGGATCCTGGAAGAATGGTGGAGAGATGACAGTCATTTGTTGGTAGATAAGAATAACACCCAGAATTTCTTTTTTATGCTAAGTATAAAGCACCTGAAGCCTATCTGGGCTGTCCTGGTGACCAGGAGCTGCCTGTTGTCCATCTGTAGCTGTGCTAAAGAATTGCCTAACCATGATCAATAGGCTGTTAAACTGTGATTAAGCCTGACTGAATCATGATGTTTATGGACAGCAGGTCTTTTCAAGTTCATTGATTTCATTGATTATCTATCTTTTTAAGGAAGCATTCTGTTGAGAATAGTAAATTAGCCATCCTAAAAAAAGTCGGGAGTCAAACCAAAAATTCATTTTGCTTGCAATTGAATCCTGCTACACAAAAAAAGACTCCAGGGAGGAAGTGAAATGAAATTTAAGCCCAGTTTAACATCCTGACATCACAAGCTGTTTGTACATGTCCCGATGATCTGTTTGTGATCACACAGCCACTCAAAGCAGAGTTTCCCAGATTTCAACCTGCTCTTACTCAACTCAGGAGTACTTTAAACATGTTATACTCTGAATGCAATGGAAACTTCTTACACAATGTTGGTAAAACTGGGCAAACACTTCTTGGTTGACTCTGCTTGAGTATCTGATCTTGTCTTTGTTTCAGTAAAACGCTCTCAATATTACATCCTTGTGAAAATTCAAAAGTACTCATCCTAACAAGATAAATCTCCAAAAGATAAATGCAGATTTTCAAAATGATTTTAAGAGAGTAACTAAGAATTCAATCATACAGCAAGATGAAGTTCGGGAGCTGAGGGTGGTGTTCTGTTCCTGGCTGCCCAAGGGAACTGGCAAGAATTAGAACTCTTGCTTTATCTCTGTGCTTTCACCAACACTTTCAGCTTGCTTTTTTTTTTTTTTTTTTTTTTTTTTATCATTTTTGCAGTGTGTTCCTTACTGGCAGCTAGAACAGGAGTGACAACGATTTTAACTATTTTCATTAAGATTTCTCTGCCTCAGGCAGTGTCAGGTGAATCCTGAGTTCAGCTGAGTTGAGTTGACCCTTTCACCATTCAAGGTGGTTTCTTTCCTTTGTGACAGCCAAGAAAAATAAACATAATATTAACTTTATATAACTTTTCCAAATGAGGCTTGGAGAGGGGACCTTGCTGTGCCAGTCCCACCCACCTCTGTGCGTTTTTTGGTGTGAGGGAATAAATTTTTTGGTGTTAGGGGATACACTTGGTGTGAGAAGAAATACTTTGGTGTGAGGGAATAAATACTGTTTTGGTGTGAGGGATGCACTTGATGCTAAGGAATCACTTTTGGTGTGAGGGAATAAATAATCTCTTGGTGTGAGGGGAAAACACTCGATATGAGGAGAAACACTTTGGTATGAAGGAATAAATGCTATTTTGGTGTGAGAGAAAGCACTTGATATGAGGAGAAAAGCTTTAGTGTGAGGCAATAAATGCTATTTTGGTGTGAGGGGACATGTTTTTTGGGTGGAGCGATGCTCTTTTGTACTGTACTCGGTGTGAAGGAATCACTTTGGATGTGAAGGGCCGCACTTGGTGTGAGGGAATAAATACTCTTGGTGTGAGGGAAAACGCTTGATGTGAGGCGAAACACTTTGATTTAAAGGAATAAATACTATTTTGATGGGGATACTTTTTTGGGTGAGGTGATGCTCGTTTACACTGTACACGGTGTGAAGGATTCGCTTTGGATGTGGAGGGCCACACTTGGTGTGAGGGAAAACACTCAATATGAGGAGAAACACTTTGATTTGAGGGAATAAATACTATTTTGGTGTGAGGGGACATTTTTTTGGGTGAGGCAATGCTCTTTTATACTGTACTCAGTGTGAAGGAATCACTTTGGATGTGAAGGGACTCGGTGTGAGGGAAAACACTTGGTATGAGGAGAAACACTCTGGTATGAAGGAGTAAATACTGTTTTAGTGTGAGGGGACACTGTTTTATACTGTACTCGGTGTGAAGGAATCACTTTGGATGTGAAGGACCTCACTTGGTGTGAGGGGAAAAAATACTCTCTTGGTGTGGGTGAAAACACTCAATATGAGGAGAAATCTTTGATTTGAGGGAATAAATACTATTTTGGTGTGAGGGGACATGTTTTTTGGGTGAGGTGATGCTCTTTTATACTGAACACGGTGTGAAGGATTCGCTTTGGATGTGGAGGGCCACACTTGGTGTGAGGGAAAAGATACTCTCTTGGTGTGAGGGAAAACACTCGATATGAGGAGAAACACCTCAGTTTGAGGGAATAAATACTATTTTGGTGTGAGGGGACACTTTTATCCTGTACTCGGCGTGAAGGAATCACTTTGGATGTCAAGAGCCACACTTGTTGTGAGGGCGCGCACTTTTGTCAGGGGCACGGAGAGCGCCCCGGGCACGGGAAATGGCGATGCCCACCCCGCACGGCGCTGCTGCCGGGCTGTCACGGCGTGAGGAGCGGCCGAGCACAGCCGCACCCGCCCCCTCAGCCATGGCGGGAGGGCCGTGCCGGAAGGGGCCGCCCCGGGCCGGGCTGGGCTGGGCGGCGGCTCCACGATCTCCGCCGCGATGCTGCCGCTGCTCCGCCGCGCTTGGGCGGCCGCCGTGGCCTCGTCCTGCTCCTCACGGCCGGGCCGCCGCCGCTGCAGCCTCGGCGCCTGCTGCTCGTACCGCCTGCGAGACGCCCGTGAGTGCCGCTCTCCCTCCGCCCCGCCATCGCCCCCAGCGCTGCCGAACTTGTGTGGGAGCCTGGCTTTGTCCTCGGCTGAAGCATCAGGAAGTGGCCGTGTTGTAAATATAGGGGATGTTTTGCGCCGCCTTTGCCTGAGCTGACCTTAGGGAGCGCAGGAAAGTTTGCTCCTCGCTGAGGGAAACGGGGATGGGGAGAAGCTGTTTGGCCACTCTTTGTGTGAGTGGTTGGAAAGTTTAATTTCTTTTTAATTCCTCGTTTAAAAGACACTGCGCAGTCGTATCTAGTGAAGTAGTAGTGAGTGATGCTCGAAGCATCACGATTTGGGGTTCAGCAGAGGGACGGGGCACCCCAAGCTGTGTGCGGGTCACCAGGTGAACAGGTGGCACAGGCAGCAGTTCTGGCTTTAAACAGAATAAAGTTTTGTGGAAACCACTCATGTACCCATCCTGCTGTGCCAGTTTGAGGGGCCCAGTCTGCCCCTAAAATGGTAGGGTTTGGGTTTTGCAAGTGTGGGATCAGCAGGACCTGTCTGCACGAAGCAGTTTTGGCCAGGATTGGTGTGGCTGCTGCAGGAGCTCTGAATCCCCCTTTGTGGAGTGACCCCTGTGCTTGTGTTTCTTTCTAGAGAATGTTTTGCTTCCCAGTGGGAATTATGCTATGTCTGGAACACTCCCAGCTCAGCTGATGGTGCTGGTGTGTAAAGAAAGCTGGAGAACAAAGCTGCCTTAACATCTAACAATAATAAGGAAACATTCTCTTTTTATGGGAAATAAGGGGACAATTTCTTTGCAGAGCATTCTGCAAAGACAGAAAGGTACTGACAAGGTTCTAAGTCAAATTACTGCACTTCCCTGTTTGGCTTTGAGTCATGCAACTGGAATGTTTTATTTTTCTTTTGCTTTCCTGGGCACCAGCTGACTCGAATTAGCCTTTGGTGACACAGCACCTTCCCTTGCCAGAAAGTTCTGTATCCTGCATCAGAGGCTGACTCTCCTGCTCATCTTGCAGTGCATCCGCTGTGGCAGAGCCCGCTGACAATTCCCGGGGGCACCCGCCAGTCTCCCATCAACATCCAGTGGAGGGACAGTGTTTATGATCCCTTCCTGAAGCCCCTGAAAATCAGCTACGACCCCACCACCTGTCTTCACATCTGGAACAATGGCTACTCCTTCCTGGTGGAGTTTGATGATTCTGCTGATAAATCAAGTAAGCAAAAGCTCAGGGGAAAAAAATCTGTTTAATGCTGAGAGAGGTGAAATACTTGTGGGATGCAAGACCTGATGTTGAAAGTGAATGTACAGCAAAAAAATGCTGGGTTTACAATGGTGGGAATCATGATGAAGAAATTCTATACAGACTTCACACTGACTGTTTTTATTGCCATGGGCATTGTGCACAAATCCCCTGCTGTGTGTTGAAACTCCTTTCACAAGCCTCAGTGCCCTGCCTTGTAGGTTTTGTAATAAACTTTACCCACACGAGTCAATCTTCAGTCATTTATGTGTGTACCTACTCAATTTGAAACCTGATTCCATCACTGCTGTCTATTGAAGTAATCTGCCACTTATCTTTTGTGGTGTTAATAGAGATATTTAATGCACTTGAAATTATCAGCAGCCAAATGAGTTGCAGTTGGAAAGCACACACGCTTATCTCAGTGGGGTTTTAGGGAGTGAAATAACACTGAGCTCTGCCCTCAGGAGCAGGTGTGTGTGTGTGTCCCTGTTTTAGGGGAAGCAGGAGTGCATGGAAAATCCAACCATGCATTGTGAATAAACTTCTGACCTGAGCAGCTCAACCTTTTAAAGGCTCAACAGAGTAAAAAAATTGATTTAAAATCAAGATATTGCTCCCAAATCCCAGATTTTTTGTCCACTGTTCCTTCTCAAAGCAGCCTTTACCAGAGGATATTGCAGAATATGAAGATATTTCATAATTGCAGGTGAGCTGGTAGCAATTGGTCAGGGCTGTTGTGAAGCACATGATTGCCCAGCTTGTCCTGCAGGGAAAAACAGAAGGACCCTGAGCAAGTTTGAACCTGTTGGGTTGCAGGCATTTATGTTTAAAGTGGCTGCTCACCATGAGAGCTCCTCCAGCTTCCTGTGGGATTTAGCAATGCCCTCGGGGAGGGAGCCTCCAGCACACAAACAAACACTCTGGCTTCACAACACCAACATTTCTGGTTGATGTTTGGAAAGAGGCTGATAAAAACACTGAAAAAACGGTGGTGGTGGAATGCAGGGAGCTTCTGTGATGTTTGGGGCTCCTTTTGTTTTTCTTGTTTCTAGCTGTTCACTCAGAATATCCATTTCCAAGAGGTAATAATCCATTTCCAAGAAGGAATAATAAATTTCCAAGAGGGAATATCCTTGCCTTTTCACATTTAACCTGAATCCTGCCCTTCTGTTTCTTCAGCACAAAGTGCTGGTTTTTTCAGTGAGGTTGGGTTAGGGGACAGACATCACTTGTTCCCTCATGAGTGATTTTAATTTACTAACTTTAGACTGGCTTTGCTTTTCATTGAACAACCTCTTGCTTTATAAGCCACACCCCACTCTCTGTTAAGGATAAGATCCTGAAAAATGTTTAGTGGATAACAAAGTTGGATTTTTTTTCCTTCAAGAATTGATGTAACAAAGGGGAATTGCCTGCAGGGGTTCAGAAATATGCAATATTTAATTGCACAGGAGCAGTTTTTGTGGCATAAGGACAAGGCTGGAATCATCAGGCCTTTGGGACTGGTGCTCACCTCTGAAAGATCTGACCTGCTTTGTCTGTAAGACTTTCCTTGAGGTAGATCTTGCCCTGTGAGCATTTGCTGCCCTTTCATCATCCTCATCCTCCTTAAATGAATTTAGGGAAGGATGGCAACAAACAGTCAGTGTCAGGGCTCCAAAATGGCAGAGAAGCAACAGACAGTGAGGTGTTGCTGTATAACCCCCACTTTTCAGATGCCTGCCTCTCTCCTCCACCCTTCTCTCTTTGCTCTTGCTATTTCTGATTTTTCTCACTGCCAGCTTCTGTCTAACAATCATAGAAACCCAGAGAAGAAAGCTTGGGAACAAACAAAAGCACCACAGTTGAAACAGAAGATGAGAAAGACACCCAGGATAGACAAAAACTCCTGAATCCTGAGATGGGGTTTGCAAGACTTGGGCTAAAGCTGAAGGTAGAGCAGGAGGAAGAAGAGGGTGAGGGGAAGGTATGTACAGCATGTGGTCTGTCTGTGTGTGCTGCCATCAGAAACGGGGCTGCAACAGAGCCAGGGCTGCAAGGAGCACCTGGTGTGATTCCTGTTAGAGCCCCTTCAATTTCTGTTTTGTTTGGAAATTGTCCAGATTGTAATCTGAGAAGAAATGCTTCTACAGGGGCTGAAGTTCCTGTTTGTTTCCTGTCACTTTCTGGTGGCCACGACAGGAACCGGAGTCTCTCCATTTGTATCTGTGCCTAGAGTTACTCCTGTGGCAAATATTCAAGTGGGTGTGGTTAGTAACACAAATTTGTAGTCACTTGTGGGTTTGCATCATCCCATACTCAGGAGTGGATTGTGCTAGAGCACAGAAATGTCACTTCTGAGAGGTTTGGCTGTGTGACCCACCCCTTCTCCAGCACAGAATCCCAGGGACACCTTCCGCTATCCCAGGGTGCTCCAAACCCCATCCAACCTGGCCTTGGACACTTCCAGGGATGGGGCATTGGGATTTTCCAGTGATGTTCAGTATTGCATCCATGCCCAGAGCTCAGCAGCAGGGGATGAAATTAATTCAGTGTCACTTTGCACAGCTCGTTTCAATTTATTCCTTTATCACAGACAGGCCTGGCTGGTTAGGATTTCAAACTGCTGGCTGGCTTTCAGGAAAAAAACAATAATACAAGAAAATCTCTTAATGCCTCTCACTGTTTTCTCCTTAGCATGGAAGTGATTAACTTATTTCCAAAAGCAGTGTTGGGATTAGGTGCTTTATACCAAGGTTTGCTGTAAAACTTCCCCATGTTCAACAGTTCAGTAAAAATCAGCAGGTGCTGGATGAACACTTGGAAAAGCTCTTTTCCAGCCTAAAGGATTCCCTGATTCCATAAGTGTTGTTGGCCCTCGGGAAGTAATTAGGGTTTCTCATTTACCAGATGTTCTGATACCATAATTAGCAAGATAACCTTGCAGGATGGTTTTGGTCCAGGTAGGAGGGAATGAGTGGAAGCAGAAAGCTGAGCATGGACTTTTCATTCATGTGTTTGCAGAAGAGTGAGAGGCCTTCTGAAATCAGGAGAACAGACTGAAGTTCTACCTGTACTCATTAAATCTTTCAGAAACTTGCCCAGTGGCACTCTGGATGTTTAAATCCTCACTAACAGCTTCTAGGCACAGCAGAACAGATTTCTGGCTGACCTTTGTGCAGTGTGGAAGCTGTGTTGAAGCAGAATGAGATGTTTGGGGTTTTGTAGCTTGCAGGAGACTTGAACACTTGACTCAGTATACTGATTTGGCTGGCAATATTTGCTTTTTGAAGTTTTGTCATGAGAAATGTCAATATTTTTCCCAGACCCTTGCAGGGATGTCATTGAATACATTTAATAGGTGTGTCACTGCTGTGTCACCTGGTCAGGCAGTCCTGACACTCCTGAGAGTGAGAATGTGAAAATCACCTCTGTGACTGTGCCAGACTTGGTGTCAGCTGGGAAAACATTCCCTTGAGGGGGGATGGATGAGGAGACTCCTCAGCTCATCTCCAGTTTGATGCAGGGAAAACCAGGAATGCTTGCTTGAATAATTTGGTCATGGCAGTGTAGATAGGGCACTGTTTGAGTTCCTCCACCTGATATTTTTGCCTGGGCAATTTTTTTCCAAGGATTTACTTCTCTGGCCAATTCTAAATCCTGTTTATTAACGTGTGTGTCTTGTTTTGTTTTCTAGTCATCGTGGGAGGTCCCTTGGAAAACCAGTACAGGCTGAAGCAGTTCCACTTCCACTGGGGAGCTATCAATGACTGGGGCTCAGAGCACACAGTTGACAGCAAATTTTACCCAGCAGAGGTATGAGATGAAATCCTGCACAATGCAAATACTTGTCTCAGGTGTGTCTGTGAAAACACCCAAACTGAGGATTTGCAGTTTGTTTTGAAGTGCTACAGCTTATCTGCTGTTTTATTCTATAAAAATTCATCTTCACTCTGTTTTCTGGAGAAGAAAAGCCTGAAAACTGGACATTGGCCGCATTACTGAAAGTTAAAAATAACTTTGTATATTGTTGCTTAATCTTTCAGAGAAACACAGTATATACTAAGTACTCTTAAAAACATCACTTTAATTTGTTTGCAACTGTTGAACAGTTACTAAAATAGCAAAACTTTGATGCTTAAGTAACTTCTAAGGAAGAAAACATCAATAAAAAGGATATAGTCAGTGAAAATGTGAAATTGTGACAACTTTGACCACAGTTCTTTGCCAAAGGAGAAGAATTTGCCAAGTGATGATGGGCTATTTTTAAGGAGAGTTTTTCTCCTGTTGGTGTGCTCATGGTGTGCTGCCAGCTTGGCAAGATCTTCATTAACAGGGAGACTGTGACTTTTTGGGCTGGGCTATTTATTTCTCACACAAAAGCCCTGAATGCATTGGCTGTCAGCAGTGCAGAGGAAGATTGTTGTGTGCAGGAGGATGTTCCTCAGGAGCACAGGGTGCTCTGCTCCTCCTGGGAAGAGAGGCAAGAGGTGGAAGGCTGAGCTTTGTCTGCCTTTGACCAATTCCTGGAGCAAATTCCCACAGACTAAATCCCTGTTATAGATGGGAAATGCAGTGGCTCTTAACTATTGTTTAAAGCAAAAGGCAAAGAAAAGGAAGGGAAGGACCATTATTTACCAAGAGCACTTTGTTCCCCATTTCTGTGGTTTGTGGGCAGCTCACTGCAGTGCCTCACCCTGCCAAGGGAGCAGCCAGGATCAGAAGTCAGGTGTGAGCTCTCTGCAGGGGCTGATTTCTCCCTCATTCCTCTTTCAGCTGCATTTGGTGCACTGGAATGCTGTGGATTACCCAAGTTTTGAGGATGCTGTGATGGAAGGGAATGGCCTGGCTGTTATTGGAGTGTTCTTGAAGGTAATTTCAGTCTTTGGGACCAGCTGTAATAGTGGGGCCTTTCTATTTGCATTCTGTCAAAGCCAATTTAGGGCAATTAAGGGAAGGCTGAGAGGGGATCCCATCAATCCATATAAATGTTTCCAAGGGGTGTCAGAGGATGGTGCCAGGCTCTGTGCAATTGTGACAGGATGAGGAGCAATGGTCAGAAAGCAGAAAAAGTTTCACCTCAATATGAAGAACTTTATGTTGAGGGTGGAACAGCTGCCCTGGGAGGAACCTCCCTGTCTGGAGACATCCCAAACCCACCTGGATGTGTTCCTACCATCTTTAGGCTGCATGATCTCCAGAGCTCCTTTCCAACCCTAAATATTCTGTGATTGCCATAATAAAAAAATACTAAGGTGGACGAGTAGAACTGATTGATTATTGATCAGCTAATTGATCTTCCACCCCTCCCTGTCCTGCAGCTGGGAGCACGGCACGAAGGGCTGCAGACCCTGGTGGATGCCCTGCCTGCAGTCAGACACAAGGTCAGTGCTCTGAGCTGTCCCAGCCAGCAAGAGAACACCTGGAGAGCCACAAAACACTGAGAAAAAAAGCTTTTCTTCCTTCAGTTTCACCATGGGGGCTGGTTGCCACCTTGGAAGTGGGAAGGGAAGCTGGTTCTTCAGGAGGAATTGGACACTTGAAGCTTTCCAAACCTCTTGAAGAAATGCTGCTCTTGAGATTGTTTCCACTTACAAGGCTTGAAGTGGGGGTTTATTTACTGTGGGATTAAGGCTTTTTGATCTTTGTCTGACCTTTGAGGAGATCATTTGCTTTTTTATAAACACTGATTTTTCTTGCTGAGGGAACGGGATCGTTGCTGGCAGGCTCCTGCCAGGAGAGGGAGTGCTGAGTCTCTGACAGAAGCAGTTCCTCCTCCCTGTGCCCATGAAAAAAACCACATCGACCACTTCTACTTCTAATCCCATCCAGCTGAAGTCGCTGTGCCACTGCTTCTCACAGGAAGGAGTTTTAAAAATCCAAATAAAACAAGTTTTTATATCAGAGCAGTGACAATTCTGCCAGCTAAACACCAAACACATTAGCTCAGTGCCAGAAGATCTCCCCAAAACTGAATATACACCTATTGTGACAATACAATAATTTACAGCATGTGAATTTAAAAGAAACTAAGCCAAGATTCCCCAGTATAGCCTGAAAATCCCCCTGGAGCAATGTGTGTGTGGGAAATCCTGGATTTTGAAGCTCCTACATTCTGTCTGATATCCCACTTGTGGGATTGAACAATCTGGAGAGCAGGAATATTTAATTTAAATAAAATGTCAGTCCTCTTCCTGCTGCCTAAAATGACGTGGTGAAAAGCAAAACACTTTTTGTTTGCAGTCTCTTAAGGATCTGGCACAGCTGCCTGAACTTATTCCACCACTTATTTATTCCCTTTTTTTCCTGCTTGCATCCAGCTCCCACAAAGCCTTAGGCCATTGATCCTTCTCACTCCTTGCTTCTCCTGTACTGAATCCCTAATGGCTTGTGGGGACAGCAGAAATATTTCAATTTTGGCTGCTCAGCAGCTTACACCCCTTACACCTCAACCCCAATTTTATACAAGTTTGAGGGGTTTAAAATAATAACATTATTGATATTCCAAACACCCTACTTCCCATGCACACAGTTTCTAACCTCACTGTCAATTTCTTCAACTTTGTTGTTTTTTTTTCTCAAAACACCATCCTTAAAAGTGTTTTTCCTGCTATTTAGGACACTGTGATTGAGTTTGATGAGTTTGATCCCTCCTGTCTGATCCCTCCCTGCCCTGATTACTGGACCTACGCTGGCTCCTTGACCACTCCCCCCCTCACTGAATCAGTCACGTGGATCATTAAGAAGAAACCAATCGAGGTGGATGAGGATCAGGTAAATCTCAGTTTTCCTTTGCTGCCACAGAGATGCTCAGAACCAGTTTTTCACCAGCAGTTCTCTGGGAAAACACAAAAATTCTCTGTGTTTTCAGAGATCTGTGACTGTTTTCAGCATCTGGGGAGGAATCCTGGCATTAACAGCCACTGACACTGAAAGACCTTAGACCTCTCCAAGATGTTTTTCCAGCTTTATTCAACTTTTCCATCTATTCTCAGGAGTTTTATCTTGATCTGTGGTACATAATATTGGAAGCTGCCCCTTGAAAACTTGAAGAGGTTTAGGAACTTACTGCAATTCTCATAATTTTGCTCTCCTTAGCATGATGCAGCCATTATTGTGGAGGGAAGGGAAAAAGGGAAGATTTTGTGAGATGGAGATTAACAGAGAGCTGCAGGCATAGTGTGACATTCTTTTAAATTGAAATTTATCTCATTTTTTTATTGGCTCATAACAGTGACTTACCATTGCAATGGCCTTGTGTGCATTAAAAGCTGATCTGCTGCTGCTTTATTTTAATCCCAGTTACAAACCAGGGAGAGGGATTGGGGATTGTATCACCCTCTTTCCTGGGTGATAGAGAGGCTGTAAATGGAGGTTGGCTGAAGTATTTGAGTGGAAGTAGCTCTCTCAGATGTCATTGGGATGTGATTGGTAATTTTTTGGGATTTAATTTCCCTAAGGATGGCAGATGTGATATTTTTTCCATACCAGCAGAATGACAAAGCTGTGGGTGCTGAAACCCCTCAGAACACAAACATAGCACTACCACTGATTTCACCAAACTCTTGCCTTTTGCCATGAATTCCCAAAGTGGGGAATTCCTGGGAAGTGACTAGAGTGACCCTTTGTGGTTCTGAGCAGATGTGATAATTCTTCCATGCTGCTGTGGATAATGGGACAACCTTTACCGGCAGACTGACAAAGCCATGGGTGCTAAAACCCCTCAGAACACAAACCTTTGATTTCACCACTCTTGCCTTTTGCCATGAATTCCCAAAGTGGGGGAATTCCTGGGAAGTGACCCTTTGTGGTTCTGAGCAGATGTGATAATTCCTCCATGCTGCTGTGGATAATGGGACAACCTTTACCAGCAGAATGACAAAGCCATGGGTGCTAAAACCCCTCAGAACACAAACCTTTGATTTCACTAAAGTCTTGCCTATTGCCATGAATTCCCAAAGTGGGGGAATTCTTGGGAAGTGACTGGAGTGACTCTGTGGTTCTGAGCAGATGTGATAATTCCTCCATGCTGCTGTGGATAATGGGACAACCTTTACCGGCAGAATGACAAAGCCGTGGGTGCTAAAACCCCTCAGAACACAAACCTTTGATTTCACCAAACTCTTGCCTTTTGCCATGAATTCCCAAAGTGGGGAATTCCTGGGAAGTGACTGGAGTGGCCCTTTGTGGTTCCCAGCTGGAGGCCTTTCGGACGCTGCTGTTCACGTCGGACGGGGAGGAGGAGAGGAGGATGGTGGACAACTTCCGCCCGCTGCAGCCGCTGATGAACCGCACGGTGCGCTCGTCCTTCCAGCCCCAGCTCCGCCCTTAGCACCTCCGCCCCTCAGCCCGGGCTGCACAGCAGTTCTCATCATCCCCCTCACATCCGAGCCTTTCCTTGCCTCTCACTGGGGTTTTTGAGTTTCGCTTTTTTAAAAAGAAGTGGATAATATTAACCGTTAGCAGCCCCTTGTTCTGAGGCAGGGTTAGTAAGGAATTATTAAGGTAGTTAAAAATAAGGATGGGGAGAAAATCCCCTGCTCCTTCTCTGAATTGTTCTGCTGAACTCGTCCTTCCACCCCCAGCTCAGCCCTTAGCACCTCAGAGGCTGCACAGCATTTCTCATCATTCCCCCTTGTGTCCAAGCCCTTTCACTGCCACAGCTTCACTAGGGAAGCTGTGGGGTTTTTTAGTTTTGCTTTTTTAAAGAAGTGAATAATATTAACCCTTAGCAACCCCTTGTGAATAATATTGACCCTTAACAGTTAAAAATAAGGATGGGGAGCTCATCCCCTGCTCCTTCTCTGAATTGTTGTGATGAACTGCACAGTGTGCTCATCCTTCTGCCCTCAGCCCAGGCTGCACAGCAATTCTCATCATTCCCCTCACATCCAAGCCCTTTCCTTGCCTGTCACTGTGGGGTTTTTTAGGTTTTGCTTTTTTTAAAAGAAGTGGATAATATTAACCCTTAGCAGCCCCTTGTTCCCTTGGAGCCCCTTGTTCTGAGGCAGGGTTAGTAAGGAATTATTAAGACAGTTAAAAATAAGGATGGGGAGCTCATCCCCTGCTCCTTCTCTGAATTGTTCTGATGAACTGCACAATGTGCTCATCCTTCTGCCCTCAGCCCAGGCTGCACAGCATTTCTCATTGTTCCCCCTTGGATCCGTGCCCTTCCACTGCTCCTTGCCCATCACTGTGAGGTTTTTTAGTTTTGCTTTTTTTTTAAAGAAGTGAATAATATTAACTGTTAGCAGTTCCCTCAGAACCCCTTGTTCTGAGGCAGGGTCAGTAAGGAATTATTAAGACAGTTAAAAATAAGGATGGGGAGAAAATCTCCTGCTCCTTCTCTGAATTGTCCTGTGTTTCTTCAAATGCTCTTTCAGTGCCTTGCATGAATTAATAATCCTGGGTAAAAATTGCTAAGAAGGAGGAATTGGGAAGAAAAGAAAAATATCAGTACTGATGGTCCTTTTGGGGAATTGTTTGATGTCTGGGAAGAGAGGCTTGTCTCAGAGACATTTTACCTTCTTCCTTTTTCCTTGACAAGAGGAGAAGGACCAAAATGACTTCTAGGATCTCTTTCCATTCTGCTGGCTGCACTTTGTGTGTTTGTTGTGGGTGTGTTGTTTGTGCCCACTGTAAGACACCAGGAGCCAGAAGACTTTTTCTAAAACCTTTTAACAACTGTAGAAGCTTTTGGCTTTGGCAGCTTTTGCTTTCCTGTGTTAATAATCTATCAAGGGAAGGGAGGAGAAGAGAATTCACCAGTATCTCAAGACTGGCTAGAGCAGCAAATTAGGTGAAAATATTGAATTGATCCCAGGAATCTGATCACATCAAAGGAAAGCAAGATTAGATAAAACCCAGCTGACCCTCCCAGTGGGATTAGGGGGAAAAACCCCAAACCAATTCCTCAGACCTGTGCTAGGAGAGCATGGACTCAGAAAAGACTTTTATTTCAGCAACTGACAGAGCACCAGTGCTCTCTTCAAAGCTTTGCCTTGAGATGTATTTTCCTCTAAAAACACTTCCCCAGCTTCAGGACCAGTGGGGACCAGTTTGTTTTTATTGCACCTTATAGGAACAAGGTCCAGGGGGTTTGGATTGATTTGTGGACCAAGCAGAGCTGCTGTGGGAGCTGCCAGCTCTGAGCCCTTCAGCTGCCCCAGGGATCACTGACTTCTCACATCCTACCAAACCTGGCTCTGTCTCACCTTTCTCTCTGCCCCTCCATGCTCTGCTGTATTTAGCAGATTAAATTCATGCAGCAGATTCCTGGTGAGGAGCAGCTCTGTGTGAACTCCCTGTGTGACCTCCATTTGATTCCTGGTTGGATTCAGTGAAGCCATGACCTTGGCAATGCTAAATCCAGACCTTTCCAATTGGTACTTTAATTTTTTTAAAGTCCAAGTATTCAGTTTCAAAGCACCTTAACACTTTTCAGTGTGACCCTGATGATTTTAAGGGTTGGAGATAATCTTGTTGAACCAGCTGAGTGCCAGATCCTGCCTTTCCTTCCCCAATAGCTCTACCTCAGGCTGTTCTGGTGCCACAGTTGTGCCTTTGTCCCCTGCAATGTGGCCACTTCAGCTGCAGTGACTCTGGGTGGTGAAAGGAAGGAAATCTCCCATCTCAGTGTAGAATATTTTTCCTGTCAGGAATTCAGTGGAGCTCTTTGGTTTCCCCACTTCCCCCAAGCCCTCCCTGCCTGGGGGAACATTTCCATCTTGGTTGTGCCATCTCCAATCCTGGAATTATTTTGGGACAGTGGAAGGTGTCCCTGCCATGGCAGGGGTGGCACTGGATCAGCTTGAAGGTCCTTTCCCACCCAAACCATTCCATGATTTTCTGATTCCATGACCTCAGTTGAACTCTGCAGGCTTTGCCATCACCACACAGATTTTTAGCTACAAAACTACATCAGTGATGATTTTGCTGGAGAATGAAACATTCCAAAATAAAGCTGGAAGGAATATCTACAATTCTGGGAACAGCAAAATAATGATTTTACTTTTTGCCTGAATATATAATAATTATGATCCAGTCATTAAGTCTGAGATATTTATTCAGTGCTGTTCTTGCAGACACTTTTCTGAGGAGGATTCTGGAGAAAGATGGCAGCAGCTAGCTCAGATATTTTCTACTCATTAATAGACAAAAATTGTAATACAAAGACTCTTAATGTTGCCTTTTATTTGAAAACAGATCTGCCTCAGCAGCACTGGGCTGTGCATCAATCTCCTTATAAGTGGATCTTTTAAAAATCTTTTGTAATTGCTCTGTTTTAAATTGCTTTTCTAATTTCCACTGGGTTTTTTGGATTTCTCTGATCCACTGAGAAGAATCACCAGTTGATCCAGCTTTCCCAACAAACCCAAAATCCAGATTATTTTAGGGGACTGCCAGGGTGTAAGTGTTTAATTTCACACCCACTGAGTTCTCCATGGTTTGCTCCACTCAATCAGATTTTCCTCCTGGATGTGTAAATCCCTTTTGAACCACTCTGCATCCAGCAGAGGGAATGTGGAGTATTTCCCTTCCCAGTGACCCAGTTCAAGTTCTCAGACAGATTTATTTCAAATTCTCACAGAGATTTACTTTGTTCAAGTATTGCCATGGAGGCTTTGTTAGGGAATAGTGAATTACCCAGGGATACAGTGAAGCTGTGTCCATATTTCCATCAAATCACACCCATTTTTACTGACATAAAATGAAGAAATTCCAATTTCAGCCCTGATGGCTTCAAATATCTGGAAGCAGGGTTAATGCAGATAAAAAATTACTGTGCTACAAAAAGAAGTTTTACAGGGGTTTTGTTACATTTATTTTGCTGTTTCTTGAATCCTGCATTTCTGTGTTTTAGCATCTCCTTAAGGCAGGCAGGAGCTCAGCTGCAGGGCAGATTGTTGGAATTAATCTGGAAATTACCACACTGGGGTTTTTAAAATTTTTTTTCAGTTTTAACTTTTCTGCTGCAATGACTTTATTGACCTTGTGAATGTAAACTTCAGGAAAATAATTGCGTTTAAAACAAGAGATGGGATAAAATTCCTGTGCCTTATTCTCTCAGTTCTGTGTGGAAAAAATGATGTGATTGTTGGGTTAGAGCTGACTTTTTGTGATGATTTTGCACAATTGAGTTAAAAAGGAATTTTTGGGCTCTTTTGGGTGGCACAATACAAAAGGGCCAAAGCACATATTTGTATTTTCCTTGCTTAAGAGTCACTTTATTGCTAAATACTGCCCTGGGAGGCATTTCTGGGGCAGCAAATCCCAGGAATTAAAGGAATAATTCTGGGACAGCTCCCTGCAAAGGGAGAAGGTTTGGAGCAGACCTGTGGCTGTGCTGCTCTGACTCCAGCTGCTTTTCAGGAATTCTCTGAAATTCTGTTTTCACCTTGTCCTGAGTGATTTCCCAGCTGGGACAACTCCCTGTGCTGTTGGGATGTTTGATCCCTTTTCCTGCATTCCAGAACTTTCACTCTTCAGCTGTTCCTGACCACTTCTGTGCTGCCTTTCAGTCAGCACTGACAGGAGTGTCTCCCCTGGTTTTGGAAGCTCCAGAATTGGAGTTTGCTTTGATCTCCACAGGGTTTTAGAGGACTGGAATTCTGCTTTGGATGAAGGGTCCCCTCATGCCTTAATTTGGGATGTTTTAACTTGTATTTCCTGCCACATCCTGGCTTTTTTTTTTTTTTTTCTTTGTGCATCTCGTTTTTGTGGCCTTTGTGCCATTGTGTATTTAATGTGTGTTACCTGCCTGAAATCACTGTCTGCAGACAACTCCTGGAACAGGGAATGCTTTATGTTTTCCTGGGATTCCAGGCCCTTCCCCAAAGTTTTTCCCTGCTGTTTAGAACCCTTCAGCTGCTCCATTTTACACTGTTACATTAGTGTGCAACTACAATAAAGGAACAGAGAAACCCATGCCTGTATCTTGTTGTGTAATTAAGCTTTTCAAGTTTAAAAAAAAAAAAAAAAAAAAAATCAGATTTCCTGTCCAAAAAATGTTCGAATTGTTCTTTGGGAATGCCCCAGTTCATTAGGAGTGGAGTCTGATCAGCTGTCAGATGTTGTGTGGTGATTCCAAGCTCTGAAAGACTGTGCTGAGCTGTGCTGGAATGAAAGCACAATGAGCTCTGTGTGCTGCTGAAGGGAATCTCATGATTGATCCCATGCAGCCAGATGCCACAGGCCATGGCCAGCAGCATTCCAGGATTTCAGGCTCCTTCCTCAGCTCCTGCACTGGGCACTGGACCTGTCAGCTGAGCTCTGTCCTGCCACTGACCTTGGGAAAACTGAGCCTTGAGCTGTGTGCTGTGACTCAGCTGCTGCGTGTGGCTACCAAAATGCTATCAAATAACCCTAAGAAATACCTTTAAATAAATTAAATTACTGATACCAATTAAAAGTTGATAGAAGAGAGTGGGTTTGGATGGGATATTGGGAAGGAATTGTTCCCTGGGAGGGTGGCAGGCCCTGACTCAGGTTCCCCAGAGAAGCTGTGGCTGTCCCATCCCTGGAATTGTCCAAGGCCAGGCTGGACAGGGCTTGGAGCAACCTGGGCTAGTGGAAGGTGCCAGGGTTAGAACTGGATGAGCTTTAATGTCCCTTCATCCCAAACCATCCCACAATTCTGTGAACATTGGGAGAAACAAGCATTCATTTCTGTCTCACAGCTGAGCCACACCTGGAGTCCAGCTGTCACACAGACAGGTTCTGTTCAGCTGCATTCATCCAAAGAAGTTTCTTTTGACAGGAAAAACTGGAGATTCCATTCCCGGTTAAGGAACCCCCCTAAAATCATTGTAGGTGATGTTGCTAGAAGGTTCCCCAGCTGTGCTGGTGGGTGGGCAGCCCATTTTCTTCTGCAGAAAGAGTGGCCTGGCTTAGGAGTGAGGCCAGCTCTGCTCTTGGGACCATTGAATGGTTCTAGAAGCTGCCACCACTTCCATTTACCCAGGACAAGCAGCTCTGAGCTCCTCATCAGCACAGCTGAGGTGTTTGCTGAAGAAATGGGGGATTTTCTGCCAGCAGGGTGACTGGATTAAGGCAGCTTTTCCAAATAACTGGTTCAAAACATCCCCATCACTCCTCACAAATGGCCCATTTGCTCCTGCTCCTGCACATTGTTTGTCCTTCTGACAAATCATTCCTTCCCTCCTCCTTTTTGATGTGCCAAACTCTGAGTGTTAGCACATGGAGAACTGATTGGATAATCAAATATTCTTCAAAGGTGCAGCGGAATAACTTGGGGGCCTGAGGAGAGCTAATGCCCAGGGCCGGGCTGATAACAACACTCGGCATTTGTGAAGTGCTTTGAAGATATCGAGTGCTCTGGGAACACACCCCATGCCAGGCTGGTGTTTTCTCAGCAATACAAATGGAAAAACAGTTGCAGAATGAACTCCCGTGGATTAATTTGCCACAGAGTCAAGCACGAGGTTGGCTTGTTCAGTGACTGCTGTTCCACGGCCTCTGGAGCCTGGGATTTCCAGGTTCTGAGCTGTGAGTCCAGGAAAAAATTCCATTTTGGAAGAATTAGAACAGGATAACTCTGTCCCATTCTTGTGAGAGTTCATGGAAATGTCTGTGTAGGTTCATATCAGGTATAAAATGCCCATGGAGGGATTCTTGGGGCCAGGATCTGGACTTGATCCCTGTGAGTCCCTCCCAGCTCAGGAGATTCTGGTTCTAGGTCACTATTGGCCTTGAAGAACTTGGCCTGGAGCACTGGAGAAGTAAATCCCTCGATAAATGATTTTATTCCCTCAAATATAAAACTGAGTTTGAGTATTCATCTGAAAACACCTGAAGCAAATACTTAATTTCAGTCCCAATCCTGGCTGCTGCATCCTGATGTAACAAGGCTGACACAGGGATAATCCCATATGTTGTAAGTATTGGCTGCTTCTTCTGATTTCATAATCCTGGGATAAATCATGAAATGCAGTAACAAAAATGGCCTGTAATGGTAAACTAGTAAAGTAAAAAAAAAAAAAAAAGGCTTTGGGGTTACAGAAAACCTGTGATAAATGCTTTGTTGTTTATTTTTAATGAATTGTCAGAGTCTTTTCAGTCTCTTTAGGATCCCATTTCTCCTTGAAAACTGGAGGAATGAGCTTAGTGCCGAGGTAACTTCTGTGTTTGCTCTCTTCCAGAATTTGGATGTTTACCTAAAGTCAGCAGCAGATTTTTGAGCCCCTGAGCAGCCACTAGATGTCAGGTTTGGATTAGTGCTCCAAGGCTTGGGCTGGTTGGGATTCTGGAGTGGCTGGAAGTGGTCTGATGGAAATGAAAGGTGACTGAAATGTGCCTTTTTCCCCCCAGAACGTGGATCTCACATTTCCCTGGAGTTCTCCTGGAGAAAACCTTCCGGCCCACATCCTGCCTGTGGGAATGTGCACAGAGGGTGCTGCAGGAGCAGGAACCAGCCTTGGGGTTTGGAGCTTGGGCACCACTGGGAAGCAGCTCCTCACAGGTACCACTGCACCCTCAGAGGGATGTTTGGGATCAGAGCTTCCAGCCTGGAGCCTCTGAGCTCCTCTCCTCCACCAGGGCAGGAGGGAATCTGAATTTGCTGAAGGATTGGTTCCTTGGGTGTTATTGTAGTATCCAAGTGATTCTCCTGGATGCAGAACCTCAGCCTTCAGTGAGGCCTTTTCTTCCTGCATGACTGCCAGATGGGTGAATTAATTTACATTTTCATTTTGCAAACAAGCATTTTTGGCAGCTTTGCCATCTGCCCAATTTGAGATCGGTGAATCATTTGTTTTTCAGACAAGTCCTTTTGGTGATTTTGGTGTCTGACAGGAGGGGCTGATTCCCACATTGCCTCTGCAGAGCTGTGAGCTGGGATGGAAAGCACGGCAGAACAGGGCTGGGAGAGGCAGACCTGCAGGTTTGGATGGACACAGGGATCCGTTCTCATTTGTAGGAATGCACAGGACAGACAGGAACAGAGAAGGGCTGCTAACACCCCTCCCCTGCAGGCAGCCAGCAGCACCCTACACCTGGGGCAGAGTAGGTGACACTTGGCTCCTTTTGGGGACAGAGCTGGTGGCACTTGTCTCCTTTTCTCACCTTTTGGGGACGCTCAGAACTCCCAGGACAGAGCTGTCGGGTGGTGGCATTTGGCTCCTTGTGTCCCCTTTTGGGGACATTTGGAATACCCAGGGCAGAATAGATGTCACTCTGTCTCCTTTTGGGGACGCTCAGAACACCCGGGGCAGAATAGATGTCACTCTGTCTCCTTTTGGGGACGCTCAGAACACCCGGGACAGAATAGATGTCACTCTGTCTCCTTTTGGGGACGCTCAGAACACCTGGGGCAGATTAGATGTCACTCTGTCTCCTTTTGCCCCTTCTGGGGACGCTCGCAGGGACCGAGCGCGGCTCGGAGCGCAGCGCGCACCCGGGGGCGCTGCCGCATCCCCCGGCGCTCCTGCCCTCCTCCTCCTGCCTCTCTCCTCCTCCTCCTCCTCATCCTCCTCCCCCCGGAAAGCAGCCCGGCCCACCGCCGCCGGAACAAAAGCGGCGCCGAAGGTGGCCGCTCTCGCTGTGCCACCATGTCCGCCAGCGGGGGCAGCTCCCCCGGCCACGCCGTGAAGAAGAGGAGCTCCGCCGCCGGCTCGGCCGCCTCGCTGGCGCAGGAGGATGAGAAACAAGCCATGGAGAAGATGCTGGAAGGCGCGCAGGAGAACGGCTGTGCCCGCTCGCCGTCGCCCTGCGGCTCGGCCGAGGGGGTGGCCCTGAAGCGGAACATCACGCTGCTCAACGGCGTGGCCATCATCGTGGGCACCATCATCGGCTCCGGCATCTTCGTCACCCCCACGGGCGTGCTGCGGGAGGCGGGCTCGCCCGGGCTCTCGCTCGTGGTCTGGGCCGTGTGCGGTGCCTTCTCCATCGTGGGCGCGCTGTGCTACGCCGAGCTCGGCACCACCATCACCAAATCCGGCGGGGACTACGCCTACATGCTGGAGGTGTACGGCTCGCTGCCCGCCTTCCTCAAGCTCTGGATAGAGCTGCTCATCATCCGGCCCTCCTCGCAGTACATCGTGGCTCTGGTGTTCGCCACCTACCTGCTCAAGCCCATCTTCCCCACCTGCCCCGTGCCCGATGATGCCGCTAAGCTGGTGGCGTGTTTGTGTGTGTGTAAGTAGCCCCTCGTGGCTTTTAGCTGGCCGATAGGAGGGTTAGGTGGGGTTTTGGGGAGGTTTTCCTGCTTAGGAATTTGGGGAGGCCGTGGGTGCTCGGAGAAGCTCCTGGATCTCTGGAAGTGTCCAGCTTGGAGCATCCTGCTCTGAGTGGAAGTGTCCGTGCCCATGGCAGGGGATGAGCTCTAAAATCTAAAATCCCTTCCTACCCAAGTCATTCCATGACTCACTGACCCTCTGCAGGTCCCTGCTGTCCTGCTCCACGTGGTTTCTCTCACCATCTCCTTCCCCAAAAGATCTGCATCATCTCTCCTGTGCTATGCTGTCTGCACGCTGGGAGGGTTTTTTGCCTGCTTTGAATAGCCACAGCAGAAAATGTGGCCCCACCCGTAATAAATTAAACACAAAATCCCCAAATGCCAGCTGTGGGCTAGTGAGCCTGTCTGATTCCCGAGCAGCGTGTGAGAAATGCATTTTCCCTGGGAGCTGGAACAGGATTCCTTGTGCTTTCCCACAGGACTGTACTCGGGCAGGATAAAATTAAAATCTCCTTTTTCCCCAGGCTCTGTAGGGCCGGGATGGACGTTGCTGTGCTCTGGATTTGGGTGAGGATAACAATTATCTGTCACCAGCAACCGGTGCTGAAAACACACCCCTGACTGCTTTCAGCACCGGTTGTGAGAGGAGATATTCCCCGGCCGTGTGTGCGCTGATACCGCGCTCAAAACCTGCTTTTGTGGGGTTTGGTTTTGGCAGCAAACATTCTGTCCCTGGGGCGGTGCCTTGCTCAGAAGCTCAAGGTGGGATGAATTCGGGGCAGTGATGCCAGCCTGGGCACACGGAGCCCTGCCAGGGCACACAGATCCCTCCCGACGCACTTTTTAACACTCCTTTGCTATTTGGGGATCTGCGGTTTGGCCGTTCAAATTCTATTTTCTGTCCCTCTGGTGACCACCCCATCCAAATTCCCAATCCTTTAAATCCAGGACCGTGTCCTGTCCCTTCCCTCCTCATTTCCCATTCAATCTGTTCAGCTCCACTGGAATTTTATCCCTTTTTAAAGCTGTTTATTGGGAGGAGATAAAATTTTGGTGAGGGCTTTCTAAATAATTTATCCAGCCAAAAAATCACAGCCAGGTGATCTCGGTATTTTTGCATTTTGAGTGATGAGGAGGAAGCTGCTGCCCTTTCCCAGGGGACTGTGTGAGATTCCTTCCCCCTCCGAGGATCTCAGGCATCCCAAAGCTGCAGCACATGGTTGTTATGGGAAGATATATTGGCTGGAAATGTCTCATAGCCAACCTGAGCCGGGCTTTGGGAGGTAAATTATGTGGCTAATTCCAGGATTGATAACAAGCAGGGCAGGTTGTGCTTTCTTCAGGCAAGACTGAAACCTCTTAACCCCCAGCTGAATTTTTAGGAATATAAAAATACCTGGCCATGTGAATTTCCATCCAGTTTTTTTACAGTGTGAAGGGCTTATTAGAGAGTATTCATTTAGTGTGTTTTAGTGTGTTTCTTTAGGGCTTATTAGGGAGTGTTTTTTAGGGAAATTTAATAATTTAACTAAGAAAGTTGTAACGTGGTCAGGGAATAGTCCTGCTGATGGGTGTGTTGCCTTTTGGAAATCTGATTTTTGAGCTTCCCTGCAGGTCTGCACTGTGGTTTCCTCAGGGACATGCAGGAGAGGGGCATGATGCACGTGGTATTTGTGTTCCTTGCAGGAAAACCAAGGAATTAGGGTATAATTTAAGGTTTTCTTGCTGCCTTGTGGCAAAGTTTTGCTGTGCAAGCACAGATTGGAGCTGCCAAAGCCTTAGAGAGCGTGTTTTTAACCATAAGTGACTTTTCATCTTCAGGATCATCCCCAGAACGGGTCTCTGTTCCCTTTTTATTGATCAAAGCCCAGGGCAGGGTTAATCAGACCTGCCCGTGCTGGGATCTGTTCTCTGGTGGGGGATTTGCAGCATGAAACTCCTTGGAGCCAGCTCTCATTCCCTTTTGTGCTCCTCCAAGAAAAGTCTCCAGCCTTCCTTTGGTAGCAATTAGGATTTCCCTGAGGCAGAATTTGTTCTTGAACCTTTATCCTGAAGTGCCAAGGGGAGAGTTTGGAATTCTTCATCATCCCCATGTGTTTCTCCTTTAAGCTCTGCTCTGCTGGCTCTTGCTTTGTTTATGCTTTGGTTTAAATGTGGGGTTGTCTCCTTTGCTCCAAGAGGTTTGTTCATCCTGCAGTGCCTTCAGCAAGGCAGCTTTTGGGAACTTTGATTTCTGCAACTTTGATTTTTGGAATCAGCTTTTCATCTCCCCCGGTGCCAAAACCACACCGTGACCCAGGAACAATAAATGAAATAAATCTGCTCCAAGGGCTCAGGGAGCCACACAACCCTCGTGGGGACTCACAAACAGCTTTGTTCAAACAGAAACTGCCCAGATAGAGACTTTTTTATTCTTTTCAAAAGCTCTGGAGTAGAAAAAAAATGACCTATTTGTGCATGGGCTGTGGCACATACATGAATGAGTTCCTCAAAATGGGGGAGAGCAGCTTGGGAAGCAGCAGAGGGATTTGGGACCCGGGGCTGGAGTACAGTAGCCAAAATCCAGCCTTGCAGAACAGTCCCAGCTCTATTCCTTGCAAAGTTTGTATCTCCTCACGAAATGCACTTGGCTGCACAGTTTGTAGTAAGAGGAGGAATAACTAAAGTTACTTGTTTCCACTTCACTGCTGTTGAACAGTTGAATAAATCGTGTTGCTCAGTATTTGCCGCCATGAACTTCAGAGAGTGAATTAATGCATTAAGAGAATCGAAATCACAGGCTTGAGTGGAAGGAAAAAATGGTTGGAAGAGGGAATTTCCTTCCCCTGGAAGGTGCAGAGGTAAACAAGGTGGGTGGTAAGGAGAATTTCCCTACAAATAGGTATTTTCTGCCCTGAAGATTGTAATCTACACACAGCTGGTATGCAGGGCTTCTTTCATGGGAGTGCCTGTGGTGTTTTCCAAAGAAAAGCTGGGAATCCACTCCAGGGAAATCTTCCTGGAGCAGGAGGGGTCAGGCTGCTCATCCTTAGCCGGGCTCATTTCATGTTCCCCAAGAATTTGGCTGAAGGTTTTTCAGGCTGCAAGTTACCTGGGTGATTCAGAAACTTGAGCATCTCTTTTATCTGTGAGATTGGATGGTTGATACTTTAAAACTGATAACACAAAATCCATCCCAGTGTTTGGTACATAAAAATTGGAAGTTCAGGAAACAGAGTTTGTGCATTTGTGTGACAACCCAGGAATAATTTGAATTCTCTCATTTCTGAGCTCATCTAAACCAGTTTTACCCCTTCTGTAGTGGGTGGAGGGACAGTTATTAGGTCCTGAATTTGCATATTTAATGATCTGCATTACTGTGTCAATATTGGACATGGCAAAGAATTAAACCTTGGGTCCTGTGCTCTATCTCAGGTGTGAGGGGCTCAGGTTTCCTTTCCATCCTGCTGCTCCTTGTGTGAACATTTCTTCAATTCAAACTGACAAACCCTAACAAAAATCAGTAAAAATCACCAATACATGCTGTGTGTTGCAGAGAGGGCTCAGGGATGGAAAGTGTTAAACTGATTTATTAAAGATGCTGTGGATATTCCTCATTTCCCACTGCTAATTTGCAGATTTCCTGTGTGCACAGAGGCACCTTCCCAGGTTTGGGTTGTGGTGCAGTGAATTAATTCCCTGTGGATCAGGGAGACAGGGAGTGAAGCTGCTCCCATCCCTGAGCTGGTTCTTGGTGTTCCACAAGTGCCTGAGCTGTTCATCCCACACATCCTCACACCCTGAGAGCCACACACAGCTTCTTCCAGAATTCCCTCATTTCCTGACAGTAAAATCTGCTCCACAGTGGAAAACTGGGATTGGACTCGATAATCCTTGTGGATCCTTTCCAGCTCAGAAAATTCTGTTATCATTTAGTTCTTGCTCTTCAGTGTCAGATCAGCAGTTTGCTTCTGAATTTGTGTCTCACTTGTTAATTAGATATGCAAATCTGGCACTAATAACCCTAGCACAGCAATATCAAAGCCAGGGAATTCTAATTTTCCTCATAATTTGTCTAAACTTCCTTCACTGCTTCTGGACTCTGCTGTTGGGCACTCCTCCTGCGGGGGTGGAATTCCAGGGAATGCTGATGAATCCCTCATTTGTCTCTTTTGTTTTGAGCAGCCAGAGAGGGAAAGGATGAGGGGCAGAGCTGAGGCAGGTCTGAGAGATGCTGGGGAAGTGCCTGACACTCCTGGGAGGAACCTGGGATCAGGGCAGGAGAAGGAATCCAATCAAGGGGAGCTGCCAAGTTGTCCAGAAGGGAATATCCAGTGTCAGCACTCCAGAAATCACAGATCCTGTGGGAAGCAGGAATGGCTTTATTTGTCATCAAGGTTTTGCTTCCAAGCTGCCAAGCTCAGCTCTTTTTCCAGGTGTGTGGATTTTCACCTGATCAGGTATTAACTGGTGAAAAGCAAACACAGAACACACACAGGGCCTGTCTGAGATGGGTTCATTCTGCAGCATTGCTGCTGCTAATTAATCAGTCACCACAAGCTGGCTGGGAAGCTTTGAAGGTTTATTTTTCCTCCTCCAGAAAGGTGGATTAAGGGACTAAAGCTCCAACAGCAAATTGCCCTTGTTGGAGTGGAGTGGAAGGAAGGGATCTGTGGAGTCCCTGCTGCATGGCTGGGGTTGCTTTTTTAAATCTGTGTTTAATTAGAGCAGCATTAATGAAAACAGGCTCTGACACTCTCAGGACTCTCCAGAAATCAATGAGAGCTTGGAGGGCTCTTGAAACACACAGGGAGCAGCCACTGCAGTTCCAGCACCCATCTCCTGGCTCTCACAGCAATTATCCCGTTAAATGTTACTGTGTTTGAATGGCTCATGTCACCACTGAGATCATTCAGATCATTTCTCCTCCAGCATGAGCAAACTGGGAAGGTTTTTGTGGAAAAGCCCTCCAGGGTCAGCCTCATTCCAAGCAGCATCACTTGTTTTGAGTGTTCCAAGGGTTTCATAGTCCCAGGGTCAGGTGTGGCCAGGAGGTCCAATCCAAGGGGTGGGAAATCCAGTTTTTCCAGCCAGGATGCAGAGCTGAATTCTGTGCACATCAAACAGCAGCAAGTGCTGCTCCTTGTTGGGAAGATGCTCCTGTGAGGGGAGCATGGAGTTACTTTGGGATGGTTCATTTGCTGGGAATGGGAGAAATAGAGGACAAAGAGCTTTTCCACATCTTCTCTCCCTGTATTTTGTTTGTCTTCCCGAGGTAAAATGTCCTGTTGGTGGAATTGCTGTGTCATGTCCTCTGGAAACCTTTGCAGTAAATCACAACCTCCTTCCTAAGGAGCCAAAATAACAACTGCCTCTAGCTAGGAGGGAGCACTCTCCCAGCCCTGAGGAATTCTGTGGAGTTTTTTATCCCACTGTCATTATGGGATGGGGCTGTTGACCTGCTCTGGGTATCTGGGGTTGTTTGCTGGGACATCCAGAGCTCCTGGCCTCAGGGCAGATTTGGAGATGATCCCTATTTTAAACTCCTTGGTGGGGCAGGTTTGTTTTTTCCTTTGTTGATGCACCCATTCCCTGATTGCTGTTTTGGGAAGAGGAATAAAAAGGGAATTAGGAAGTGTTGCCAGAGATGTTGACTATTATAAGTAGATTTTAATATAGACACTCTTTTTTTTTTTTTTTTTTTTTTTTTTTTGTATAGGGCCAAGAGCCTCATGTGCCCCCAGGCCTTTCCCTTTCCAGGTCTGATTATCCTGGGTGTTAAGTTTCTCCAGGGATTTGTCCTTGCAGAAATATCTGCAGTTTTCCCCTCTTCTTTTTCCCTTCCCCACCTTGCAGAGCACAAAAGTCTTCAGTCAATACCTGTCAAGTTGAAATATCCCAAAGTGTTTTCTGCCTGTGACCTTGCCTGTCTCATGTTGGAATGTGCAGTTGGAAAGAGTCACCACAGATTTTTGGGAGACACTGTGGCATCCAACCACTGGAATATAAAACTGGTGGGGTGTTTTTACCTCAGATTTTCCCATGGGTTTCATCCACTCTAGTCAGCATAACTTAATTTTTTCTTTGTCCTGTGTGAATTAACTGTGTTTTCCAACCTCTGGTGGGCTCAGGCAGCAATTCCCTAAAGGCCATGGAGTGTTCTGTGCCATCCCTGGGATTTGTTCCTTGTCCCACAGGCTCAGCTTGTCCTGTCTCTGCCTGAAACCTGCTTTCAGCAGGGGTGGTAGGAGAGAAAACCCCTGTACTGTCACCTGCACTTCATGGGGAGGGAAAGGAGCAGCCTTTGCTGTGGGATGGAGAAGGGAAAGGAGCTGGAGCTGCTCTGGGAGTGATTGTGAGGGAAAATCAACATCACCCAGTGGCAGATGGTAAATGGGAGCATCATCTTACAAGGGTCAGGCACTTTGGAAATGTGAGTTACAGAGTCATGCATGACAGAAGTGTTCACAGGCCTTGTTTGCCTGGCAGGGAAGCTGATGGAAGCTGATTTTCCACAACTTCCCAACCTGCTGTGTGTTTTCACTGATATCACAAACAGGAATCCCATGGGAGTTAAGAGCAAGTTAATGAGTTTAGACCCTTAAAGGCAGCTGCTCCCACACATTTATCCATGTCCAGGAGGTGTACATGGGATCACACTGGCAGCACAGGGAATCAGGTGTGCAGGGGATCACACCACAGACCCAGGGAATGCTACAGGAGCTGAAATTAGGGACAAAAGGGACATTGTGCAAGTGTGTGTGACCCCACAGGCAGCACGAGGGCAGCTGTGGAATTCTCATTCCAGCAATTTCACCTGCAGAGCTGCTGAGGGTCTTGGGCTGAGCCAGCTCCTGGTGGGGCTGGAATTGGATCCTCACCCACCTGCTCTCTGTTACCCTGGGAAAGCTGCAGCCCTGCCTGTGGGGCAGCAGTCCTGCCAGGGCTCTTGCATCAGAAGTCAGCCCAGGTTGAGCTGTGTCCAGCTCCATTCCCTGTGTCCAGCTCCATTCCCTGTGTCCTCTGGGCACAGCCCCAGCTCTCCCCACGCTGCCTTTCCCCCAGACACACAGGGGCTGTTGTTCCATTTGCTGTGGATGTGTTCTAGGTGGGATTGATCCATTTATCTGTCTGCTGTGCAGGCGTTTTTCCCTGTTGTCCTTTAGGAATTTTGTCTGGGAAGGAGCTTGGGAGGCGACTTCAAAGGGGTACAGCCATAAAATGAGAATTGTGAGGGTAAAGTCCTGGGTCTGCTGTTGGATTAATTTGTTTGTCCTTGTTCCTGTCAGGAATGGGGAATTCCCTGGCTGTGCAGGTGAGTGCCAGTGGAGCAGGTTCTGTGAGATGCCTGAAGCCAGCAGGGACTGCAGGACAGAGGAAATACTGAAGCCAGAGCTGCTGGTGTATTTAGAAATTCAGATTTCCCTTTGTGGTTCAAGTTGGAATGAGGCTGGGCTGGAGCAGTCCCTGCAGGGCTGAAGGGATGAGCAGCACCTGGAGAGCAAACACCAGGATCTCTCCTGCCAGGGATGAGTAACAACTCGAGCTAGATTAGATATAGGAGAAACTTGTTACTGTGAGGGTGGCAGGCCCTGGCACAGGTGCCCAGAGCAGCTGTGGCTGCCCCTGGATCCCTGGCAGTGTCCCAGGCCAGGCTGGATGGGACTTGGAGCAGCTGGGACAGTGGAAGGTGTCCCTGCCATGGGGTTGGAACAAGATCAGCTTTAATGTTCCTTCCAACCCAAACCAGTCTGGGATTCTCTGCAAAGTCCATCTGCCATCCCTTCAGCTTTCTAGCAGTTATTATCCCAATTATGTAAAGCTTTGGAGAGGGGTGCTGGCTCGGGCAGGCTGTGGCACGTCAGGTCATGCTGAAATCCCCGTTCCTCGAATGATTCCCGAGCACAGCCCCATGGCTCACTCCACAACTCTGCCTGGCTGCTGGCTGACAGGAGCCTTAGGAAAACACTGCAGGAATTAGGGCAGCACAGCCTGATCTCTGTCTCACTGCCCTGGTTTGCTGTGCAGCTTTGCTGTGTTTTGCCTGGAGGGATTCAGCCGAGGTGAGGGAGCACTGCCAGGAGGACCCCGCAGCCCCTGCCTGATCAAAGCAATCAAACTTGCTGCCCTAAAGGAATCCCAGCCTCCTGAGAGGCTCAGCAGCCACTGCAATTTGTCCTGCAGTTTTATGGAAAAGCTTTCATCCTGTTTGTTGGCTGTAGGATTCTTCCTGGTGGGGGATTCTTGGCCAGTCCTATGTTGGAGTAACTCCACTGTGCTCCTTTAGGAGAGACAAATATTATTGTCAAGTGGGAAAAGCAAAGCAGAGGGAATGGGACTGGCAGGGCTCTGACTGGTGACCACAGCAGAAACTTCCAGCCCTGTTTACTCTCTGATCCCAAAGTGTTTTCTCTTTTTTAGGGAGTCTGTTTATCTTGCACTGATGGGGTTTTGGGGCTGAACACAGACACTTGGACTGTGTAGGAAACTTTTACCTTTTATTTTCACCACCACCCTCCAGGGGACTCTGTACAGAACCAGAGCAGGGAAAACATCCCCTAAAAATCAGTATTGAGGTGGGGGTGAAGCAGTTATTGTCACACACACAGAATGCCTAAATGGGGCAGGGAATGTCACTGTCACACCTCTCAGGGCTGTCCTCAGCACAGCATGGTTTTAGATGGGTGAGCTCATCTTTTAAATATCCCTCTGTAAACAAGGGCAGATTTATTTTTAGCATAATCACTGGTCAAAGGGAGTCCTGGCTCTGGAGCTGAGTGCCCGTGAGGATTCACTGGAGGTGCTTTCAGTGTTGGGAGTTTTGCTGGTGCCATTTCCTGTGTCTCCTTGTCCCCTGCAGCACTGTCAGGTCTCTTGGTTAACTGTGTTTGGTCTGAGTGTGTCCCTTTGCCCTGTCCCCGAGGCAGACGTGTCCCAGTGTCCCTCTGTGGGGACAGAGCTGTGACCCCACAGGCACAGGGCTGCTCCAGGAGCCCTTGTGTCCCTGTCCTGCATCTCCTGGCACAGGGACAGTGCTGTGGCACATCTGTCACCACATCACTCAGCCCTGCTGCTGGCCAGAGCCCAGCTCGTGCTGTCCTGTGACCCCAGCACGGCTCTGCTTCCCCAGAAACAGCTCTGGGCCATTTCAGTCTCACCCACACTCCCAGAGGGGCCCCAAGGGCACCGTACAAAATCCATCTCCCATCCTTGTTTACTGCTGGCTGTCACTCCTGTGGGGTGGATTGGGTCATGTGCTTTTCTTCCTGACACTTGCAGCTCTCACTTCTCCACACTTGTGTTGGAATGGACTGGAGATGGGAGGATGGGGAAGGAGCCAATGATCCTAAAAGCCATCAGATCCCTGGACACTGGCACAGGCTGGATCCCTGGCAGTGTCCAAGGTGATCAGAGCAATCAAACTTGCTGCCCTAAAGAAATCCCAGCCTCCTGAGAGGCTCAGCAGCCACTGCAATTTGTCCTGGAGTTTTATGGAAAAGCTTTCATCCTGTTTGTTGTCTGTAGGATTCTTCCTGATGGGGGATTCTTGGCCACTCCTATGGAGCAGCCTGGGGTGGTAGAAGGTGTCCTTGCCATGGCAGGGGTGGGACTGGATGTGTGAGATCCTTCCAACCCCCCCCACTCTGGGCTCAGAGCTCTGGGTGTGCAGATGCAGCTCAAGCCTCAGGAGAGGGACTGGCATGTTTTGGGGAGCAGCTGGTTGGCTCTGAGCAAGAGCCCCTGTGAAAAGGAGCTGCAGGCTCTGGGGAGGAGCTTTTGCATGAGGGCAGAGGGAGCTGGGGATGATCCTGCAGGGAAAAGGCTCCAGCTGCAGGAGCAGGTTTGGGATCTGCTGCTCCCTGAGCTGCTGGTGGGCACTCAGGGCTGGCCAGGGACAGCCAGGGGTCACTGGGCTGGAGGGAGGGCATCCAGCACGTGGGCATTGTCACCCTCAGTGTGACATCTGCCTGTGTCCATTACCAGCAGCAGGACACCAAAATAGCCAATGATTTCTGCGGGCAGCAGAGCTTTGCCATGATTTGCTCTGCAGCAGGTGAAGCTCAGCCCAGGAGCAGAGGCTTTAATCAAGGCCTGGTTCAGGCTGTGCCCTGCCTGGCAGGAGTGGGATACAGAGGAGAATGGGGGAGGAATATGGCAAAAAAATCCCAGGGCAGGAGCAGGGTACAGAGGAGAATGGGGGAAGAATATGGCAAAAAAATCCCAGGGCAGGAGCAGGGTACAGAGGAGAATGGGGGAAGAATGGCAAAAAAATCCCAGGGCAGGAGCAGGGTACAGAGGAGAATGGGAGGGAAATATGGGAAAAAAATCCCAGGAATTAGATCCCAGGAGTTGCTCAGAGCCTTTGGGGTACTGCTGTTATAAAATCTCCACCCAGCAGTGCTGGAGGCTCAGCTGACACCCCTGAAGGGTTTCCACACAGCAGCAGCACTAAATTGGGTTGGTGGGACAGGGACTGTGGCCAGGCACTTTGATGCTGAGGGATGCAGTCACTCCTTTATTTTTTTATTTATTTACCAATCCTCAGGAGTGTTTTCCAATGGAGCAGTGCCATTCCATGTCCCAAGGACCACAGGCATTATTGAAGCCAGAATAAAGGATGGAATTGTGAAGTGTGAGGCTGCAGAGCTCTCAGTGAGTTTATTTTCTGGGAAGAGGCTCTGCTTGGTTGTTTTAGCAAAAAGGAATCACTGAATGCTTTGGGTTGGGAGGGACCTTGGAGAACATCTTGGAGAGCAGGAACACCTCCCACTGTCCCAGATTGCCCCAAATCCCATCCAGGCTGTCCTTGGGCACTTCCAGGGATCCAGGGGCAGCCACAGCTTCACTGGACACCTGTTCCAGGGTGGAATTCCTTCCCATTATCCCACCTGAGGATTCCTGGTGATTTTGGTTGCCCTTGCTGTGTCTCCCTGGCTGCTGACCTTGTCCCTGTGTGTCCCCTCAGTGCTGCTCACAGCTGTCAACTGCTACAGTGTCAAAGCTGCCACCCGTGTGCAGGACGCCTTCGCTGCGGCCAAGCTGCTGGCGCTGGCTCTCATCATCATCCTGGGCTTCGTGCAGCTGGCAAAGGGTGAGTCCTGCTCTTTTCTCTCCTTCTGGGGCCCTGCAGGTCAAGCAGGGTGAGGGACCAAGCCCAAGAGTCCAGCCTTGGGTGTTGAGAGCTTTGCAAAGCTCCCCGTTCTCTCAGGTGCTCGGGGGGTGTTTCCAGCTTTGCCAAATGTGAGGTTTTGTATTTTATCCTGGAATCACTTAAAGTCTTTCCCACCTAGACAGAGACTGTGGCTTCTCCCCTTGGGATTGCAGGGTGTGAAGATGTTGGTGCTGTGTGCTGGGGAATCTCTTTGTAGTGCCTGGCCTTTTGCTCACAGAGAGTATCTGCATGTGCAAAGCACTGCCAGTCATCTTAATCCTTGCACAAACTGCCCCTGCACATTTCCCTTCATCCTGTTCCAGGTGTGCAGGGCTCAGGCCAGCCCTGGGTCACCCAGGGACACAGAGCCCACGAGGAGCAGAGAGACTGGAGCTCGCAGCTGGCACTGGCACCTGGAAAAGGAGATAAAAATGAGCATAAAAAGCAAATTTTCTGGTGCTTCTGCTGGTTTGCTTCATGCACCCATAAAATCCTCTCAAAGCAGGGAGATGGTTTGTTCCAAACCCATCTGAGTCTGTTCCAAACCTGATTAACTCACTATTAAACCAAAGTGTGGCTTTTTTGGGGCAAGTTTCGTGGGAATAAACATTTCTTGGGGAACAATCCCACCCTTATTTGCTGAAAGGGGATCAGATCTCCAGGGAATCCTGTCCCTGCACAGGGGGTGTGTCTGTGTGTGCTCGTGGGTCTCTGGTTCCTGTCTCAGCTCTGGGAGCCAGTGCTGTCTTTGCAGAATTTCTTGCTTTGTCAGAGGTTTTATTTTCTTCCAGCTCAGTGCAGACACTCAGCAGGGACATTGTTTGAGGCTTATCACAAAATGCACCTCCTCCCTCTGCCCAGCTCCCCAGCCTGCTCTGCTGAACCTTTTGATTCTCTCCCAGGAGGAAAAGGATAAGGCATGATAAATGTCTTTTAGTTGGTTAACATTTTACCATGAAGATCTTTACAACTGGGCTTTGTTTGCAGATAGAATCTTGATTTCCATCTTTAGAATGTGCTGTTCTTTTTGGGGAGGCTGAGCCACGTTCTGCCCTGCTTCCTCAGGTGGAAATCCAGGAGATTTCTGTCTGTGACCAAGGAGGGATTTCTGCCTTGTCTCAGTGAAACCCCTCTTCCCCTCCTGTGTCCCAGGAGCTGTTTTTACTCCCTTTGAAGCTGGTTGCACTTTCAGGTGTTTGTGGCTGTGCAGACCTTGCAGGGCAGAGAATTCCCTGTGATTTATTTTGATTTATTTTCCTGCTGAAGCACCTGGCAGGTGGATCAAAAGCAATTCCTGGACAGTGACACCTGTCAAAGCAAAGCAGAGACTTTGCCTGTCTGAGCACCCAGCTCTCAAACCAGACTGGATCAGAGTGGGATCCTCAGGGTTCTCACCTTGTCCCAAGTGACAAATTCCTGCTTGTCCAGAATCCCACAGCTGGGGTTCTGCCTGGCCTCCAGCATGGATTGGATTAATCTGCTTAGGGAATTTCCAAGCTCTCTGCTAAGTCCTGAAGAATGTGCAAGCTCCTTTCCTGTCCCTTCCTCAGCTCCCACCTGCAGTTTGCACCTTGCTCCAGTTTCCTTTCAGTCATTTCAGGTGACTCTGTGCTTTTAGCAGGGATACAGCAAGAAAATGTCTTTTTTTCTTCATTTATTTATTAAAGGAAAGCACAAAAATTCCCATTTTCAGAATGAGAGAACACTGCCCTGTCCTCCAGCTTTGTCCCACAAATTTCCACATTTCCACACCCTGTGCCCATTCCAATGTTGGTTTTTTTGGACAAAGAGCAGCTGGGTGAATCCATCCAAGCTGGCAGCAGCTTTGGGGTGAGATCTGCCCCAGGTGCTTTGGGGTGAGATCTGCCCCTCAGCAGCTTTGGGGTGAGATCTGCCCCAGCAGCTTTGGGGTGAGATCTGCCCCAGCAGCTTTGGGGTGAGATCTCCCCCAGGTGCTTTGGAGTGAGATCTGCCCCAGGTGCTTTGGGGTGAGATCTGCCCCCAGCAGGTTTGGGGTGAGATCTGCCCCAGCAGGTTTGGGGTGAGATCTGCCCCCAGCTGCTTTGGGGTGAGATCTGCCCCAGCAGGTTTGGGGTGAGATCTGCCCCTCAGCAGGTTTGGGGTGAGATCTGCCCCGGCAGGTTTGGGGTGAGATCTGCCCCAGCAGCTTTGGGGTGAGATCTGCCCCCAGGTGCTTTGGGGTGAGATCTGCCCCTCAGCAGCTTTGGGGTGAGATCTGCCCCCAGCAGGTTTGGGGTGAGATCTGCCCTCAGC
>JAOTQP010000567.1:2062672-2086625 GCA_026413545.1 Cichladusa arquata
ATCACTGCTGGCTGAAATTTACATATAGATAATTGCAGGTTATAAAGACCATCCCTGCAGGAATGGGAATCTGCTCCCTCATCCCTGCAGGGACAGGAATCTGCTCCCTGATCCCTGCAGGAATGGGAATCTGCTCCCTCATCCCTGCCAGACATCCCAGTTCTGCCATTCCCAGGACAGTCCCTCGGTGCTGAGGGAAGCTCCAGGGGCTTCTCATTGCTGGCAGCTCCCTGGGGAGTTACACCCAGGACTGTGCTGGGTTTGCCTGGGCTGGAACTGGAACTGGAGCAGGGTTGGGAATGTGTGGGGGATGCAGCAGGAACTCCCAGATTGAGGATCCAGGGGTAGCAAACATGGCTTGGGTCAGTGATCCCAAAGGATCCCACATCCAGAGGATTATTCCATGTTCCCCTCCCAGTTCCTTACCTGAGAAAAGGGTGTTGCTTCCTCCAGCTGTGGAAGTGGTAATGAGTAAAAATAAAAAGTATTTTTTTAAACACTGAATTAATTTCTAAACTGCCTAAAAGAGGAGTTCTTCCTCAGGGCTGAGGCTGAGCCCAGCACGGGGCTCTCCCCCATCCCAGGGTCTGCCTGTGCTGGGATCAACCTCACACACAGGGAAAAATTCCTGATTTGTTCAGAGGGCAGGGAGAGCTCTGTGTCCCACCAAAATCCTTGGAGAGGGAGGATCTTGAGTGGTTCCCAGACCTCACTCCCACCCTCAGAACAAAGAGAGGGTCACCTTCACTCCTGGTGAAGAATCTGATTTTTCAAAGACACTTTGCTTTGTACTTTTGTTGTTGTTTTTTTTAAACACAGAAAAAAAATGCTCTTAACACACACAAGAAAACCTAGACCTGATTTATGATTTTGTTACATTTGGTTGCTTTAAAAAACCTGTTTTACTAATTTAAATATTGCTATAGATGACACTCTATTTATTTGAAAGGGGTAAATATCTTTTAGTCTTAATTTTTCTCCAGTAAGCGCTGTGTATTCCCAATATTTGTGTTCCTGGCAGCACAAATTCCACTGACTGAGGCTGGGCAGCCAGCAGCTCCTGAATCCAATGGCCTTGGACAACAAGATGTCTCTTGCAATGTAATTTTTTTTTTTTTAAGTATTTCTTGATTCTTTTATGTCTGTGGTTTAACAAATCTGTTCAATGTTTGGGTTGTTCTATGTTTTGGGTTGTTTTGTTTTGTTTTTTTTTAACAAAGAAAGCTGAATTACAACACTCTCGTTGCTGGTCTTTGCCTGGAAAATTTTTCTTCTTTCATGGTTCTCCCACATCCATCAGCACCTGGGTTTCCAAATATTCCTCTTGCAGCTGGGTTTAGGAGCAATGACAGCATCCATGCCTCCATCTCCATCCTCCTTTTTAAATTCTACTTCATTTTCCTGAGGTTAAAACTAAGGGAATGAGAAAGTGGGGGGGAGCTTTGGGCACGAGGAGGGAGCAGAGGAGGAAAATCCCAATTCCCAGGGTGTGTCCATAGTTTTATGCACGGAGCTTCCAGTACCTCCATCCTTGGGGTTTCAGCAGGTTTGGGACTCCCTGAGCTTCCCATGGGGTTGGGAAAAGGGAATTATTGTTTGGGAGAGAGGGAACACTGATGGAAGCAGTAAATAACAGAGGGAGGTCTGCAGAGCTCACCCAGGGATCTTCTGCTCTCCACTGGAGCACACAGCCTGGAAAAGGAGATGGACAGGCTGGAGAACAAGGAAATCCAAAGCCAGGAGTGCAATCCCCAGGGATCTGTGCAATCCCCAGGGATCTGTGGGATGCTGTGTCCCTGCCCAGCCCAGCCATGACCCCTCCAGGGCCGGGCTCTGGGTGGGAGCAGGAGAGGAGCTGGACACCCAACAAAGGCAGGAAGTGTCTGCACAGCCCGGGGCTGGGGATGTGCTCTGACCACTTTGTGCAGGCAAGTTCAAACAGCCCAGATAAAAGGGTTTGTTATGGACTGCAGGAGCCTGGGGGACACAGAGTTCAGGGCACACTGGGGTGGGATCCCAGCTCTGCTCCATTCCCTAAAATTCAGAATTTTTGGATGCTGCAGGGGCCTCTTGGCTCCCCCCAGCTCTGACCTTTCCTTGGTGCCCTCACAGAATCATGGAATGCTTTGGGTAGGAAATGACCTTAAAGTTCACCTTGTTCCCCCTATCCCAGGTTGCTCCAAGCCCCTTTCCAAGCTTGAACACTCCCAGGGATGGAGCAGCCCCAGCTCCTCTGGGAAGCTCCTGCAGAGGAGGGACATGGATTCCTCAGTAATGCCACGGTGCAGATGAAACCTCCTGGAGGGATTTCCTGGGAAGAACTCCTGGAATGGGAGCCACTCTCCAGACACGTCCCCAGCTCCACTTTTGTGGCTGCTGGGCTTTGTCCTGGGGGCTGGAGGTGATGGGAGAGGGCAGCCATGGGAACACATCCCTGGAAAACACACAGGGAGCAGGGCTGACATTTCCCACCCTCACACCAAAGCCAGGATATTTTTCTCCCCAAAGCCAGGAGCTCCTGTGTGGGAGGGCTGTGGAGAAACAAGGAATGCCACCAAGGAAGGGTGAGCCCTTGGAGCAGCAGGTGGGAATGTCCCAGGACTGGAGGCAATTGCAAAAACCATAAAACTGTTGTTCCTTTGAAGATTAGTGTGGAAGATGAAAGGCCCTGGACGTGTTTGGGTTGGGAAGAAGCCACTGAAGGGTGGGTGGGGCCGGGAACAGCTTCAAGGGTGCACAGATAAATCAAAACCAGGAGCTGACAGGGAATTGTGGCTGCAGCTAATAAAAGGATCCTCGGAGGGAAATAATAAATTCATACACTGAAAATGAGCTCCAGGTATGAGGGAAATTGGAGAAAAGGAGAATTTGTGTTGACAAACTTCCTTGCAGCAAAGTAACACCCAGCAACAAAATTGTTCCTTTACTATTGAGGCAATGGAACTGCCTGAAGGGGGTTTTTACCATTTTTTAAAAGAGTTGCTGATTTTAACCTGCAAAGCCATGAAATAAAGGTGTCTCTCCAGCTGATTTTGCTGGAGATTTATTTTTATTGAATTAATTTATTTTCTAGGTGTCAGAGTTCAGCAGCACAGGATTTTTGGAAAAGTGAGCGGTGGAGATCTTTAACAAAAGGATGTCTCCAACCACCTGGTTCCAGACTTTGAAATGTAACAGAGGGATTTTTTACACATCTCTGTAAGGTTTTTTCCCCCTGCATAATTCCTGGAGATGCAATTTCCCTGCATGTCTTGGGCTGCAATTCTCCCAGCTGGGAATGGATGGCTCAGGAAACAGCAGGGTGGGCAGGAGGCACCTGGAAATCCATGGAAACCACTGCTGTTCCTGGCTGTGCCTCAGTTTCCCCCACTGAGCAAGGCCTTGCTCCTCTTCCCAGAACAGAATGAAAGCTCTGTCTCAATCATCTGGATTAATAACTGCTGGAAATTCCCCTGCTCTTCATCCAAGCTGCACAATGGGAAAGATGAATCCACATTGGGATCCTTCCATCAAATGAGAGATCAGGGAAGCAAGAAATGGCAACTCCTGCTGCCTGAGCCTCTTTCCTGATTTCATTAATGTGTCCTTCAGCCATTAATGTGTCCTGGGGTGGCCATGCAGGTCCAAAAACCAGTTTGCAGCCAAAGTTTGCTGGGGAGACATGGGAATAGGCAGGATGACACTTTATGCAGGAAAAAGAATTTTTTGTTTTTTGTAATTAAGTGCTCTTTCCAACACCTCATTTTGGAAGTGATTCCCTGCATCCCTCTGCAGCCAGGACAGTGGCACTGGAATATCCAGTGGATCCCACCCTGCTTTGCCAGCTTTACTGCAAGAGCTTGGGGTTGGTGGTTAAAGCTCCCCCAGCTCCATGCACCACCAGGGACCTCCCCAGGGACTGTCACAGCATCAGGTGACAAATCTGCAGCCCCCAGAGCAGCCCAGAGTTATCCCAAAATGGGTGATAGGAGCCAAAGGCACAGAGCCCTTGGGATGTTGCAATGTTCCAGGAGTGTGGTGAGCTCCACTTTGGAGCTGTTTCCTGGCTGCTTTGGCCAACATCTCCAGGAGCCTGGCTCTGCATTTCAGTGAGCTCCTTTCTGCTCTGACTTGCCTGGAAAAGCAGGGGCTGCCCCTCTCCACAGGCAGCTCCTGCCCTTGTGTAACCAGCAGGAGCTGCAGGGTGGGAGCCTCATCCCCACAGAGCTCCAAAATCAGGTCTGGGCACCTCAGGAATTCGTGCTGCATGTTGGATCTGGGAGCAAAAAGCCACCAGCTCAGCTAAAAGACAAAGCAAATGTCTGCAGGGGCCATGGTGCCTGTGCCAGGAGCAAGGGGGGGTGAAGCTCCTGCTCAGCCTCTGGGATTTCAGCCCTGCCAGGCTCTGGGTGCTGCAGAATATTCCAAACACACCTGGGGCCTGTGAGGACCTGAAGGAGATTCCTGCTGGCCCCAGCTTCCAGCAGCCAAAAGGCACTAGGGCAAAAATTACCCTTGCTGGTCCCAATTTTTTCCTTGAGGAGGAACATTTGAGGATGGAAAAATCCTTTTGCCCTTGGTTTTCTTCATGTAGCTCTAGTATTTTCTAGAAGAACCAGAAGTTTGGTATTATCTAATGGCTCTAAAACCAGCAGCCTGTGAAATCTTTCTGGGGAAGATGAGGCTGAAGGTTTTGGGGTTGTCCCAGCTTTTCTTGCATGTTTGGAGGCAGCTGGATCTTTAAATGATATTCCTGGTGAATTGCAGGAATTGCTGAGAATGCTGGGCTGAGCTCCCTGCTGTCTGTCTGTCTGTCTGTCTGTCTGCCTACAGCCTTGCTCCTGCTCAATGGGATTTATCCCTGTGCCAGCACTGGGTTTGCATTAGGGGAAAAAAAAAAAATCTTAATCCACAGTGCCAAAGTTGCCTGAAATAAGCTTTACAAAGAGGCACTGGCTCCCCACAATGTAAAGAGTTTAAGCTCTCACATGATGGCTCAGGCTGTGCAATCACTGCAGGAATCAGCTCTGGACAGCCCATCCCCGGGGGAGAGCAGGATCCTGGGGAGCAGCTGCATGGAAAGGGCTGGGCTGGGAACTGGGGAGTCCTTCCACAGGTAAATGATGGCTTCAAAAAGAAATAATGGCTTCAAAATAAAAATCCCAGCTCACAGAAGAAAGTCACTTAAAGCCACAATAATCCCAGTGTATGCCAGACCCTCTGAATAATCAAAAATTACTCTTGCTGGTCACAATTTTTTACTGAGGAGGAACATCTGGGGATGGAAAAATCCCCTTGTTTATGTTTGTTTTCTGGATGTACCTCTAATATTTTCTAGAAAAACCAGAAGCCTGGTATTACCTAGTTAGAAATCCTGCAAGCCTCAAACCATTCTTAAAATTAACAGAAATTGAAGCAAAATTAGCCTTTTTCCTAGAACCCCATGGAATTTCTGAGCAGGTGCTATCACTGCTGAGCAAAGGTTAAACAGGTTTTTGTCTGTCTGAGTCATGAAACCAAATCTGAGAGAAGCTCCTGTACCCAAGGCAAATAAGATAAACCCACAAATCCTGAAAAATATTCTCTCTGGGCTTTACTTCTTGCTGTGTGGGCCAAATACCATCTGGATTTCTCTCCTGCCCTCCACACAGAAAAATCAGCCTTTGACACCCTCCTCATTCAGGCCACGAGCTTGCAGCCTCCTCAGGGACTGATGCAAGATCCTGCCAAGGGCTGTTGCATCAGAAAAAACCAGCAGGAATCAGTTGGCTCTGCCCTGTTTCCCCCCAAAACTGCAGATTCTTCTTCCTTCCTTTTTTTCTAGGGGGAGGAAAGGGACTTCCAGCCACGAGGCTGCTGAGGGCAGAGCTGTCTCAGGAATGGGAAGTTGTGCTGCAGAAGAAGATTCCCTCAGGAACAGAATGTATGGCAACTCCTGGGTTTTCCCAGCTGCCTGTTGTAGCCTGCTCTCCACTGGGAAAGAGGCTCCAGCCTGGAGCCTTGATTCATGCAGGGATTAGGCAGGGAGGGATGCTTTCATTTGATTTTCCTTGGCTTTATTACATGAATTCCAGCTTTTCTGTGGAGTTGCACGTGTTGCTTTGTGTGCCACAGCATTGGAGGGGCCAGGCCTGGCCCTGCAAGGATCAGGGAGGGCTGATCTGCTCCATCCTCATCCCCAAAATCCTGTTGGGATGGGGATCCATGGATCCATCCCCCTGATGGACGTGGGGGAGACTCTGAGAACACAAGAAGGATAAAATGGAGCTCAGGGGTGCTTGGCTCCAGCCAGGTGTGACAGAACCAGGGCTTGGGTGGAGATGTGGGATTGGAGACAAAGAGGAAAATCGAGCTAGAATGAAGAAGGGATTTGATCCTACAAACAGGACAAGGAAGGTCAGGGCAGATTCCCTGCTGGGTGCAGGGTTTGGAGGTGGGCAGGAGGAAGAAATCCCAGCACACAGAACCCCAGAGGGGTGATGGGAAGCACTGGCCACAACCTTTGGATTGCAGTGCTTGGGGAGTGCCAAGCTCTGGATGCAGCTGCTCAAAGCCAGCCCAGACTGCCTGCAGCACCTGGGTGAAGTTCCCATGTTCTTACCTGGGGCTGAAGGGATTTGTGAGGCTGCAGGCAGAGCTTTGGCTGTGCCTGACTCACAGCCTCTCCCCAGTAAAGATCCAGCAGCCTGTTCAAAGCCCTCTGGCTGCAGGGGATAAAGGTGAGGGATTTGGGAGGAATGAGCCCAGCACCAGCCCATGCCTGCCTCCAGCTGAGCCCTTCTGCAGGCAAGTCTGTGCCTGGGCAGAGCTGCAGCCTCTCCTCACAGCTGCTCTGCATTCAGAGCATCACTGCTTCATGGATTTGTGTGGTACTCACCAATTCCCACTGATTCAACCTCCCTGGACATTCTCCAGTGGATGTCCCATGGGAGCAGTGCCACAAGGAAGGACTCACTGCCCTGTGTGGGCTGTGCAGCTCCTTGATTCCATGGTGTCCTGAAATGTCCAAATTTTTCATGGACTGGATGGAAAACATTCCCAGGGCCCTGTCCTGGGCTCTCAGGGAAATTGCAGGGAAAAGCAATTGTATAAAATCCAGGGGTAGGATTTCAGTGATCCTGCTGGATCCCCTCCAACTCAGGATATTCTGGGACTCTCTTCCATGGGAGTTTAACCCATCACTCCTGCTGGCTGCAGTGGGCACAGCCTGGAAGAGAGGAATAACCCCTCATGGGCACCCTGCAGCCCACCAGCCCCATCCCAATCCCAATCCCTCCCAGGCTGCTTCTCCCCAAAATGTGCTGGGTTACCCCGTGGGAAGAGTGAGGCTGTGCCAGGAGCCACCATAGAAACCCCATTTGCTCTCCAAGCAATGCCAGGCAGAGCTGCCCAGCAGGGAGCTGAGTAAATATTGGTTTTCCAATGGGATCTAATTCCCACCTGCCTGATCAGCAGCATGGATGGGGTGGGGTGTTGTTCATGTGGTCATCATGAAACTCCTGCTTTCTGTGCAGGCAGCAGAGAAAACCCCAGCTGTGATGTGTTCCTGGCACCTGGGGGTGGCCTTCCTGTGTGACCCTGTCTTTTTTAGAACAGAAATGACATCTCAGCTCAGGAAACCAAGGTGGTTAATTTTCAGAGAGAACAGGATGGAAACACTTAACTGAGGTTGCAGGTTAAAATCAGACCTTTTCTTTAAAAACTAAGTCAGTGATAGAGAGATATGGGACAATCACCTATTACATCATGTCTGTGCAAACACCCTGAGACTGTTCAGGACTGGATGTGATGTCATCTTTTAAAATCTAAATTGCTGAAGTTTGAATCCATCTGGGCAGCCATGCAGGAGCAGTGTTGGGAGGAGGTGGGGGCTCTGTATATGACACTCCACGTTCTGCTGGAAGGAAAAGCAAAGTTTTATTCACATTTCACAGTCTCTAAATTGCCACCCATCCCTACAGGTTCTGCTGAGACTTTGGGGGTTCACAGGGAAATGTGAGAAAGGGGAAATTCAATATAATTTTAACCATGGGGAAGAGCTCTCCCATGTCTTCTGCACTGACCCCAGCACAGCAGCTCCTCCTCCTGCAGGTTAATGCTTCAGGAGAACATTCTTGCCCAACAAAGTGGTTAACACACCCACTTGTACCTTTTAAAGCCACTGAGAATGAACAAATATTTTCTTTCCTTTTGCAAAACCACAAGGAATCTTGCCAGGGTCATCATTTCCTGAGGGTAAAGGCTGAGATAAGAGATGTAAGGAGTTCTCTCTAGTGAGGGGCTCAGGGAACCAGACTGAACTGGAGCAGAACTCACCAAATCCTCCCCAGTGCCTTGCTCTGACTGGTAAAACCTTGTCAAGTGCCCTGAGAGCAGCAGGTAGGGCAGGAAATCCATAATCTGATCCCAAAGGCTGTCCCAGCACTGCCAGGAAAAGCAATGCCAATCAGCTGTGGAAAAACCTACTCACCTGTCAGGCCAGGGTCAGTGGGTTTTTGTGGAGATAAACCAGAATTAATGTCATCAATGGCATTGTTGTCAGGGCTGAGGGAGGTAAAAATCAATCACTGAGGGTCAGGCCCTGTCCTTTACTCCTCAGCTGTGACAGCTGGGCATGGCAGGACAGGGAGAAATTACCCAGATCCACTCTTTACACAGAGCAGGTGAAAACCCTCCTTGAGCTTAGACACAGCTCTGAAAATTCCACAATCAGTCTCTTCTCATGTCTCACTGTGCTGGAGCTCAGTGATTTTTCTGTGATGTTTAAATTAGACCTTTCTCTGGTAATGTATAAGGAATCCTCCTCACCCTCCTTGCCATGAGATTGCTCCCCCTGAACACAAGTGAGCCACTGAGCCCAGGTTCCTAAACTCCCTCAGGAAGTGACAGGAAAATTGCTGCTGGAGGTGCCCTGAATGAGGGAATTGTCTCCTGGACTGCAACAAAAGGCAGCAGGACACTAAACCCTGCCCTGCCCCAGCCTGGCTGTTCTCACTGCTGATTTCATCTGCCCCAGCACTTCCTTCCCCATCTAAGGGAAACATCTCTAAAACGTTCTCAGCCCTGTGAGGAAGGGTTTGTGCTGGAACTGAGTGTTGGCTGTAAGATAACTGGATGTCAATACAGCATTTAAAGTTATTTTTAAGTGAATTTGTATCTGCTTTCTGAGGGTGAACAGTGCTGAGAACTGTGGCCAGTCCTCTGCAGCACCCACTGCAGGCTCTGCTCTGGAGATGCTGTACCCCAAAACCAGCCCTGGGCTCTCTGGAGATCCTGTACCCCAAAAACAGCCCTGGGCTCTCTGGAGATGTTGTACCCCAAAAACAGCCCTGGGCTCTCTGGAGATGGTGCATCCCCCAAAACAGCCCATGGCTCTTTGGAGGTTCTGTATCCAAAAAAACAACTGTGGGCTGTGCATGCACCTCATGCCAGAGGTGTCCCTGAATTTGCTTGGACACATCTCAGCAAAAACATGGCATTAATAATGGAAATACTTTCTCCACCGCTGAATTCCTGAGGATATCCTGAAACTGGAGAAACTGAAATACACAGGATTTCTCCATCAGAACGTGCTTTACCCACTGGAGAAAACTTCCCTGCCTCATGCAGCTGGGATATCCACACCCCTGAATGCAGGGCTGTGCCTACAGCTGGGATATCCACACCCCTGAATGCAGGGCTGTGCTCTGGGCTGGGATATCCATACCCTGAATGCAGGGCTGAGCTCTGGGCTTGGATATCCATACCCTGAATGCAGGGCTGAGCCTGCAGCTGGGATATCCATACCCTGAATGCAGGGCTGAGCCTGCAGCTGGGATATCCATACCCTGAATGCAGGGCTGAGCATGGAGCTGGGATATCCATACCCTGAATGCAGGGCTGTGCTCTGGGCTGGGATATCCATACCCTGAATTCAGGGCTGTGCTCTGGGCTGGGATATCCATACCCTGAATGCAGGGCTGAGCCTGCAGCTGGGATATCCATACCCTGAATGCAGGGCTGTGCTCTGGGCTGGGATATCCATACCCTGAATGCAGGGCTGTGCTCTGGGCTGGGATATCCATACCCTGAATGCAGGGCTGAGCCTGCAGCTCGGATATCGACATCCTGGATGCCCAGCCGCGTTCGGAGCTGATGCAAGGCTGGGGCGGGTGTTGCAGCAGCAGCAGCAGCAGCAGCAGCAGCGGGGCTGCACTGGCGCTGACACCTCGTGGGGCTCCGCAGCCACTGCAGCCTGACTCCATTCCAGCCCGGGTTGCATCAGACTCCGATTTTGAAGAATAGAAAAAAATGTTCCTTTGCACCAGGGCAGGGGATTTTAAGGTATTTTTGGCTGCTTTGCTCTCTGAGCAATATGATCTCACTAGCCAGAACTCACTTCTCATGTCTCACCCCTGCTTTTCCGGGGTTTCCTTTTACTCACTTCATTTCTCTCAGGTTCACCCAATTATTTCTTTAGAAATCTCAAAGTGAGTTCAGAGATAGGGGGTTGGGCTCCAAATTGTGCTCCTGGACCTACAAACCCCTGACCCCAAGTGAGCCAGGGACTTGGCACTGAAGTGCTTCTGGGTCAGCTTGGGACATAAAAGAGTGGAAAAATATCAAAACTTGCTCATCAGCAAATTGGGAATAGAGCAAAACAAGGCTGGTGACAGGTAAGGAAAAGCAGTTTCAGCTGGTGTCGGCTGGATCCATCCCTGATATTGTGAGCCCTGCTTGCCTAGGAAGATTAAACATCTGCAAAGAAGCTTAGGTAGCCTAATTAATGGTTCACCAGCCTAATTAATGAAGCTGCAGGACAGACACAAAGACAGGCTGAGATTTCTGCTTTCTCATCGCCGTTGTGGTGATGGCACACAACAGGAGCTGATTGATGGGGGTCAGTATCCCAGAAAACGTGCCAGGAGCTGGACAGAGCCTTTGGGAGCAGCTGCTGGAGCATTTCAGCTTCGGTTCTGGGCAGGTGAATCTTGTCACAGCTCAGAGACAGCAGGGACACCCGAAATACCCCCAGCAAAGCTGCTCTGATGGAGCAAAGCAAAGCCCAGGCCCTGCTGCAATCCCTGGTGTCTGATAAAGGATAAGCAAAGGGGACAGGGACACATGCAGAGAAATTTGGCTGCTCCATGAGGAAGTTTGGCTGGAATAGCCTGGAAAGGAAAGAGCCATTCCTCCAAGAGCCCTGTGCTTACTCAGGTGTGAGCACACACTGTGCTGGGATGGATTGAGTCACCAGAGCCTTTCCCTGAAGGGAATTTTGGGATTTGGGTGCTTTTGAAGGCGGGGATAAGGCAGTGAAGAGTAGGAGCAAAACACCTGAAATAATCCCACAGTCTCTCTGCTCTGGCATGGAGGGTGCTCCATGAAGGATCCCAGCACTGCCAGCATTCCCTCAGCACCCTCAGAGACAGGGTCAGCTTCACACAAATCAGAAATTCTGTATTTCCCCCTTCCACAACCAGCTAAAACCAGAGATCAGAGAGAGTCTTAGACTCCTTTGCTCTGACATTCTTATTTATTTGCTGCAATTTTCCTCTCAAAAAGTGCAGAAACCCCAAGGAAATCCTACTGGGATGGCAGAAGTAAGAGCTTTCACAGCTTCACAGGGAATTTTTGGCCTCGAGCCTGGCACTTTGCTGATGGATTTAGATGGATGTCCCTTGGGATCTGTATCTGGATACAGCCACACTTTGTACTTGCCTCAAGGGAAGCCTCTGCCTTCCTTGGCTTCCTCTGCTCTCCAGATATTAAAGCACCGATTTCCAAACAGAAAATCCAGGAAGCCAATTCAATGGCTGGGAGATTTTATCAGCTGCTGGTTATAAATGAGCCTTGAATGGAGCAGCAGCCACCTGCTGGCTCCCAACCCAGCTCTGGGTTCTCCCAGCATAAGCAGGGAATGAGGGGCCCCTGCTGGACTGTCAGCACAGCCAGCAGGAAAACCAAGAATTCCCAACTTCGTTCAAAGTGAGCCCTGGTTATGGATATACCTTTGTCCCTCAGCTGGATTTGCCTTTGGAGATGATGGATTCTGGATCACCAGAGCCTGGAGGGCACGTGTTGGATGGATTTCTCTTGGTTTTATCTGTGTGGAGGAGGAAAATTGCAGCCTGAGCCTGGAGAGCAAAGGTTATTTTGACTCATTTTGTGAAGTTTTCCTGCATGAAGCTGCTTCCAGCCACAGGATGAGAGGAGATGACCTCAGGATTTGCCAGGGGAGGTTTAGATTGGATATTGGGGACATTTTTTCATGGAAAGGGTTGTCAAGCCCTGGCACAGGCTGCCCTGGGTGGAGTCCTTATACCTGGAACTGTGTAAAAACCATGTAGCTGTGGCACTTGGGGACATGGTTGGTAGTGAATATGGTGCTGCTTTGATGATCTTAAAGGTCTGCTCCAACCTTAATGATTCCATGATGTTTTGGGTTTTTCACCACACAAGAGTTAAAGAAAATATTTTTTCCTGGGCATCCTGGCATGTCCCAGAGCACTTGGAGCCCTGGCTCTGCTGATCTTCTCTGAACCTTCGTGTTCCCAGGTGTCACTGCTGGGAGTTTGTGTTCCCTGGCTGCTGCAGATTCCCTCTGTGGTGCATCCACCAGCACCACTGGACTCCTCATCCCTGGGAGTGTCCAAGGCCAGCCTGGAGAGGGCTTGCAGCACCCTGGGACAGTGGAAGGTGTCCCTGGCCATGGCAGGGGGTGGGATGGGATGGTTTTAAAGATCTCATCCAACAAAACCATTCTATGATTCTATAAAACCCTCCCCATCAGCAGCCCCACAGCCCTCTCTGTTTGCAGGGCTTATCTTTATCCTCCCCTTTCCATACAGACTCTCCAACAGCAGCAATTCCAAACCATTGCAATGCCTTTTTGGTTGATTTAGTTCCTGTGCTGTCAGCATGTCCTCCCATTTAATCTGTGGCAGTAATTCCTTCCTTGCTACTGGCTTCAGAAAGCATTAACAAGGGAAAAATAAATCAAGTGTTAGAGCACAAAGAAGACTTGTGGGAAAAAGCTTTTGAGCCTTTTCTGAGGCTTTCATGCCTGTTATTCTTTACTTTGCTGATACAGCTGGATTTACCATCCTGTTGAATGAGCATATTCCAGACTATAAAAAAACAACAAAGTCGAACCACGTGGGCTTTGTATAGGTCAGAACTGGAGAGGGGCTGCCAGAGACAACAGCACAGGACAACTTCAGAGCACAAAATGTGCAAACACAGCCAAAGTGCAGCTTATGTTCCTCCAAACAAAGCAGGGACCAAACCTGAGACACAACAGAAACAAGTGTGGGACATGTGGGGGTGGGAGCTCTGTGCGTGTGTGCCCCAGCTGTGTGCAGATGTTGGTCAGACTGTGGGAACATGGAGTGGCCTTTTCCATCATGGATGATGGGAAGCTCGTGGAAAGAGCTCACCTAAGTCAGTGCTGGAGTTTTAAATTGATGTTTTAGGGCATGTTGGTGCTCTCAGGTCTTTAATCTCATCATTGCCCTCATCCTTCTGAGGAAGACTCATCCCTGAAGTCACCTCTGTGGGCACAGCAACTCCTCAGTGGTGGAGCAGGGCTGAATTCCCTGAGGGATTCCTGCCCTGTTTCATGCTCCTGTCGTGCTTTGCATTTTCCAAGAGCAGTGCAGAGCTTTGTTGTCCCCCCATCCTCCCTTCTCACATCCCCCGTGAGAAACCGGACTGGGGAGTTCAAGAGATCAGAGAACTCACAGCAGGAATGTCCTGCCCCACACATCCCAAACTGCACCAGGAACATGGGAAATAAAGGGGTGAGAAAGCAATGTGAGCTCGGAGAATCTCTGAAACCAAAAACAGTGAGCACCAAAAAGGGCTGAGTGGAGCTGGGTGTGCTCGAAAAGCTTCTCCCTCCCTCAGCAGGTGAAGGTTTTGAGGGTTAATTTCCTAAAAATGCAGTTTTTTCATTTCAAAGCCTTCCTAAAAAGTGCTGGAAGATCTGGACCCAGAGGAATTGCTGACCTTTAGACACCAGGAGGGGACGTGTTTTCACACACTGGTGTCTTTTTGAGGTTGAAGCCCAAAGAGCAGCAGGGAAACTTCCGAGCCAGGGAACTCGGCAGAGCTCCCACATCTGGGAATTGCAATTGTCCCACTCCTGGTGCCTCTGTAATTTCTGTTCCCCTTCCTGCACATAAACAGGCTGAGCTTGAGCTGGAACCACAATGTTTTCAGAACAAACAGAAAAACAAAGTGCTGCTCCTGGTGTGCATTGTCTGCAGCCTCAAAATAACTTTCCCAGCTCTTCCCTCTGTGCTCCAGGCTGTGTTTTTCCCTGATCCCAGGTTCAACAGTAGGGGGATGTTCACAGCAAAGGATCCATCCTGCAATCCCATGGCACGTGCTGGATGTTTGGGATAACTCAGTGGGTGCTGAACTGTACCTTAGTGGAGATCCCTGCTGGTTTGGGATGGTGAAAATCCCCCTGCTTCCAGGAAATGAGGGGTTTTGTGGGAATTCAGTGATAAATATAATGATTTTATTCCTTCTGCTCCATAAGAAACAACCATGGTGGCAATTTTGATGCGCAGTGGGATGAACTCACAGCTAAAAGGTGCATTCCAACCCCTATTTACACCCTTAGGTGTTCAAAGTAAGTGTTTTCACAGGAATTTTTCCCTGGGCTCAGCATCTGTGTGAAATACCATGTAAATAATCATTATACCTTCTCCACCACTGAGGGAAAAAGCAGCTGCCTGTACAGTGCCTGTACTTCTTTTGGCTCTCCAACACCTCAGGAATTGGAGAGTGGCCTGGAAAAACCCCACTCCCAAAGCTGGAAATGAAACCACTTGCACAGCGCCCCAACCCCTGGGAATTCTGCCCATGGTTCCATTTTATTCTATTTCCACACAGGGCCTCCCCCAGGCCTGGCTCATGTCTCAGGTGATGGAATTACAGAATCCCAGGATCAGTGAGGTTGGAGAAGAGCTCCAGGATCATCGAATCCAACTTTTGGCTGATCCCCACTTTGTCACCAGCCCAGAGCACGTCAGGCCTGCCCTGGACACCTCCAGGGATGGGCACTCCAAACCACCCCTTCCAATGTTTAACCACCTTTTCTGTGGAGAAATTCCTCCTAATCACAGAATCATGGAATATTTAGGGTTGGAAGGGAAATCATCCAGCTCAGGGCAAGGTCACCTGGAGCAGGTGACACAGGAACACATCCAGGTGGGTTTGGAATGGCTCCGGAGGGGGACATTCCATAACCTCCCTGGGCAGCTCCAGGGCTCTGCCACCCTCACGCTGAGGTGGAAATTGTGCTTTTGTTTATGGCCATTGCTGTTTGTCCGTCCATGGGCACCGCCGAGCAGAGCCTGACCCCCCCCTGCAGCCGTGCCCTGCCTCCCCTCCCCTGAGGGGGGGCCATTTTGTGTGAGGGGAGGGGGCCATTTTGTGGGCTCCCCGTTCTGCTCAGAGCGGGCATCGCCCCCCAAACGCGTCCAAACCGTGTCAGGGCTCTGCGGGGCTGCGTTATCCCCTCTCCCTGGCCATGGGGGCTCCTGACGCCGCCTCGGAGCGGCCGCTACCCGCGGAGCTCCGGCAGCGCTCCCTCAGCGGCCGCCATCAGTCCTCCGGGCCGGCAGGGGGCGCTGCCGCGCGGCGCAAGGAGCGGATCCATCCCTGCCCCATCCCGGGGCTTTCCGGGGCATCGCGGCCCGGCGTGATCCCGCTGGAATTGCGGGGTGTCCCGGTGTGCTACCGGGGTATCCCAGCCCGGCGTGATCCCGGCGTGATCCCGCTGGAATTGCGGGGTGTCCCGGTGTGCTACCGGGGTATTCCAGCCCGGCGTGATCCCGGCGTGATCCCGCTGGAATTGCGGGGTGTCCCGGTGTGATACCGGGGTATCCCAGCCCGGCGTGATCCCGGTGTGATCCCGGCCCCATCCTGCTGGAATCCCGGGCTGTCCTGATCCCATCCCGCTGGAATCCCGGTGTGATCCCGCTGGAATCCCGGGCTATCCTGGTCCCATCCCGCTGGAATCCCGGTGTGATCCCGCTGGAATTCCGGGATATCCTGGCCCGGTGTGATCCCGACCCTGTCCCGCTGCGATCCCGGCCCCGTCCCGCTGCGATCCCGGGCCGTCCCGGCCCCGCCGCCATGGGGAAGAAGGGGAAGCGCGACAAGAAGGGGAAAGGCGCGGAGAAGACGCTGGCCAAGCTGGAGAAGAAGGTGTCCCGCCGAGCCAAGAAGGAGGAGGTGACGGGAGCGGGGCCTCTGAGGGCAGGGGGGAGGCTGAGGAGCAAAGGAGCGAGTCCAGAGGGATCAGGGAACCACAGGATATCGTGGGTTGGAAGGGACCCACACGGATCATCCCGGTGAAGACAACACAGCGTTGTCCAGATCTCCTCGAACTTGGACTTCAGGGATGTTCCAGAGCAGCTTGGACAGCGCTTGGAGCAGGCTGGGATAGTGGAAGGTGTCCCTGCCCATGGGACAGGATGAGATTTAAAGTCCTTCATTCTCTGATTCTGTCAGAATCTTGCTTAAATCCCCTCTGATCCCATGTGTGTGGCAGCAGGTGTAAAAAAAGGACAGAAAAACACACTTTAAGGCTCCTCTTTGCTTTCCATCCCCTTCCTCCTTTTCTTCAGCTCTTAAAAGCAAATGAGAATCTTTGTTTCCCGCACTCCTAGAGGGGCTGCTTGTGTTTAAAGCTCAAAATGTGACTTTTCCCTGGTGAAAACGCGGTGTTAATGGCCTGATTGAAAGCTTAAAGGCATGGAAGTGCCCCTGTAGACGTCTGGAGGCAAAATTCCCAGGCTTTGGAAATCCCTGCTTCAGAAAAGTGACCTGAAGGGAGGAGATGAGCAGTGGATTTGTAGGAGAGACCCTGGCTCAGAACCTCCCATTGCTGCAATCCTGCTCCTGCCCTTGCTCAGTGTTGGGGGAGCAGATTTTGGTTTTAATTGAGTGAAGTTGAAAGGGAATAAAGATGCTCGAGGTTTCTCTGGCTATAAAAGAGTTTGCAGTTGTTTTTTTGTTTTTAAAAAAGGGGAACTGTGGGAGTGAGTGCTGGTTTCACGTGTGCTTCTGTGCATGTCAAGCTGCTCATGTCTGTTTTTTGCTTTCCAGGAGGATCTTGAAGCCCTGATAGCAGAATTCCAGAATCTGGATGCTAAAAAGACCCAAGTAATTGAGTCATCCTGTCCACCCCCCTCACCCAGGTGAGAGAGTTTGTGTAAAGCAGTTGGTGGTGCTTTTAGTGGCATTTATTGATGTAAAATTATTTCCCAAGAGTGGAAGGTATAGCTGATATCTGGAGTTCTGAAACACCTGGAATACTGAATTCATGGTTAAAAAGAGACCAAAAGCCTTTTTTTGGGCATGAGAATCCACTTTCTAACCATTCCATCAGCACAAAAGAAGCAAAGCAGGGTTAGATTTCAGGGCTTTGAGGGAAAATAAAAGTGAGGAGGAAGTTTTGGATTTGGACTAGAGGGCTGAAGGGAATTCAGAAGTAAAAGGATGTGTCATGAGGTAAAAACCACTTTGTTAAGTGGGGTTCACAAATTTGGGGTGTTCAGGAGAGCAGTGACCAGCAGCAAGGGCAGAATAATGACACAGATAAATGGAGAGGAGACAGCCCAGAGTTCTGTGCCCTCATAAAAATCATCTTTGTTCCTGCCACCCCAGCATTAAAATTCAGGAGCTCACGTCAAAGGGGGGAGTTAAATCACAGGGTAACGTGTGCTCCTGAAATAGGAGAGCCTCTCAGACAGTGCCCAATTCATCTTGCTGGAAGTTTTGGAAGAAATTAATTTCTTTGGAGAAGTTTTTAGCCCTGGGGTGAACATCACAGCAGGGTAATTTGGCAGATGATGGAAAGACCTTTGGGGCTGGTGGGCAGAGGTGCTGGTGCCTGAATTAAAGGCTCCAAGGTTCAGGTTTTTAAGGTTTTAAGGTTACATCTTTTTTTTTTATCCTCTTTTCTTTCAGGCTGAACTGCTCCCTCTGTGCTCATCCCGAGAGAGATGAGCTGATCCTTTTTGGAGGTGAATATTTCAATGGCCAAAAAGTAATATATACTTCATTTTCTTCTTCTTTATCTCCCCCCTCCCTCCTTTTCCTGTAATTTGCATGGGTCTCATTTGAAGGGAAATTCAAGGCAGAATCATAAAATATGTATTTGTCCCTGAATGAGAGCAAAATAGGCTTTTAATTCTGCCATGGCTCTGTCTCATGGCTGAGCAGTTGGCAGGAAGGAGACACGCTGGAACCCATTAAGGAGTCAGAGTGATTGTCTCAGCATCAATATTTCAGGGCTTCATAATTTCTCCAGACTTAATTGTAGCCATATCTGCCCCTCATTTGGGATAACTAATGAAGAATCTCTTGCACTTCTCAAAACAAGATATTTCTGCACCTTTGCTGCTGGCTGCCTTGGAGATGGGAGCAAACACTTTTTCCTGAATTTCTGCAGGTTGCAGGTGGTTATTGTGCTCCTGAGACAAACTGCTCTGGAAAACTCCAGCCTGGCAGTGATATTTGGCCAGCTCAGAGTTACCCAGTGTGATGAGCTGAGCTAATTCTGCTTTTTTTCATCACCTGGAGCTGTTCTTTGCTCTGGAGTTGAGCAGCTTTAGCCTGAACATCTGTGTTAAACTCCAGCTCTTTAAATCCTTGTATCTCAAGCTGTCACCAGTGGTTTGGGAAGTCCAGCCCAGTGCAGTGCAGGAGCTCCTTGTCCTCCTTCCCTGGCATCTAAGGAGGTTGTGCTTTGCAATGTTCACCCCAAATCCCCTGTGCAGAGCTGAGCTGAGCTGCTGTTTCCTCTCCTGTGTCACAGACCTACCTGTACAATGACCTGTACATTTACCACATCAGGAAGAACAGCTGGGCCAAGCTGGACATCCCCAACCCACCCCCGAGGCGTTGTGCTCACCAGGTAAAGCTCTGGCTGCCACAGCAGCAGCTGGGGTTCTTCTAAAGATCATGTGGGAGGAGGGTTTGAATTTTTTTCACCTCCTGAGGGTTTCTTGCCTCTCTTTGTTCTCCTCATAATTGGCTGCCAGTGGTGTCACTTCAGCTTTTCTGTCCAAGGTGCTCGGGGTGTCCTCTGGAGGTGTTCAGTGTGCAATGAAGATTTGGGGTTGTATCTGTTGATTTGGCAAATCTTAGAAATCAATTCTTTAGAAATCAATTCTCTTTGCTGCATTATACAAGGACCAGCTCAAATCCATAATCCCAGAATTTTCAAACTGGGATTTCACCCAAGTCCATTGTTCCTTCATGGCCACAGCCCTACATCCATGAACATTCCAGACACTGCCAGTGCTGCCAGCAGGGAGCACTTGGGCTCTTCTCCACCTCTCTGCAAATCCAGGTCACTGGCTGCTTGGGAGGATGAAGGATTTGGGTGTGTTTATTTTATGTGAACACCTGCACAGTAGAACCTGGACCAAAGACTTGTATTTTTTGCAGGTCTTTGGCCCTCACCAGCTGATAGATTTTCTTACCTGCTGCAGCCAGTGGGTGACTGGTGCCTTCCCAAAGCTGCCATTCAGGATGTGAATGTCCTTTTCCTCCCCATCCCAAAGCTCCCTGGTAAGACCCAACACGCCAACTGGGTTCATATCCCCTTAGGTTACAGAGTGCCAGTCTTGCTCTGAGCTTTGTGCCCTTGAATTGAAAGATTCTGACTTGATTTTTGGGCTACTTTGTGTTGTTTAAAATAGAACTTGGTTTCAGAAGCCAAATTCCAGTAGCCAGCAGGTGGCTGTCGAGCAGCTCAATCCAAAGGGAGCAGCTCAGGAGCTGCAGCTGAATGACAATAAACTGAGGAGTCCTGCTTCAGCAGTTTTCTGTCTGATAATTCATGATAATTCACTGGGGACAGTTCAGCTCATGAGTTGACTGGTTTGTCTTCTTTGGGGCTTTATATTGAATGCGTAGCTCAGAGTTAAACAGAAGTGTCTGTGGGTGCCAGGTGCATGTTTTCAGTTCTATTTGTCATCCCTGGTCTCTGACACACAATCCACTGCTGGAGCTGAGGTGAGAGGAGCTATGAGCAGGTGTTGGCAGTTGTTCAAGGAAAAGGTTCATTTTTATCACGAATTTCAAGCCAGCTCTTGGAAAGGTCACCCACAAGTATGAGCAGGCTGTTGCATAAACCTTCCCTTTAAGCTTTTAAGCACTGGATGCCCATGGAATTCAGGCACACGTCCCCTTTGTTTGGGTAACTTCATGTTCTCACACATCCTGCCTGAAAGCACACCCTGGATTTTCTTATTTAATCATTTCATGTTTGGGCTGGTTTATGGCAGGGCATGGTCCTGTGTGGGGCTCAAAATCTTTTTTTTTTTGCTGGGAGAGACACAGAATGAGGCCTTGTGAGGAAAGATCATTATCCCAGTGTTGAGCTGTGATGGGTACCCTGGAGAAAACACAAATTGAAATTTGCACAGCCACAGCATTTCCTTCTTGGGATTCCTTCCTTCTTCCTTGGTCCTAACACAGATAATTTTGGTGAAGTGGAGTCTTGCTCTTCTCCATGCTTTTAACTGGCATCTTGCATGTCAGAGGTGTTTTGGTGCTGCTCTGTGCAAAAAAATTCAAAAAACCCCTCTTTGCTATGACACAAAGCAGTGACAGTCTCTCCTCTTGTCCAAATGCTGCACATTTCCTTCTGTATTTAGTTGTGTGGGGTTTTTTTAAAGTTTTCTTTTATTTTGAACAGAGAGAGTTGAACAATTTCTGTTACATTAATCCCAGGATGTTTCCTGGGAAACTTTTGAGCTCCCACAGGAGGTGGGAAGATCCCATCTCCTTGGCCAGCTTTCCCTTGCTCTAGGGAAGGTGAGCTAAGCCATGAGCACCTTTTAATCCAAATTCTCCCTTCAGCCCCAGAGAGCTGCTGCTGTTCCTGGGGTTTTGGAGCCATGTGCTTGGCTGGGGAAGTTGTGTGCCTGGTTTGGAATGCTGCTCTGATCCAGCTCTCCTTGTCCTGCAGGCAGCTGTGGTGCCCACTGCTGGGGGGCAGCTCTGGATCTTTGGGGGGGAGTTTGCCTCTCCCAATGGGGAGCAGTTCTACCACTACAAAGATCTCTGGGTCCTGCATTTGGCCACCAAGATCTGGGAGCAGATCAAGTAAGTCTGGACCATACATTTGCCAAGAAATTTGGATCTCAGTGATCCCTGAGGTGTTCAGTGATTCTTTGGTGCTGGCCTCATGAGCTGTGCCAGTGTGATCCAAGTTTGATTCCTGCTGCAGTGCTGTGATTTCCCAGCTCTCCCTTAAATCCAGAGCTGCCCATGCTCACAGGGGTGAAGAAGACACCTCCAGAAAGAAGTGGGAATGAGAGATGTGTTCCAAGTTTGTTGAGACCAAAGCTGGTTTATTTCATACCTGATTTTTTGGGGTGTGGGTGTGACTTGGTGTTGCTTAACTAAAGGGAAGAATATCATACACAGCATTCTGTTCCCAACCCTGGCATGTCCAGATGTCCAAAACTGGTGCTCTGTTTTCCTGGGGCTGTACAAGACCAGTGCAAGGATCTCCCAATTTTAACACAGCTGGAGAAGGCAGTTTGTATCTACCCAACTTCACTCCTGGTAGCTTGAGATTCCTTGGGATAAACAATTGGTCTACAATTCCTGCCACAAACCACCCTGGAACCATGAGGGGCTTGATTGTGAAACACTTGAGAAGATAAAACCTTGAATAACAGTGAAAAACTTCCCTGTGCTGGGCAAGTGCAGCTCCATTTTCTCCTAGCACAGAGCACAGTGATGCCAGGCTGCCTGACAGAGGTAAAAGCTGCTAAATTTAGCAAGACTTAGCTGAGTTTCCTTGCATTTTGCATGCACAAAGATGATCCAAACACAGCAAATCCCAGCCTGTTAGAAGTTGTGCCAGCAGCTGACTTTGACTTAGTGCAGCCACCTTATCTTGTGTGTGATGCACGAGGTTTCCTCAGTCCATGAACTGTTTGTTACCCTGCCTTGGAGCAGCAGGAGTTTAACCTGATTGCCTCATTCCTTCCTGGAGAGAACATTCCCACTCAGCTCCCTGTGGCCCAGTGCACTCCCTCAGGGACAGACAGGGAGCATCCCTGGGAACTGTGCTTGGGAATTGCCACACCCCTCCTCTGGAGCTCACTGAAATCCTGCTGATACTTCTGGAGGATTTGGTGGCATGTGATGCTGTAAATTTCCCAGTTTCACCAGTGTCTCTTTAACTGGAGCAGTGGAGGATGGCCCAGCACAGGGTTGGGTCTGATGGATGCCTCTCCTTACTCACCAGAAAAATCAGGTTCTGATTCAGGTAGAAGGTGCTTAAAGAAAAGGATTTTGGTGTAAATCAAGTAGATTGTCAGCCCAGAAATGAGTTTGGTAGATCAGGATCCAGGTATACAGCCATGGATTGACTTTGGGGTTGGAATTGAGGATTTTGAGCCAGGTGTGTTTTTCCTTCTCTTCCACCTGAGTGTCCAGACACGAGGGGCCAGGATCTGTGTGTGCCACTGACCCCAGGGCTGGGACATTCCCAGGTAAAATAACACAAATCCTGAGTTCAGCTTCCTCTGCAGGATAAAAGTGCTCTGTCCTCAAGTGCCCTGTGATGGAATGTTCTTTTATCCCACTTTTATAATTATTGAGCATTCCCAAGCTTCACCTGAACATCCTGCAGCCTGTAGCCACTTGGACAAGTAATTCATGAATCTGGGGGCTGAATTCAGCTCTAGTTTGTTACTACAAGTCCCAGAGTAACTCCACAGGCAAAAGAAAATTCCTTGTGGAGCAGCTCAGATCAGCCTCATGCTGTACAAGTGTAGAGCCAGTCCTTAGGCAGAGTTTTTCATCTATTTTTAAAGAAGCCTGGAGAATTTACAGCTCCCTCCCACATGTCTGCCTTTTGGTGTCAACCCCATGAAATAGAGCATTAATCACAAAGTCTGGGAAACCATTTCCAAAATGTTTCTTTGGGACCAGGAGCACTAAAACAGGTAAAAGGGAAGAGTTTGTGTTTGGGAAACAAGTTGCAGGAAGATCCTCCTGGAGTGGGAATGAGGTTCTGCATCACTGCCAGTCCTGCCTGACTGTGCCATTTGTGCCTTGGAGTTAAATCTGCATTGGTGAGAGTTTTATTAAAACACATCAATGAATAAACCTTTTATTGCTCAGAATTGATTTTGAACTTGGTGGAAACCTGTTTGAGAGACAAGGCACAAGATATTCTCTGAGAAGAGGATTTTAGTGCTCATGTTGGGTTTTAATTCATCCTCTCCTTAAAAAAATAAAAAGATGATTTTAAAAGTGCCATCTTTTGGAATAATGACACGGGAGCTTTGTTACAGCAAGAGAAAATAATGATTTCAGGTCTTGATGAAATTAATACCAGAGGTGCTGTTCTGCAGGGTGATACTTAAAGATCCAGTAAATGCTTGGAAAAACCTCCTCTCTGTTAGAATAAAGAGTCCAAGCAATCAATATTAATTCAGTCTTCCCCAGGCACTGCTGTTCTGGTGGAGTTTCTCATTATCACCGGGGTGAGGTTGTCATTTTCCATGGTGAATGAGGGCCCTCATTTTCTCTCTCCACAGAAATCCATCACCACATTCCCAGCTCCCTGCTGCCACTCCAAGTGGGGCCAGGGGGAGGTTGTGGCTTTAGGTTTTGCTGCTGTTTTCAACTTGATTTATTTAAGCCTTGATTGTGCAATCACTTTCACACCTTGAGGCTGCCTCTTGGAGGAGTCTTGCTGGGCTCAGTGGTGCCAGCTGGGAATTTTGGGAGAGTCCTCAGTGAGGGAAAATGGGATGGATTAATCCATAGGGGCAGACAGCACACACAGCAAAACCTCCTTTGGCCTGAAGTTGGTTTGTTGGAAAGTTGTTGGGGTTGTTTTTGTTGTGGGTGAACATGGAAAGGAAAGGGAAAGGGAAAGGGAAAGGGAAAGGGAAAGGGAAAGGGAAAGGGAAAGGGAAAGGGAAAGGGAAAG
>JAOTQP010000567.1:2086951-2117879 GCA_026413545.1 Cichladusa arquata
AAAGGAAAGGCGCGGAAAGGAAAGGAAAGGAAAGGAAAGGAAAGGAAAGGAAAGGAAAGGAAAGGAAAGGAAAGGAAGAAAGAAAAAGAAAGAAGGAAGGAGAGAGAATCCATGTTGGAATGGGGTCCAGCTGCCCTGCTCCTGAGGAGCTTTTTGGCTGGGACAGATGGAGGGGGTGTTGCTTGTTTCTGGAAATGGAAGCAGCACATTTAACTGAAAGGTCAGGAAAGCTTGGAAGAGCAGAACAGGAATGTGTGGCTGCTTTTGAGTGTGTAGGATCATGGAGTGAGTCACAGAATCATGGAATGGTTTGGGTTGGATGGATCTTAAATCCCATCCCATTCCTCCCCCTCCGTGGACAGGGACACCTTCCACCATCCCAGATTGCTCCAAGCCCCATCCAGCCTGGACACTTCCAGAGATCCAGGAGCAGCCACAGCTTCCCTGTGCCAGGAGGAATTCCTTCTCAAAATCCCATCTGTCCCTGCCCTGCTTCAGTAGGATAATGATGATAATGATGATAACAATGACTTGTTTTGCTGCAGTGCCTTTGTTCTTGAGGAAATCTGGGTAATTCCTGAGGTGTTTTCACTGGTTTGGTGTCACACCCAGACTGCAGGTGGATGAGTGAAGGTGTTGTGATTTCCTGAGCACTGAGGAAGGGGGTTGGCAGAGCCAGCCTTTGTCTCTTGGTGACTGGAGAACACATCTCAGTTTGGAGTGTGTTCCTGCAATTGTGAAGTGCTGTTCATTAAACTCTCCTGAAGAATCAGCTCCTGAGTCATCACTGAAAAGACTTTGGGTGCTGTTAGGGTGGTTTTTCTCTAGGAATAAAACTGCCTGTGCTGCAGTCCCAGGAGAGCAGAGCCCCCATCCTGTTCTGGGGGAAAGCAGACAGGGATTCAGGCAGCCACGTTCCCAATGGTTCCAGTTCCTGGAGGGGCTGAGCTCAACCAGCTCAGCTGGCAATACCTGCAATAAAAATATTCTGATGCACTACCAGGACAGGGGATTTTGCTGAGAAATGGGATTTCTTTGTGTTTCAGGGCACCAGGAGGGCCCTCAGGACGAAGTGGACATCGGATGGTTGCGTGCAAAAGGCAGCTGATCGTTTTTGGAGGTTTCCATGAGAGTGCAAGGTCAGTCACTGGGATTGCTGGGAGTCCTTAAAAAAGGCAACAACATTTCAGCAGTAACAGAATCTGGGTGTTAATGGGAGGATTATCCTCAGCAGATCTGGGACTGAACTAGATGTTTGTGTTAGAAAGACAAAGGATCTTGATTTGAAGTCCTCAGGTGTGGGAGAAATCACTGCAGCACTGAAGCAGCTGCAGCCAAAGCTCAGTCCAGCACTTTTGGCCTCTGAATCTTGTCAGATCCTTGTCTTGTACAAACACCTTCTCCTCTGGGGGCTCTGAAGGGCTGTTTTATCCTGTCCTGAGTGTCCCCATCACCCTCTGCAGAGATTTCATCTACTACAATGATGTGTACACCTTCAACCTGGACTCCTTCACCTGGAGCAAGCTGGCTCCTGCAGGGATGGGGCCTGCTCCAAGGTCTGGCTGTCAAATGACTCCCACCCCCGAGGGCAACATCATCATCTATGGAGGCTACTCCAAACAGGTAATGGACACTTTGTGCCAAGTCAGGTGTTGTCCACAGGCTGGGAACCAAAACAGGCATTAGAATCTTCTAATTCTGCCTTTTTTTCATGCAGTTCTGCTGGTTGAGGAGCTAATCTTGGTTCAGATGATTTCTTTATTTTCCCTGCTGTTCTAATCCAACAGAAAGAATTGGTATCACTGAGGGAGGAATAAGCAACTGGGAGAAATGACATTTTTTTGGCAACTGAAAGCAATCTCAGGTATTCCTTTGTGCTTCAGCACTTGCAGGTTCAAAGCAGCAGTTGCCAGGAGACTTTTATTTTGTGCCATCAGTGGCAGAGGTGAGGGAGCAAACTCAATAAGCCAAAAAAGACTTCTGACAAGCACCAAGCTCCCCCAGCTCTGCTCCTGGGAATTGATACCAGGGAGCACATTGCTCATTGAGCAGGTATCCCTGTGTCCATGCTGGGCTGCAGGAAGGAAGGGTTTCACTGAGCAGAAGGCTCCTGCAAAAGCTTTTCATGTTGGGAATGCAGGCAGAGGCCCCAGATCCTGCTGCTCCCGTGGAAAGGCAGCAGGGGAGGAGGACACCTTGTTCTTCTGAGGGGAATAAATGAACAAAGGAGGGGAGAGGGAGAGGGGGGAGAAGGGACTTGGTCTCTCTGTATATTTAGAAGCATTTGTGCCTCCTCAGGGCCTGAGCTGTGGGCTCTGCCTCATCAGATGTGGGTTGGATTCAACACACAGAGCCTTTTCCACCTGAAGGGGCTTTGTTCTCTCCTCTCTGTGTCCTCACTGCTGGCTGGGGAGGGAGCAGAGCCTGCATGCTCTGCTAGGTGTGGAGCTCTCTGCAGCAGCTGGGCTCCAGGTGCCCCATGGAAATGGAAAAGTCACAGTGTTTGTAGGTGGTTCTGTGTTTGCACTTGGTTCTGTTCCACTCTTGGTGTGAGCTGATAAAAATCAAGGAGAGGAAATGGGGGGAATGTAAAGCTGCTCTCAGCTTTTAGCAGGGCACTGGGCAAGGATGAGAGCTGGGGGAAGTTCTCTGCAGCTTTTCCATTAGGACACTCCACTAAAGCAAAACAGTCATTCCATTAAAACAAGACATTTTTAGTAGATGTTTAAAATCTCCTTCCTTTGTCATGTAGAGAGCTCTGTGTGCTTCTCTCTGATGGGCCATTCCTGCCAGACTCTGCTTTTGTAGCCCAAACTGACCAAAGCTCTGCACAGAATTTTCTCTGCAGCCTTCAGCACGCTCCTGAAAATTAAATTCAGCAGGATATGGCCCCTCTAGGAGAGACCCAATTCTGTTAATGTGTGGCTATTTAATTCTCATTGTGTCTTCACTTAGAGCTGATTGTGGAGCTGAGTGTCTGGGTTTACTTTGAAGTGAAGAAAATGTGTTTGCCTGGGATACTCTGGGGAGAAGGTAGACAAGGAGAAAACAATATTTAATTGGAGCTGGGCAGCTACAGGACAGGACTTATTCCTTGTCTCCAGTACAGATACTCTAGTCAAGGGTGCTATGAAGACATTTTGGGGAGTATGAAGACATTTTTACATCTGTAACCAGGCAAATATCCAAGCAAAGCACCATTCATCAAATGCAGAGTGTTCTAAGGACTAAGTCACACATGTGATGGGAAATTTTGAAGGGAAGAGGAGAGGAAAATCATAATAGCTCTTCTTTTTGAATAGGAACATGATTTGGCTGTCACACTGCTGGAGGAGGCTGGTGACATGGCAGGGCTGCTGTCCTGTGATGGGCAGGGAGCTGGGAAGGCAGGGACAGAGTTTTGGTGCCTGCTCTGATTTCCTGAATTTGCAGAAGTGATGAGTCTCAATGCCATGTCAGTCCAGGGCTGAATTCCCTTTGTGGGACTTGGATTAAAGTGTCTTTTTCCTGGCTGGGGGAATGGATGCAGAATGGATGAAGTGACTTCCCTGAGTCCCTGCAGGACTTGCAGAGCACCTTGGTCCTCACACACCTTTGCTGTGGATTTTCCTGAGCAAACCAGGCTGCAGAAATGGTGAAAAAGGAGCTTTCCAGCCCTGGGTGTGACTGCCTTGAGATGCTGCCTGGTATTTTCAAAAGCAGGATTCTCAGCACAATGGTGTCTCTGTTTCTGTTGCACAGCAGCCTGGAGATGATAAAGAGAATTTCTGTCATCTCCTAAGGAAGGGGATGTTGTGGGTGCTGCCAGCTCTGCCTGGAACAGACCTCCCAGTGCCCAGAGGAGCTCAGAGCTGCTCTCCTGCTGATGCTAAAGATGTGCTCAGCCCTTTGCTGTGCTGGGGATGGGGCTTGCTGCAGCCAGCTGCATTTTGGGCTGTGTGAAGCACCGAGGCCTCTCCATTGCTAAGCAACAGAGGGGCTGGAGCTGCTGCTGCTGCTCCACCTCACAGGTGCAGCCTACAGGGAGGGGAGGGCTGGAGTTACACGTGGGCAGAGCTTTGGGATGCCAGAGATGGCTGGGCTGGGGGGATCTTGTTGTTTTAGGGTTTTTTTAGTGGCAGTCATTACAAAGCTGCAGTGGATTCTGCTGGGAGATGTGGAAGTGCCTGAGTTGGAAGGTCTGGTGGGACTGGTTGCCTCTGTAGCTCTGCCTGCTGAACACTTCTGCTGTTTGAATGTTTTTGAATACTGTTGGTCTCCTAGCAGACAATTTCAGCACGTGGAGAATCCTGATTCAGCTTCTCAAGCTCTCCATGCCTCAGTTTCTCTGCAGTCTGTCAGCAGAGCTGGAATTTTCAGCTGATACTGCAAAACTCCTGTAACTCCCCCTGTGCCTGCATGTGCAAAGCCCAGGCTATCCACAGTGCACATCCCAGCCAGCTTTGTACTGGAAAACAAACACCTGCAATTTTAAAGCACTGATTTTTTAGGGAGCAGGAGCCTCTTGTGAGTGGTAGAAGGATTTGGTCAGGGCTGGGAGGGGATGGATCTCTCCAGCAGCTGGAAGTGTCTGTGACAACAAAAACTGACTCCCACTCCACCTCATTGGGGTTTCCTGAGCACAGGGAGCTTTGTCATGTTGCACACACAGCCTGTTTACTACAGAGAGCTTTTCAGGAGGAAGGAATTGGTTTTTCCACCCAGCTTGGGTGGTTGTGGAGCCTGCTGCTCTCTCTGTGTTTGCTTTCTTGCCTCCCATGCAGTGCTGCGCCCCTCACACTTCACCTGTGTGCAGCTGTGCAGTGCCTGGAACACATTTCCCTCTTTTCTCCCAAAGAACTGAACACATTCCCAGGAGTTGCATACCAGGCCCTGCAGCAGGTACAGGTGTACAGCAGGACTCTCACCCTGAGGGCTGCACCCACTTGGTTTTAATCCCCTGTGACAATTTATTTCTCACCTCTGGGTGCCAAAATTCCTGCATCCTGTAGTCTCCATACAGCTCATCTTCCTGAGGATGCACTGCTGGCATCCTGGGAGCAGAGTTCCTCATCCCAGCAGTGCCATGGCCCCAGGGGAAGGGAATTACAGGGAAACAGGAGCTGGGCATGAAGGATGGGTGGATAATGACATTATTAACACACCTCCTGCAGTGGTGTGGCACAGAGCTGCCTTGGAATGCTGCTGTTGCCATGAGCACTGCAGTGGGAGAGGAGCAGGGGAATCACACTGAAATTCAGGCATTTAAATGCTTCTTGAGCTTTCACCTTGTCCTTGCTGCTGCCTTTTGTAGGGATGGGAGTGGGGTTTCTGTTTAGGAGGGTGAAGCTGTGCTCAGAGCTGTGTGGGACCCCAAATGACAAAGCTGCCAGGGGGACAGAGCTGTCACCTCTGCCTGTCCTGTGCTGGCTCAGGGGGTGACCCTGAGGTCACTGCAGATCAGAGCTGCTCAACATCCAGGCAGAATTCCAGAGGGCCTTGCAAGCCCTGCACAGTTGTAATGTCCCACTTTGGGAATGGGAATCTGCTCCTTTTTTAGGAGTTAAATCTTGAGAGACCTGGTCCTGTCTGGGGCAGGACCTTGGATCTATTTCCTCATCCTACCTTTGTTTGCAAACCAGTTGGTTTTAATCCCCTGTGACAATTTATTTTTGTTCTGGGTGCCAAAATTCCTGCATCCTGTCTCCATACAGCCAGAAATCCCAGAAATCCATGCTGCAGCCTGGAGAGCCCTTCCTGCTCCAGAGGCAGGAATTGTGGCACACCACAGGAGTATCCCTGCTGTGCATCCCATGCTTTGGAGCTGCCTGGTGCTCCAGAGTGGCCTCTCCTTGCCCAGTGTTTGCATTTTCAGCTGGATCCTCTCTGTGATGTGGCCACTGAAGCTGTTTCCCTGAGCATCCCTGTGTTTCCTTCCCCTGCAGAGGATCAAGAAGGATGTGGACAAAGGCACCCTGCACACAGATATGTTCCTGCTGAAGGCTGAAGGGGCAGGCAAGGAGGAAGGTGAGCACTGCAAGGAATGCAAATCCTCTCCTTTCCTTGGAATAACACACCAAAAAACCCAGAGCCAAATTCCCCTCTCAGTGATAACCTCTGTGCCCCAGTGTTGGCTCAGGAAGAAATCCAGAAAAAGAGATTTTAGTGGTTTGGGTTTTTTTTCAATTTGTATATGGGAGGGAATTAAAACAACATTTCCAAATTTCTGTTTCTGGGACATTTTGATCAGTGCTTTCCTGTTCCACAACAGAAAAATCTTTGGGATTGCAGAATTCTCCTGTGGTGGGCTGTTCCTGGGTGGTGCCAGGTACCTGCTAAAGCTGCTGCATCCCTCCCTCCTCAGCTGGAGAAAGGAGAGAAAATCCAATGAGAGACTCATGGATTGGGATAAGGACAGGGAGAGATCACTCAGCTCTTTGCCTGCTGCAGGTTGTGCCCATTCCATGGGGTACAGTCCTTGTGGAACAGATTGATCCATTGGGGTCAGTGGTTATCTCTGATTGAAACTGGAATTCCATCACTTCCTTAGGAGATTTTCTTGACTCAGGCAATGGGACAGTTTTCTTGGAGCTGAATTTTTAAAATGTTAAAACTGTGATTGATTTCTCCAAACCTGAGTGTCTGGGATGGGATTTGGGGAGGAGGGTTGGTCACCAGCACTGTCTGGATTCCAGGCCCTGTTTGCATTATTCCTGTTTATAGTTTTATCTTGTTGGAGTTGCAGTTCCTTTGGAACAGGACCTGGCTCTTCTCCCAGCCTGCATTTCAGGGATTTGCTCTGAAGTCAGAGTAGAAAGGATTGGAGAAAAGCAGAGGGATAGAGCACAAGTCTTGTCCTGCTGCTGAGCCCTCTTTTAAAGCCTGCTTGGGGCTTTTTGGGATGATTTGTGTTTATTTTTGGGGGTGAGGCAGCAGTGCAGGGTAGCAGAAGAGGTGGAGAGAGCTGATGGAAGGTGGGAGGGCTCCAGGGGATCACTGAGGGACATTTATTGGTACTTCTGGTGGGGCCTTGTCTGAACTCCACCCTCCAGTAAAGGTGCAGACACTTCCAAGAGTCTCCTTGCTCCAGCAAGCTCTGAAAATATTCTGTAGATGCCATGAGAATATCCAAATATAAAAAAAAAAAAAAAAAATTAATGGAAATACCCCAACCAGGCAGGAATTCTGAGAGGCCTTGGGATACACAAAGCAGGACTTTCCTCTGCTGCTGGTGACATTTGCTCTCTCCACCCCAGACAGGTGGAGCTGGAGTCGGCTCAGCCCCTCGGGGGTGAAACCCCCCCCCAGGTCTGGCTTCTCGGTGGCTGCTGCTCCCCAGAACCGCTGCCTGCTCTTTGGGGGGGTGCACGATGAGGAGGAGGAGGAGAGCATCCAGGGGGACTTCTTCAATGACATTTACTTCTATGACATGGGGAAGAACCGCTGGTTCCCTGCACAGCTCAAGGTCTGGGCTTCAATACAGTGATTGAAGTATCTGACACACCCTTTATGCCCTTTGGCCTCTTTCACATTTCACAGATTGTGAAAGATTCTCTCATTCCACCTCCCAAGAGCCCAGGTTGCTCCAAGCTGGCCTTGGACACTTGCAGGGATGGAGCAGTTTTCTCTCTTTGAAGGAATCCTGTCTTTCTGGTAGCTCAGGGTGCACCTGAGCAATCCCTCTCCTCCAGGAATCAGGCTGCCCCATTATTGTGGATTGCAAAATGAAGCAAAGCAGCTTGAAAACATATTTCTGGAGTTTTGCTGAAAGCCCTCTCCAGACCACAGGAGTCTGACATGAGGGGAGTTCAGGAAAAGCTTCTGTGAAAAGATTTTGGGATCAACCCCCTCCCTCTTCTCCCCAGTGCTGATGAGCTACCAGAAGAGATGAAATGTTAACCTTGGCTCCAAGAGCTTCAGAACTCAGCTCAGCTCTTTGATTGTGTTTGAGCCACTCTCACAGGCCAAGGGAGGTACAAACTTCTCCTTCCCTCTGCCCCTTCCTGCCTTTGTTCTCCAAATGGAGAAGTCAATCCCATAATAACAGGCAAATAGCCACTCAGCTGGTTGTTTCATCCTTCCCAAACTGATTGTTTTCCAGCCCTTTCATAGAGTTCTTCCAAGCCCTGGAGTGCTGCCTGGTAATGGGCTGTGATTTAGCACCCAGCAATTGTTGTGATTTCAGGAAATCGTGGGTTACTTTCCCTTGTTCCTGAGCAGTGGCCTCGGTGTGTTAGTGGCACCTGGGAGCAGGAGAGCTGCTCCTCCCTTAACAGAGGGAGCAGTTCCACCCCCTGGATTCTGCAGGATCTTCACTGCTCCTTGTTTTAGGCTGGGAGAAGCTGTAGGAGGAATTGCACTGATCACTTGAGACTTGAAATTGTGATGAAAAATAGGAATTGTTAAATAGGAATTGTTAAATAGGAATTGTTAAATAGGAATCGTTCCTTCCCTCCAGCAGCCTCCATGCCGTTTGTACAAGCTGCTGTTGGGTGCAGTTCCCACCGAATCTCTGTAATTGCTGTTCCAGGGCCCCAGGTCAGAGCAGAGGAGGCGCAGGCGTGGCAGACAGGCTGAGGCAGGGGCTGCTGGGGGGGAGGAGCTGCAGCTGCCCCCTCCCCAGGGGCCCCTGGAGATCGTCAAGGAGCTGGTGGCAGAAGATGGCACCGTCATGACCATCAAGCAGCTGATCCCTGGAGCTGCAGAGGACGAGGACAGGCCTGGCTCAGAGGAGGAGGAGGAGGAGGAAGGAGGAGGCCTGGGCCAGCCCCTGGAGCCGTGCCCACGCTGCAGTGCCATGGTGGCAGTGAAGCACGGCGTGCTCTACGTCTACGGGGGCATGTTCGAGGTGGGCGACCGGCAGGTGACCCTCAGTGACCTGCACTGCCTCGACCTGCACAGGATGGAGCAGTGGAAGGTGCTGCTGGAGATGGATCCAAGTGAGCTCTGCTGCTGGCAGCTCTCCCTGAGCCTGCAGGGCAGCAGCACTGGGGGGAGGAAACAACTGGGGGCTTCCTCAGGGGTTGGGGGGGGAGCCTTTGAGTGCAGGATTTTCCTGGATGGGATAAAGCTTGGGGGTGTGGGATAATGCTGGGCCCAGAGCTTTGGGGTCACTGCAGTCAGATCTGCTGTGACTTGGAAATCCAAGAGCTGTGGAGTTGTGGTGGCATGAGCCATCCTGGGAATCCTGCTGTGCCACCTTGTCCACTCCTCCCAGGAACAGGGCTGCTCTGTCCTCACTGCCTCAGGGCAGTGGAGGGCTTGTGGGCATTTCCTGGGCTTGTCTCTTTGGACCTTAATTCTCTCTTTGTCCCTCTCTTCTCTCTTTCCTCTCTTCTCTCTCTTTTCTCATCAAAGAAACCCAGGAATGGCTGGAGGAGTCAGAGTCAGATGAAGAGGAGGATGATGATGACGTGGAAGGTGCAGAGGGAGGTGAGGAAGAAGAGGAGAGCTCTGAAGAGGAGAGTGAAGATGAGGAAGGTAATTACTAATAAATGCTGTCTCTGTATTAATCTGAAGTGGGGTTTAGTGGAATGCCTGGTTGTGCTGCAAGCCTGGAGGGTCTCCCTGGCATCCAGAAGAGTTTTCCAGCAGAATCAGCTTTCCTAATACATTGCTCTTAGAATAAAAGAGACATTTTCCTGGTAGCTGGTAAATTCTCAGGCTGTTGCATCCAGCCCCACTGATGTGGGCTGGCTGGTGTGTCTGTGAGCTGTGTGTGACTCTGTCCCTGTCTCTGCAGGGGAGCAGCAGCACCCAGCAGTGCAGCCAGGGGAGGCCCAGCCCCAGTACGTGGCCAGGACAGAGCAGCACTGGCTCAGGCTGGCCCGCAGCCACATGGGCCCCCAGGCCAAGGACAAGAAGGTGCTCAAGGTGGCTCATGCCATGGCCAAGACTTTCTATGAAGATCCCATCCAGACATCCTGAGGCTGCTGCAGGAGTGAAGGAAGTGCTGGGAGTGCTGGTGAGCCCTGCTGAGCTCAGGTGTCCATCCTGGCCTCCAGCCTTTGCTGACCATCCTGGATGGATGCTCTGGATCTGCTCTTACTCCTGGGAATGCTGTGGGAGGCTCCTGAGGAACAGGATTGCTGTCCCAGCACTTGTGGTTGAGCTGTACAACACTGACTTTGCTGTTCCAAAGTTGGTTGTCCAGACAATGGTTCACTGGTCCCAAATTCCTGACTGGGGCCAGGATGTTCCAGGGTTCCTACAATAAATTTGGTTATGTCATCTTGTTTTGCTCAGTAAATCCCATCCCAACTTTTGTTCCTGTTTTCCTGCTGGTGTGGCAGAGGGATTGCAGTTCCTGCTGTGAGCTCTGCAGGCAGTGTGAAAAAACCTGGGGATCCTTTCCTGCCCTACCTGTGAGGTGCACTCACAGAATCCTCTTCCTTTTCCATGTTCACTGCAGTTTTGCCTTTATGGAATCTCCCAGTTGAGTTTTTCCCCCTGTTGACCCGATTGTCCTGCAAATGGCCTCTTCCTGACCAGTGAAATATCCCCCTGCAGACCCCACTGAGGCCAGGAAGGAGTGGGCTGATCCAAGGATTTGTTTTTCAGCCCCTCTCCTCAAGGCATCCCTTCCCTGCCAGCAGAGCAGTGCTGTGTCCTTGGGGACAACAGATGGGCTCCAAGTGATGCCTGGAGGTGCCACCAGGGCTGGCTGTCCTTGTGCAGGGAATTCCAGGTGTCCTGGGTGTTGCTGTGGCAGTGCCATCCCCAGGGGTGCAGCTCTCCAGAGAGCAGGGCTGGCATCCACCAGGCTAATTAGGACAGAAGGAAGATTAAATAGAGCTGACAGGGAGCTTCAATTGGTGAGATAAAAACATGTCTGACAGGGAGGGACCTTCCCAATGAAGTAACAGCTGAGAGGTGGAAACAAACCTTTTATTGATCACCTGGGAGAGGAGAAAACAAAGCATTTATTGGTGGTGTGGGAAAGGTGAAAACAAAGCATTTCCTGTTAATCTTGTTAATCCAGGAAGGAATCCCTCCCTTGCTCAGTCACTCCCCTGTTGTCCTCTCCCTTGGGGAAGTTCACATCTTCCTGTGCAGAGTTTTGGGGGATTTGCCACTCCCTGTGAGGGTGGGAGGCCCTGGCACAGGTTCCCAGAGCAGCTGTGGCTGCTCCTGGATCCCTGGCAGTGTCCAAGGCCAGGCTGGATGGGGTTTGGAGCACCCTGGAAGGTTTCCAAGGCAGGACTGGGATGGGATGAGCTTTAAGATCCAGCCCAACCCATTCCATGATGCTACAACTGCTGCAGTCATTCAGGAGCTGTGCAAGGAGCTGAACTGTTCCCTAACCCAGGAAAAGCTGCCACTGTCAGGAATCTGTTCTGTGCAAAGCCCTTACCCCCAGCTCAGGAGATCCCATCCCATCCCATCCCATCCCATCCCATCCCATCCCTGCTCCATCCTGCCTTAGCACAGCTGTGTGACAGCTTCCAAAAATCCCTGCTCTCCCTCCTGCCTGGACTTGCCAAAGCTGCTGAGTGTAATTAGTCCTTAGGTCTCACTTAAGCCCTTCAGTGAGGATCCCACCCTGTTTCTGCTGGTGCTCCTCCCCTTCTGATGCAGTGTGGATGTGTTTTCCTGGCAGGGATGCAGCCACAGCTCAGGATCTCTGGGATCTCAGGCTCTGGAGAGTGCTGGAATCTGGGTCTCAGGTACAAAACCCAGACACCAGATGGGCTGGGGAGCAGCTGAGTGCCTCAGGGGGTTTGGTTTGTCTCCCTTTCCTTCTCTCATCTCCCAAGGATGCAGTGCTGGACCAGCCCCTCTCACACAGGTGGGATCCAAATCTCCCTTCTCAAATTCCCCCTTCTGCTGTGCCAGCCTCTCCTCGTGCTGTCAGAACAGACAAATTCCAGTGCAGCCTGAAAAAAAAAATGATCCAAACCTTCAACTGACCAAGTGCAGCTGCCAGCCTGGACATAAAGCAGCAGGGCTGGATAATTTCCATGGATTTATGGCCCACCTTGATGGGCATTTTAATGGGCCTTAGGTAGATCTGCAGGAGCCAGGCTCATAAGACAGGGAAATACACTGAATTACCTCTCTCTCTGGGCTACTTCTCAGGAATATTTCTGGCCTTGGGCAAATGTGAAAAGCCCAGGACTGAGACAAATTGCTCAACTCTTCAGGATTAAGAAAGGAATCATTATTTTGGACCATGTGGGTTGGGAGCCAATTAATATTAGTCTGTGGCTGTCTTTCCTACTGAGCAAAACTCAGCTTGACTGAGTGGAGCAGAGAGCTGAAAAATCCAAGCTGGATTTGTGCTGGTCCAGGGGCAAGAGCAGGAATAATTAGGCAGGGACCAGTGGGAAAAATCCAGTCAGGAAACCACCAGTGCTTTTATTTGCTGGATAACAAGAGGCATTTTGGTGCTGTTTTACAGATACCTAAATATCTGTGTCTGCAGGGCTCTGTTTAACCTGCTCCTGACAGGACCTTTGTCCTGCACTTGAATGCACCAGAAAAAAAAAAAAGAAAAAAAAAAAAAAAGAGTGCTCGAGAGTCTTTCCAAAGAGTAAAAGCAGAATTCCAAACCCCAGGGGTGAATTCCCAAGGCTGCAATCCCAAAATGTTTTTTTGGTTCGTTTCAAGTGTGCAGCAAGTGTTGAAGAGAGGAGAAAAAAAAAAATTATGACTAAGGACCCAAAAGGAAAATCCAAAACAACACAAAAAAAGGAAGAGGTGGGAAGATGATGGACAGTTACTGTGGAAAATGGAATTTCAAAATTATCCTTTCCCCTGTCCACCCATAGCCCTGTGCCTGGAAAGGGAAAGGAAGGAGAAGAGGAAGCAGAGCTGTGACAGGAGGGAATCAGACCATGTAAGGAAAAGAACTGAATTTAACTGGCACATGCTCTAATCCTTAGTTTATTTCTGGTTAAAAATATAGCAATCCAGTGCAGTGTAATAAGAAATCTGCTGAAAAGGTAGCAGAGAAACAGCTAAAACAGAAGCAAAGCAAAGCTGAGTCCACGAGTCCGGGCTGGATCCAACAACTCTGGACGTGAATGTCGAGGAGGGCTCGTCCCTCCTTCCCCACCCCCAAAATCTCCTGGGAGGGTCTCACCCCCCCTCGGGAGCTGCCACCCTCCTGCCCCCTCCTCCTGCTGCTGCAGGGAGGGACTGAGGGTGGGATTTGGTCCCTGGCCCTGCCAAATCCCAGAGGAGCTGCTGGTGGTGGAGCTGGTGGGGAGGGAATGGCAGCTTGGGGAAAGCCACTTGCAGGGAGTGGAGCTGAGAGCACGCAGTGTGATGGGGACCAGGACAGCTCAGAACATCTTTAATGAGAATGCAGATCACCCGTGGGGACAGGGAGGGGACAGAAATCAAGGCAGGCATAGTACAAAGATGGTAGAAACGAACAAATTAAGTGACATAGAAAAAAAAAAAAAGAAAGAAAATACATCCTTAGAGGCTGCCATTGCCAATTATTTTTGGTTTGATTTTCTTTTTTTTTTTCTTTTTTTTCCTTTTTTTTTCTTTTTTTTTTCCTTTTTTTTTTTTTTTTTTTAATACAGGGACATGTTGGAAGCTGGAATATACATCCTGCATTACAAAGTGCAAAATACTACATGCTCAGAGCCCAAGCATGATGTCTGAAACAGTCCACAGCAAGATGTAAGAGACAAACCCACCACCCTCTCCCTCCTCTCTGGGACATGCTCCAGGTGCTCCTCCCCAGTGCCTTTGAGAAAACAGTTGGATTTTTGCTTGGTTTTCTTTTATTGTCATCCTCAGTGGATTGGAATTGAGCCCTCTTGTCCCCTGTCCCTCCCCACCCTGCTCCCTCTGCACATTTTTTGGGATGCTCCTCCCCAGCACAGCACCATCAGCTGCTCCATCCGTGCTGCTGGAGGTGCCTCCAAGGGGTTTTTTTTTTTTTGGGGGGGGGTGGAATTTTTAGCCAGGAGAAATTGGCTGTGAATTCAAAGTAGCTCTGGGTGGTTTTCCAGCCTTGCCATGGGTGAGGAGCAGCCTGGGGAGGAGGAGTGAAGGCAGGAGGGTGCTGGGGCTGCTGCTCACACCTCGTGTTCCCTATTCCCCCCTGCCCCGAGGAATTCTGCAAGAAGCCAATTTTTGTTTTAAAAACAAGGATCAGAACAGGGTCTGTTCTCCCATTTCCCCATCCAGACAGGGTTCATCCCTTCCCTGTGCTCCTTCTCTCCTCCTTCCCACAGCAGCATTCCTCCATTTCCAAAGGGTGAAAAGCTTGGTTTTGCTTTTCTCTCCCATTTATCATTAAAGCTGTTGTGGATTTCCCTGGGAAACTCAGCCTGGAGCATCCCAGAACCCATCCCCACTCCACCCAAACTCTCCCCATGGTCCCCTCCTCTCATCTCCATTTTGGGGTTCATTGCTGTTGTTACAAAGACAATTTTTTTTTTTTTTTGAGGGGTGGGGTGAGGGGAAGGGAAACGAGGTTTTTTTTTTCTTTTGTTGGGATTCCTTCTCATCCTTCCCAGTGTTGGGGGGGCAGAGTGTTGATAGCATTTTGCCATGCCACACAGCATAGTGTTATACAAGCAAAGAATTTTGGCTAAAATCCAAAAAACATTACCCAGGAAAAAAGGCAAACTGTGAGTGAGACTCGATCATTTGTTGTTCTTCTGTGAAAAGACTTGGAAATTGTCAGAGGACAGTTCAAGTTATGATTTTTCCCTTTGATTTTTTTGTTGTTGTTGTTTGGTTCTGGTTTTTTTTTTGTTTTGTTTTGTTTTGTTTGTTTTTTTCCCCCATTCATACATGTAACTGTTATTTTTGCAAACAAGACAGTCTTGAATTAGATGAAAAAGTTAATAAACAAAATGGCGACTCCAATATTTAGTAAGATCACCATGACTACCAGGATGGGAGCTGAACCCTGCAAGAGAAAGAGAAGGAAAGGAGTTAGATGGATCCTTGGAATTCTGCAGGCAGCTCTGGGGATGAGCAGATCCCAATTTCCACCTCCCAAAGTGCCCAGGAACCCTTGGAGGGATTTTGAAGCTGCTAAACAAACACTTGGCTGCACCCCCTGATGGATCATGGATCATCCCACAGGAATTCCGGCCTTAAAAACAGAACTAAAATTGATTGTTTATCAGGTGGTCAATGAAAAGGAAGAAAAACCCAGAAAAAGCAGATTATATGGGATCTTAGAGTGGTTTGGGGATGGTTTGAAATGTCCACAGGCCATTTCCCAATAAACACAATTATTTTCCAGCTATCCTGGACATCAGGCCAGCACACAGGGGTCCATGTTCAGGCAGAATTTTGGGAATGCTCTGATAACCTTTCCTGAGTTTATATGGGCTCAGTGCAGCTCCTGGGAACTACCTGGAAGTGCCCAAGGCCAGGCTGGATGGAGCTTGGAGCAGCCTGGGGCAGTGGGGGCTGTGCCTGCCATGGCAGGGGTGGGATAGGATGAACTTTAAGATCCTTTCCCACCCAAACCATCCCAGAATTCAGTGATTTTACCTGGAAAGCTTTGCAGGAACCCCACTGCAGCTGCCCCATGCACACACCCACCCCAGCTGTGAACCATCCCAGGAATGGTTCAATCCCTCTGGGAGCCTCCAGTGCTTCCCTTGGAGCACATCCTGGGACCCCAGGAGCATCAGGGGGTGCAGCCACCCCTCCAAAACATCCTGGACAATCCTGTGGGACCCCAGGAACATCAGAGGATGCAGCCATCCCCCCAAAACATCCTTCTGTGGGACCCCAGGAGCATCAGGGGGGCAGCCAACCCTCCAAAACATCCTGGACATTCCTGTGGGACCCCAGGAACATCAGGGGGTGCAGCCACCCCTCCAACACATCCTGGACATTCCTGTGGGACCCCAGGAGCATCAGGGGGTGCAGCCAACCCTCCAAAACATCCTGGACATTCCTGTGAGACCCCAGGAGCATCAGGGGATGCAGCCACACATCCAACACATCCTTCTGTGGGACCCCAGGAACATCAGGGGGTGCAGCCACCCCCCCAAAACATCCTAGACAATCCTGTGAGACCCCAGGAGCATCAGGGGATGCAGCCACCCCTCCAAAACATCCTGGACATTCCTGTGGGACCCCAGGAGCATCAGGGGGTGCAGCCACCCCCCCAACACATCCTTCTGTGGGACCCCAGGAGCATCAGGGGGTGCAGCCACACATCCAACACATCCTGGGCAATCCTGTGGGACCCCAGGAGCATCAGGGGGTGCAGCCACCTCCCCAACACATCCTCCTCTAGGACACTGGTCAGGAAAATATCTACTGACACCCCATCCCTGCAGCCCATCCATCCCTGCAGCCCATCCCTGGGAGCTGGCTGGCACCAGGGCAGGCACTGCTGGCAGCACGTGGGTGGTTGCTATTTCTTGGAGTCGCTGGGATCCTCAGCTATTCCTGCTGCATCCAAACCCTGGGATGGTTCCCCCAGGTTCCTGTTCCCCCCCACATCGCTGGGATGGAGTGGGGACAGGGCTGGGCACCCCTTGGGAGTTTCTCCTGGGCTGTTCTGCGGAGCTGCTGGAGAATCAAACGGGAAGAAGCAGCTGCTGGCTGCTCGGGGATGGGTTTTTTTCCCAGCAGCCTGATTCAGCTCGCTTCGGGAGTGGGTGGGAGCGAGGATGCTGGAGCCTGCTGGAAAGGCAGATTTGTAGCTTAGCAACAGGGTCAAAGGCAGCCAAGCCAAGGCAGGGATTGCAGAGAGCAGCCAGGTACCCATCCAGGGCTGGCAGAGCTCTCCTCCTGTGCCGTGGAAAAGCTTCCAAAGGCAGCAGCACCCCCTGCTCGCTGCTCCTGCCCTCCCCAGCCCGGCCCTGCCAAGCCCGGCCTCGCTGCTGCTGGGAGGGATTAGCTGCATTTCAGAAGATTATTGGGTTTTAGGGTTTTTGAGCTGCTGGTAATATAATAACAGATTGCAGGCGATTATCAGTGTCATTGTTTGCCTTGGCACGGCCCCACTGGGGCACGGAACGAGCTCCTGCCCCCAGCCCTGCAGCCAGGGAGGGCTCAGCTGTAATTCCAACATTCCATGGAGGAATTCCCTGCTAAAACAGCACAGCCCTGCACTGCTGATCCCTCAGAATTCCCTGTTCCCTCATTTTGGGGTGCACCTAAGGTGGATGTGTGCAGGGAGGGAGCACAGCCTTCACTGGTCAGCTCTCCCCAGAAAAAGCAACAGGACAAGAGGAATCAGCCTCAAGATGTACCAGAGAGGTTCAGATTGGATATTTGGGAATAATCCTTCACCCAGGGCAGTGGTGGAGTCCCCATCCCTGGAGCTGTCTGGGTGTGGCACTTGGGGACATGGAGCAGAGCTGTCCTGGCAGTGCTGGGGATGGCTGGACTCAGTTCCAGAGGATTTCCCAGCCTGAACAATCCTGTGTTCTGTGATTTACACAAAGCTGGGCCCTCAGCTGGAAGAATGGGGGATCCAACCCCAGCTCCTGGATTCCTGTTCTGCTCAGCCCCCAGCTCAGGCTGGACCTGTTTGCATCCTGCATCCCCTGAGCAGGGCAGGGGCAGGAGAAAATCCTTATTTGCCACTGCAGGCACAGGATCTTCCACATTTCCCAGCCAGAGCATCCCAGGAATAGGATCACCAGGGAGGGGTGGGGGCTCTTCAAACCAAGCTGCTCAAATCCAGCTGACACCTCACAAATTCTGCTTCCTTTTTGCAGCTCCCTGTTTTTAACCCCCTCCTCCCTGTCCAGGTGGGAATGGCAGCGAATGGCAGCTGCTGCTGGATAAGCAGCTTTGCCCCTCCAAAACTTCTGTTTTAGCTCCAATTACAGATCCTGCTGCACTTCTCAGTGTTTGTGTCTGCACCATTCCTGCTCCATGCCTGGGCAGGAGGTGGATCAGTGCTGGAGAGAGGCTTTGCTGAGCCCAGCCTGGCTGCAGGGCACTGAACTCCCTTTTGCTGTGCTTTAAACCCAGTGGCTTTTAAACCCTGGGTTCCAACCTCTTTCCTCCTTTGGAAAGAGGAGACACAGCCTCTGATTTGCAGCTTTCCCTGGGGCCTTATCTCATCTTTTTCCATTCCTGTGGAATCAAGGAATGGTTTGGGTTGGTTAAGGAACCTCTCATTCCAACCCTCTGTCATGGGCAAGCATCTCCTGGAGACTTATTTTCATTTTTTTACAATAAGATCCCTGGACTCCTTCACAGGAGAAGGAAAACATCTGCCAAGGATGGGAATCTACACCAATACCAGCTGGGCAAAAGGATCCTTCTCTATCAACAGGTTGGATCTCCAAGGATTTTTAAGCTTTGCTTCCAAGCTTAAAGAACAGAAACTTAGACCTAAACCCATGGAAACACAAAAATAGGGATAATCCATGGTTATGGCACAGGAGTAATAACAGTAATTGTAGCTGTGGAGTAATTCCTGCCCCTCTGCCTTGTTTGTTTTTATCCTGGAACTGTTGTGTAGCAACTCCAGAGTTTTCCTGGGAATACGACGGACAGCTGGTTTACAAATGCAATTGTGGCATAATTAATTTAAGCATTAGCAATCCATTATTATCTGTTATCACAGGGTACAAGCTCTGCCTCTCTGCCATGGAAACCAGAGTGCAGGTTACCTAGGAATCCCTCTGGGGTCTATTAAGTGTAATTACTAAGGACTTGGATCAGCAAAAAAAAAAAAAATATATAGATATGCACCATTTTCCAGCCTCAGCACTGCAGAAAGGGCTGCAAACTTAGCAGCTTGGTGGCATTTGTGCTGAATTGTCACATCATTGCCAGGAACAGGCTCTGTGAAATGGTTAAGGAGCATTTAGCAAAGGAAACATCAGGGACTCACTTGGCTTTCTCCAGCGGATTGCAGCAGCTCCTGTGGCTCCAGGAAGGGGCCCAGGAGATGCTAAAAGTGCTTGTGTGAGTGAAAGTGAGATGGGTGGGATGGAAAAACCTGCTGCTGGGGGGAAAAAGGCTAAAAAAATGAGGATTTATCCTCTTAGAAATCCTTTAGCCTCCTAAAGAACTGGTTTGTCACCCCTGGTTCAATCCTCACCTTCCAGGTGCTGAGCTCTGTGTGGTTTTTTTAAGGTATGTTTGAGCTCTAATTTTAAGATTTTTCGTCTAAAATTTGGTTCTAATGCAGTCCAAAGCTGGTGTTTGGCCCCCGATTTTCCAAGCTAAGAGATGGAATTGGGCTCAGCCCCCATATGCAGATGACAGGAGCAGAGCCAGGAAGGTGCCCAGGTACATCAAAGGCCCTGGAGATGAAAAGGCTTTGGAAAGGACCCTGTCGAGCTGAACATCCCGTTTCTCTCTGAAAATTATTTACCTCAGTTTGTCTGAACACGAAAGGGATTAGAGGAAGAACAGTTTGTGATTATTATTTGTCTTAAGAAGAGACAACCCCTGCAGTGATGCTCAGCCCTGCCTCATTCCAGAGCTGTGATGGTAACAGGACTCCTCTTCCTCCTCATTCCCATGAGATGATGGCTTCTGTTTGTCTGGACATGCAGCTGCCACCTGGGATTGAGGTGAATCTCTGAATCTCTTTGGGTGAGATGAGGGGAATGAGGAAAACCCAGGGATGATTGTGTTGGGACACCTGGGGATGGCTCATGGGGAAAAAAAAACAAAACAAGGGGAGAACCTGAAGCTGGAACACCACAGGGACAAATCACAGGGTTTAATGCCAGGGAGGTTAATACCAAACAAATCCCCAGGTCCCTTTTCCCCCAGATGGGAACAGGGAATGCCATGCACAGGGAAGCTTCACACCCCTGGTGGGAGAAAATACACCAGTTTTAATTTTGACTAATTTTACAACCTTTAAGGAGCCGAACTTCCTTTTAAAAGGAAGGGAAATTCATCTCCACCTGGAGATGTTATTCAGGAATAAACCTCAACGGGAGCAGCCAGCAGTGCCGGTGCCCGGCTCCATCCCAGTCTCCATCCCCTGCTCCACCCCCTTCTCCATCCCCTGCTCCATCCCAGTCTCCATCCCCTGCTCCATCCCAGTCTCCATCCCCTGCTCCATCCCTGCTCCATCCCCTGCTCCATCCCTGCTCCATCCCCTTCTTCATCCCCTGCTCCATCCCCTGCTCCATCCCCTGCTCCATTCCCTGCTCCATCCCCGTCTCCATCCCCTGCTCCATCCCCTGCTCCATCCCTGCTCCATCCCTGCTCCATCCCCTGCTCCCTCCCCTGCTCCATCCCTGCTCCATCCCCTGCTCCATCCCCTGCTCCATCCCCTGCTCCATCCCCTGCTCCTTTCCCTGCTCCATCCCCTGCTCCATCCCTGCTCCATCCCCTGCTCCACCCCCTTCTCCATCCCCTGCTCCATCCCCTGCTCCATCCCCTGCTCCATCCCCGCTCCGGCAGCTCTGCACATCCATCCCTGCTCCGCCTGCAGATTGGCTGCCCGCTCCTGCCTCTCCCCAGCGACAGCCCAACCTGCCCGCAAATCCTGCTGGCAAATCCCGGAGCACGGAGGGAGGGATGCAGGGATGGAGGAAGGGAGGGATGGAGAGGCTGCGCTGCCGGGATCCCTCCCCGCCACCCCCGCGGGGACAGCAGGGGCTCTTGGAGATCCCGCAGCCGGGAGATGCTTTTCAAGCCTCTCCTGTTGCTCTTTCCCTGGGAATTTTTTTGCGTTTAGGTTGGGATTTGTTCCGGCATCCCTGGGGATGCGATGGGAACACCTTGAAGGGCCGGACCTGGAGCCTCCTCCCATCCCCGGGGTGCCACGAGGGGTCCCTGGAGAGTGTCGGTGACCACCGCTGCTAAATGAGGACATCAAAATGTCCTAAATGATGAGTCAGGCTCCGGTGGTGCCTGAGCCCCAGCCCTTCCCTGCTCCGTGCCCAAAGCGCTTCTCCTCCCTGCCAGCAGCGCCAGATGTTCAGCACCTGCAGGAAAGGAGACCCAATCCCTTCTTTTTCTCCCCAGCCATTCCCTTTTCTCCTCCTCAGCCATTCACCTTCTTTTTCTCCCCAGCCATCCCCTTTTTTTCTCCCCAGCATTCCCTTCTTTTTCTCCCCAGCTATTCCCTTTTTTTCCCCCCAGCCATCCCCTTTTTTTCTCCCCAGCCATTCCCCCTTTTTTCTCCCCAGCATTCCCTTCTTTTTCTCCCCAGCCATTACCTTTTTTTTCTCCCCAGCTATTCCCTTTTTTTCTCCCCAGCCATCCCCTTTTTCTTCTCCCTAGCCCTGTGATGGGCTAAAAGGGTCGCTGGTATTTTAGAAAGCTTCTTTCCCTTTCCAGTCTCTCAACAAATTCCTTTTTTCTATTCCTGTTTTAGTTCTCCTCAAAGGCTCCAGGAAGCTGTGAAGCATCCAGGCACAGGTTTTGTGCCTCGTGGGCCTTTAAGGCCGGGCAGGATGGTGATGTTCCTGTAAATCCCTTAATCCCACAACACCGACACCACTCCTGGCACGTGGCTCTGCTTTTCCTGTGCCCCAACGCTGACAATTGCTGTCAGTTTGTCCTGTGGCTGCTGGGGTCGGTGCCCTCAGAGGCACAGAGCGAGCAGGTGGCCTTAAATGTCATTTGAAAGCATTTGTGTGGCTCAGTGACCCCGAAACCCCCAAATCCCCTGAGAGCCAACACCAAGCAGTGCTGAGTTCCATCGATGTTATTGAGCCATGGCCTCAAGAAATGACCTTTATGAGAGGATCTTTCAACTCCTGATGCGCAGCCCCAACAAAAGGGATGGGCTCTGGGAGCTTCTTTTAAAGGACTGGGGGAAAGGGACAGAAAAGTTCCTACAGCAACCTGTGCATCTGACTCCTGTGTGCAGGCTGCACATTTGGAAAAGCTTGGATTCAAGGCCCTGTGGCTCCCAGTTTGTTTTTCAGACAGGAATGGAGAGCAGTGACTTTTTTTTTCTTTTTTTTTTTTTTTTTGGAGTGTGTTTTTGTCAAACCTGCACCCCCAGCCCGTTGCAGCAGTGCCAGAGGTGTGCTGGCTCTGGAAGCTGGAGCTGGCACTCCAGCACACAGCCAAGCCCTGGGCTCGTGGCTGCTTGTGCAGAGCTGGTTTAGGGCAGATTATTTTTAAAACAAGCTAAGCTGGGAGGGTGACCTCGCTCCTGCTCAGGGATACCTCAGTAGGGCAAAAATAGCTGTGCTCAGCTCTGAGCATCCTTCCTGCTCATTGGCAGCACCTTGGTGAGGGAGCCCAGCTGGGGGGAGGTGGGAGCTGCCCTCTGAGCTCCTCCTTTTGAGGGAGCAGCTCCCAGCTGGCACTGCTGGGATCCAGGGAAGAGGCACTCAGCAGCCTGGAGCAGTGTGGGCTCCCACACATCTGCCCACAGCTGCTTTGCACTGGAGCTCACACCCTGCCAGGCCACAGGGAAGGAGGATTTCAGGCCAGCATTAGGAAATTGGGGTTTTGGGGGGATTGGGGAGCCCTGGTTTGTTCTGGGGGGATGAGATGGATGTGAGGTCTGTGGGATAAATTCTTTCCCCTTCAGCCTTCCCCTCCTCTTCCTCAGGGATTCACCACACTCCCTGAAGTCTGAAATGCTTCTGATGGCAGGTGCAGGTGAGGTCACAGATTTGGGCAGGAGGTTGGAGCACAAATCCCTGCAGCTCCCATTCCTACACCTTCCCCTGCTCTGTCCAAGCACCCCCTCCCTGCCAGGCCACTGGAACAAAACCCTGCTAGCACCGTGCAATTCCTGCTAGAACAAATTGTTGCTGGCATTGTGGGTTATTTAAATCCACATATTATCTCTTCCTCTGTATTACATTAGCTTCCTCCCAAACCTTCGCCATCTGTTCCACCCTCGGTTATGAATGTGAGAAAACTGAACATGCTGCTCCACAGCTCCAGCACTTCCAAAGTAGGATGTGCATCCTAATGGCTTTTCCATGCCCTTCTCCACGCAGCCTGGGCCCTTCCTTGGTGCCCAGGACTCCCTGGGAATGGTCAGGAAGGTGTTGGTGGCTCTTTGCCTCCAGCGATGTTGGGGGAGGTTTATTTGTGACAGCTCCTGATGGGCTGGGTGGGGACACAGCCCAGGGCTGCCTGTGCCAGTGATCTCCCCAAAACCACGTGGATTTTAGCGAGGAGAAGCAGTGCTTCCACCCCTCCTGTGGGCCCTGAGTCTCCCAGGCTGTGTTGTCAAAGGTGCTGGAACATCTGCATGTGCCACAGCCTTCCCAGGGTTGGTGTCTGTGCAATTACTGCTGCTGCTCTTCCCCTCTGGGAGCCTGTCAGGCTCCTCATGCTGCCTGTCATGTCTCCAGTGCTTCCCAGGCATCCAGGCAGGGCCAGCCTGCATGGCTCTGCTTTTCCAGGGCTGCAGGATGTGTCCTGTGGAGCCCCTGTGCTCAGCTCACCCTCGGTGCTGGGTGGGAGCTGCTGAGCCTGAGCCCAGGGATTGGGAGGCAGAGAGCTGCAGGGCTGCTGGGGGGGATTTATCAGCAGGGAAGGTGGGGCAGATCCATCCTTCTGCACCCCAGGCTGCTCTGGGGGGATTTATCAGCAGGGATCATGGGGCAGGTCCATCCTTCTGCACCCCAGGCTGCTCCCTCCTCTCCCTCTTCGCTTTGCTGGCAGGTGCTGGAGGAGCAGGGATGCTGCAGCCATGGCAAATGTCACCACACCTCACCCACCTCGATGTCTCTCGCCTGAATTTTCGGCCTGACTGACAAATTCATTTCAGTTTCGTGACCAGGCACCATCCTGTGCTCCCCTGCCAGGGAGATTTAGCTCCTTTCTGTTGAAATGTCACCTCCTGAGCGTGACAGGTTTTCCATTTCTCCTGGGTAGGTCTGGGGCATCCTCATGGGACACCTGCAGCCCTGTTGTGTCTGGCACTGACTCAGCAAGGGGCACTTGGGGGCAGTGGTGGCTTCCCCAGTGCTCCCAGCAGACCCCATCACCTCTGCTGGCAATGCCAAACCAACAGGGACAAGTGAGGAAGCTTCTAATGGGAAATATAGGAATCCTCCAAAAACAAGACTGCAAAACAACCCTAAACCCACCCAGCTCAGCCTTCTCCTGAGGAGGTTCAGCTCTGTCCAGCTCCTGCCTGAGCTGGTGATGTCCAACCTCAGACTCCCTCCTCCCCAGCCCTCACAGCCTCCCCAGGCAATTCATTCCTCATTAGAGATGGTTAATGGATCACCCTCCTTGACTTTAAGCCCATTAATTCTGTTTATGGAGAACAGATTCTTCCCTTCCACTTTGCAGCAGCTTCTAAGATCACTCTGTCTTCTCTCCTGAACACCTGCAGCCCTTCCCAGCACTGCCCAGAGTGTCTCTGTCTCCCCCAAAATGAGGAGCCCAGGGTGGGATGTCTCACATAACCATAACCCAAAGAAGCACCACCAGTGCCTTTCCTGCTCCTGCAGCTTTCCAACCAAATTCCCAGTAATAATGGGTTTTTATTGCTGACCCAGGGGCTGCAAAACTCCAGCTTGCTGCTCACTTCCTGCAGGGAAAATCCTTCTGCTCCCACCACAGCCTGCAGGGAACACCCCACACCAGCATCCAGCAGGATGGGAGAAGGGAGGAGAGGGGATTCAGGGCACAAACTGATAATAATTCACATTTTCCAAACGTCCCTCCCATCCTGCTCCAGAGCAGGATCCCACAGCCCATCCCCTCACTCACCGTACTGGATTTGAGCGCATCCCCACTGTCCTCTTCAGATTCTAGTGCAACAGGTAAAGATTTCTGTGGCGGGGAGAAGGTTAAGTCCCACCTCAGTAGCCGAGGTTCAGCTTTGTCCCCGAATCTCAGGTTTTCCAGTTTCTGCACCGTGGGCTCGGCAGAGGAAGCTGGCCTGAAATTCTCTTTGTTCTGGGACTTAGACCGCAGTCTCTGAACCCCGAAGCCCCGCTCTTCCCCACGGTGCTCGTCAGCCATGCTCCTGCAGCCTCCCCCTTTGCTGTAGTGTCTTTTTTGGGTGTGAATCTCTTGCATATAAGAATCCATCCTCATGAGGGGCTTCATCTCCATCTCATAATTACTCATCTTCTCCTCATCCAGCTCAAGCAGCTTGGAGCTCCCTGAGCTGTGGTTGTGAGACCTGTGGTGGGAAGTCCATGAAACCGCGGCTGGGGAATCTGTCCACCTCTCTCTGGGCTTGTGGTTGGAGGCCGAATGTTTGTGCGCCGCGCTGCGGGCTCTGTAATCTTCGGGCACGGCGCTGGACCCCTGCCCGCCGCGCATCGCCCCGCTCCTCCCGGCGCGGCTCCCGCCGCCCTTCTCCTCGCTCCAGCTGTTGGGGCGCAGGTAATCCCCGCCGCGCCCCTCCAGCAACATCTGGATCTCGCCGCCCCTCTCTTCATCCACCGACAGCTGCCGGGAGAAGTGGGCGCTCTTGTTGCGGCAGGCGGGCGGCCCGAGGGGCGGCGTGGGGCAGGGGCTGGCGGGGAAGCTCTGCAGCGGGCTGTCCTCGGGGCTCAGCTCGGACGGCGTGGTGCCCTTGCGGTACAGCTCGGGGCTCTCCTGCTGCAGCGGCGTGCCCGTGGACAGCACCTCGATGTCGTCGCTCGAGTTCTGCCGCTTGGGCCGCTGGCATTCCAGCCCTTGGGGGGTGGGCGCGGGGAGGGGAGAAGGGAGAGAGAGAGAGAAGCAGAGGGGTTATTTCTGGGTGCTGGATGCCCCCCGTGGGTTTTTAGGTGGTGCAGAAGAGGGAGCGGAGGGGTGGGGAGCACAGGGACACTGGGACATCACTGGGTGTGACACCAGCCCTGCCCTGAGCCACAGCCAGCACAGGAATGGGTTTCCAGCCCCAGAAAGGCGGAGAAGCCACCAATGATGCAGTTACTGTGAGGGGGGAGGTTCTGATGGGTTTTGGGATCCATCTGACCACATTTCCTATCATTTCCCAGTCTGGAAGCACAGGAAGGGAAATCTGTGGCACACCCTGTGCTCTGTGTTTGTGTGTGCTGTGTGACACTGGGATCACCCTGGATGTGCTGAGTGTCATTGGGATCACCCTGGATGTCACTGGGATCACCCTGGGTAACACTGGGATCACCCTGGGTGTCACTGGGATCACCCTGGTGTCACTGGGATCATCCTGGGTAACACTGGGATCACCCTGGGTGTCACTGGAATCACCCTGAGTATCACTGGGATCACCCTGGTGTCACTGGGTGTCACTGGGATCATCCTGGGTAACATTGGGATCACTCTGGGTGTCACTGGGATCACCCGGAGTGTCACTGGGATCACCCTGGATGTCACTGGGATCACCCTGAGTGTCACTGGGATCACCCTGGGTGTCACTGGGATCATCCTGGGTAACACTGGGATCACTCTGTGTGTCACTGGGATCTCCCTGGGTGTCACTGGGATCTCCCTGGGTGTCACTGGGATCACCCTGAGTATCACTGGGGTCACCCTGGTGTCACTGGGTGTCACTGAGATCTCCCTGGGTGTCACTGAGATCACCCTGGGTGTCACTGAGATCACCCTGGGTGTCACTGGGATCACCCCACACCAACAGCCCTCACACCCCTCCTGGATGGGAACCACCTCAGTTTTCATCTGGCAGGTGCAGGAGGGAAACAGCCACATCTGGGCAGGTGTGGAAGGAAAACCCCACCAACCTGATATCCAGGAGTTACATCCAAGAGCTCTGCTGCCCCACAGAGCCCAGCAGGACACGGATCTGTCCCTGCCCAGCCCCCAGCAGGGGATGCAAGGACAGGGCTGCCTGTGGACCTCACCTGAGGCCAGCACCCCTCATCCTCCTCACCCCACTGCAGGCTCCAAATTCCTTCAACTCCAGAACTTCCCAGACAGTGGCACCCTGGGATGGGCACTTCAGGAAGGGCTGAATGTCTCCAAAAACCTCCAACGTGTTCATCGCTGATGAAACACCAAATGATGTCAAGCGAGCTGATAGTGGCTAATTCTCTTTTTCCCCTCTCCAGTCATTCCCAGCTAAAGCCATGCTAAATTAGGTGAATAATTTGATAAATATATTAAGTGCCTAATACCCCTGAAATGCATCTAATTGTGATTGCTATGGCGAGACAAGAAACGAGTCTTGAAAAAGGGAGAGCTCGATTTTCACAGCATCATTTAAAAATAAACACTCAGCAGTGCCTGCTCGGCTCTCTCCACTTCTGCTGAGTAATTTTCTCTCTTGAAGCTTTTTGGGGAGCTGCTGGGATGTGCCTTCACCCCTGCCAGGGTTGGGATCCACATAGGGAATGCTGGAGTCCCCACTGGAGCACTGGCAGGGAGGGAAATTGTAAAAAAGCTGCTTGGAAATCTACCCAGGCAATTAATGGGAAATGGTCTCCTAATGACTCGAGTTTTTGGGACAATACTCACATCGTCCAGCCTTAATTTTTTCCCTGTTTGTATGTGGGAGACTGAATCTCCTGGGGTTTATCCAGGGCCCCTGAGCAATCCTAGTATTGGTGGAAATCGCTGAGAAGGAGAAAGGTGGAGTTCACCCCTTTGTTTTCCTGCAGAATATCTGTCTCTAGGATAAAACACAATTTTTTGGGGGGCTGTTTTCCAGCCATCTTTTTTGGGGCTGTCCCAGCCACCTTGCAAGATCCCAAATGGGAGCTGAGGCACAGAGGAAATAAATGATTTCATGTGAGAGAACTGGAATCCTTGTGGGAACAGGCTCACGCAAGGTTTGATGCATCCCTGGTTTTTGGGCTTTATCTTCCCCAGTTCAGGGATTTTGCTGGAGTTCAGGGATTTGCAAGCTTCCCACCAGCTCCAAGGCCTCCAGAGCTGATCTCCAGCCCCACAGCCAGCCCCAGCACTGCTCCTGTTGCCAGAGCCCCACAGAGGGGACAAGAGAAGCCAGTGATGCTCCCACAGCCACCCCAGGTGAGATGTTACTGAATCCCCTCATCCCAAATCTTCCCCAGGCACCCCTGCAGCAATCTGCCTCCCCACGGGTGAACTCCTGGGGCTCTGGGACGAGCAGGACTGGAGGTGTGGGGGGATTTTGGGGCTGGCTGCCCCCCAGCCCTGCAGCCTGCAGGGATGGAGGCATTTCCAACTCCACAGATACACACTGGGGCTGGCTTTGGGCACCCGAGGATGTGCAACAATTATCCAGAGCTAAAATTAGTCGTGGAGCACGTGATGTTCCTGGAAGATCGGTAGTGAGAGCGCGAAGGAGGATGCAGAGCACCAATCCTGCATTTCCAGCAGCAGGGAGGCTCCAAAGCCAAACCTGGTGCCCTGAGGAGCCACTTCTGGGATTTGGGAGCAGTGCCAAGCTCTGGGCTCTGCCTCTGGTGCTGCTGTCACAGGGGGGCTCAGTTCCCCACCCATGGGCAGATCCTGCTGGGCGCAGGAATTGGGATGAGCAGCCAGGATGGGCACCTGGAGATCCCCGTGGTGATGGGGATGGAAACCATGGGACACAAAGCAGGGATGTTTTTGTTTCTCCCAGGTGGAAACCTTTACCTTCCAGGAGCTGCAGCTGCCCAGGACGCCCCTGTGGGGTCCCACAGCACCCACAGACCCCTCTGAGGGGCCACCCAGCACCCCCAGCACTGGCTGTGCCAGGTGGGTGGTACCCACACCCAGCACCCTGCCAGGAGCACATCCAGCAGCCAGGATCCCAAAAGGATCCCGTGGAAAGGGAGCAGAGCCAGCACCCAGGGGTGGGTGGCACTCAGCACCCACCGCAGCACCCCGTGGGTGGCACTGGGGACTGCAGCACCCTGCAAGGGGCACAGCCAGAAGCCACAATCCTGAATAAGGAGGGAGCATCCAGAAGCCATGACTCTGTACAAGGCTGACAAATTCAGCACCCACAGTCCTGAAAGAGGGGGCTCAGCCAGCACCCACAATTCTGAATATGGGGGGCACATCCAGAACCCAGAATTCTGAACAAGGAGGGCACACCCAGCACCCACGATCCTGTGCAAGGGGGCACATCCAGCACCCACAATTCTGTACAAGGGAGACAAATCCAGCACCCAGGATTCTGAATAAGGGGATCCTGTGCAAGGTGGGCACACCCAGCACCCACGATCCTGTGCCAGGTGGGCACTCAGAGCCCCTGCAGTGCCTCAGAGTGGTGGCAGCTCCCCCATGCCCTGTCCCCAGCCTGGGGCTGTGTGTGACACCGCCACTCGCACCCATCCCCTGCCCCAGTGGCTCCGCACATCTGGGGCTCTGTGTTTGTTTTGTTAATGTGCTCGAAGTGGAACCACCTTCCCTCCCTTCCCCTCTCGTGGCTCACACAACCCCCCAGACAGAGCTCCAACCACACAAACCCCAGCACGAGTGAAGAGCCCCGTCCAGGAGGTAGTAAAAAATGTATTACCTAAAAATATCTGTGCAAGAGGTGATTTAAACCAGCAAAGTCTGCTGGCAGGAGGAAATGGAGATGAGGAACATCTCAGGGCTGGAGAAGCCCCTGGGAGCACAGAGAAAGCTCAGATCTGCCATGGGCACGTTGGGAGTGGGCAGGAGGAGGGATGAGGGAGGTTCAGAGAGAGGCTGAGCCTCCTCAGCAGACGGGAGATGCAGAGATGCAGGGAATGCAGGAGATGCAGGGGATGCAGGGGATGCAGGGGCTGCAGAAATGCAGGGGATGCAGGGAATGCAGGAGATGCAGGGGATAAAGAGATGCAGGGGATGCAGGGGATGCAGAGATGCAGGAGATGCAGGGATGCAGGAGATGCAGGGAATGCAGGAGGTGCAGGGGATGCAGAGATGCAGGGGATGCAGGGGATGCAGAGATGCAGGGATGCAGGGGATGCAGGGAATGCAGAGATGCAGGGGATGCAGAGATGCAGGGATGCAGGGGATGCAGGGGATGCAGGGAATGCAGAGATGCAGGGGATGCAGGGGATGCAGAGATGCAGGGATGCAGGGGATGCAGGGGATGCAGGGATGCAGGGGATGCAGGGGATGCAGAGATGCAGGAGATGCAGGGGATGCAGAGATGCAGGAGATGCAGAGATGCAGGGGATGTAGGGGATGCAGAGATGCAGGGGATGCAGGGGATGCAGGGCATGCAGGGGATGCAGAGATGCAGGGGATGCAGGGGATGCAGGGAATGCAGAGATGCAGGGGATGCAGGGGATGCAGAGATGCAGGAGATGCAGGGAATGCAGGGGATGCAGAGATGCAGAGATGCAGGGGATGCAGAGATGCAGGGGATGCAGAGATGCAGGGGATGCAGGGGATGCAGGGATGCAGGGATGCAGAAGATGCAGGGGTTGCAGGGGATGCAGGGATGCAGAGATGCAGGGGATGCAGAGATGCAGGAGATGCAGGGATGCAGAGATGCAGGAGATGCAGGGGATGCAGGGGATGCAGAGATGCAGGGAATGCAGCGGATGCAGGAGATGCAGGGAATGCAGGAGATGCAGGGGATGCAGAGATGCAGAAGATGCAGGAGATGCAGAGATGCAGGGGATGCAGGGGATGCAGAGATGCAGGGAATGCAGGGGATGCAGAGATGCAGAGATGCAGGGATGCAGGGAATGCAGGGGATGCAGGGGATGCTCAGAGTGGGATGTGCCCTGGCTCAGGCTGCAGCAGCCCCCCAAACCCGGCTGGTTTGAGATGCTGAGCCCCCGCAGCCCCCCCAGCTCGGGGGAGGCGAGCAGGGCCGGGCTGGGCCAGCAGAGCCCCCGGTCCCTGTCCCCGAGCTCGGGAGCAGCCCTGAGTCACCGGCAGCATCCCCTGGAGCAGTGACAGCGAGTGAGTAATCCTGGCTCGGAGCTGCGAGGGGACAACAGTGACAGCCGCCTCCTGAGGAGGGCTCGGGGCTGGAAAAGTTCTCAGGAAACCCAGTCACACATTAATTATGGTGTTAATTATTGCTGGGGGGGCTTGGAGCTCCCCATTCTCGCTCGGCTGCAGACCCCGGCCCCACCCCGGCTTGGGTTCGGCTCCTCCTGCCCGAGGATTTACTGAGCAAAAATGTGACAAAGCAACAAGGAATGTGAAAATGAGAAAAGGAAAAGGAAAGGAAAGGAAAGGAAAGGAAAGGAAAGGAAAGGAAAGGAAAGGAAAGGAAAGGAAAGGAAAGGAA
>JAOTQP010000567.1:2134575-2149237 GCA_026413545.1 Cichladusa arquata
GTTTTTCCTAAGATTCCCCTCTAATGGACAACCCTCCCTTTTAATTTTTAATTCTTATAGAATTCATAGTTTTTCCTAAGATTCAAATTCATAGTTTTTCCTAAGATTCCCCTCTAATGGACAACCCTCCCTTTTAATTTTTAATTCTTATAGAATTCATAGTTTTTCCTGAGATTCTCCTCTAATGTACAACCCTCCCTTTTAATTTTTAATTCTTATAGAATTCATGGTTTTTCCCCATTGCTTCTTTCGCCTTTCAATATCCAATTTCATTTATCAGCAAACCTACAGTTTGTAAAGGCAAATATCTTTTTTCCATTCACCAATCAGTGGAATCCATCCCATTGTTTCTTTTATCTGGTCTTATCCACCAGCAGATTCACGGCTTGTTTGTAAAGAGAAATCCAACATTCCTCTCATCTGGAATCCCAGTCCCATCTCTGGAATGAGGATTGCAATGTCAGGGTGTGGAGGGAAAATTGGTTGGATTGCAGGTTTGCACTCCAGCTGCAGCACGGGAGTGTTAGAAACCAGCCCAGGCATCAAGGAACAATTGGATCAACCCCTAATGTGACAGGGAAGGGAGCAGGGGTGTGGAAATGGGGAATGGTTATCCAGGAGCACGCTCCCATCCCATCCATGCTGCTGATGGCATCCCACAGTGGAGGGAGAATGTAAAACAACACATTGATTTATGCACACAGTGCCTCCATCCACTGTGCTGGGGGAGGAAGCAGCTCCATAGAAAGAAAGGCCTCACGGGGAGAGATCCATTTGGATATTCCCCTTGGAATTGTGCCCCTCTTGGAGCTCCTACGTTTGTGTGGGCACTTCCTGGAGTTTCTCAACTGGTGGTTGGTGGCACGAGACACACACAGGGACTGGGGTGACAAGGAACCCACCCAGCCCGGGGGGCACAGCTGGATCTCAGCACCCTCCCTGTGCACCGAAATTTGGGGTGGGTGGTGATGTGCTGGGGTTCCTAATGCCATCCCCTCCTGGAGCTTGGCACAATTCCAGGCTTTATCCCAGCTGGTTGAACTGCAGGGCTTGTTTTTATTCTCAGGTTGGCTTAATCTCCAGACCAGCTGGAGATGCAGTGATGCACTGCTCACCTAAACTCTCCTGGGGCAGATCCAGGAGCCTGAGGGTGGATCCTGGCCGGGCTCTGGAGCTGCTGGAATGCTGTGAGCAGTCCCAGCCCCAGGATGTGAAGAGCTGGGATGGGCACAGGCAGCACCTCACAGCACTGGGACCTCCCTCCCTGCTCCCAAGCACCCAGGGAGTCTGAAAATAGATCTGCTGAAATAGTGAACCCTGCGTGAATGGGGCCAGCCCTACCCCAGGAATTTCCCTGCCTGGTTCTGGGGCTCAGCAGTGGCTCTGGAGAAGGGATCTGGGCTGGAGCAGCTCATGCTGAGCACAGGACCTGCTTCCTCAGAGTGAAACCAGCACCTGGTCACATTTTGGGGTGTATTTTGGGGTGCTTCAGCTGTCTTTTAGCTGCCAGTGCTTTGCACAAATCCCCCAGGATTTGGGCATCCTTCCCCGTGCTCCAATGGCATTACATTATTGGGGTGGCAGCTTTGTGCACCTCAAAAAAACCAACAGGGCCAAGCTGGGGACCCTACAGAGCCTGGCCTGGAGGAGGGAGTGGGGAGGCAGGGGCAGGATTTATAGGGTTTATAGGATTAGCAGTGGGATTAGGGCAGGCACTGGCAGGGCAGGGCGAGGAGGTGGTGACAGGGAGAAGGATGGGGGACAACCTGTGACATGGGGTTCAGGGCACACAGCAGGCATGTCCTGGGGGGGTTTGAGCTGTGAGCCTGCCTTGTCCCCTGTGGTGTCCCCAAGAACAGGGAGCAGCCAGTGCCCTGCACCCACAGCTCTCCCCACGCCTGGAATGGTGGCTGTGCAGGGGAGAGCCTGCATTGCCAAGGTGTCCCTGCATTCCCTGGGGGCCTGGCAGCACCTCTCTTCCCTTTCTGGCTCCATCCCAGAGTGTCTCAGCAGGACAATGGAGCAACTGGGGGACAGATTTCCCCCAGCACCCCGAGTTCCTCCATCAAGGAGCCCCCAGGGTGGCCTGGGATGTCCTCACACCATGCTCCTGCTTCCCTGGAGATGGGTTCAATGGATTGCAGGGAAAGATGCCAGTGTGGGCAAGGGCACAGGGAGAACATGAGATCCACCAGATCCCACCCTGCCCAAGTCCCAGTCTCCCTTTCCCTTGGCTGAATCTCTTGACTCAATCCCTGACCCCACACAGGTCCCTTGGCCTCCTCATCTCCTGGCAAACTGAAAAAACTCCCTGGGTTAAGCTGGGGCAGCGTGAAGGATCACAGACAGCCCAGTGCTGAGAGCCTGAGGGACTGGCAGGGAGCAGAACAAAGCACTGCAGGCTGGAGCATTTGTGGCAAATTGGTGCCAGCAGGTCCCAGCTGCAGCCTGTGCTGTCCCCAGCCAGGCTGAGGTGCTGCCATCAAACCATCACACCTGGCCTTCTCACCCACTCCTGGGATGGCACAGCTGCCAGGAGCACTCTGGGCATCCCCTCAGCAAGGTGAATTTTCCTGCTTGTCCTCTCCCAGCCCTCAGCTCTGCTTTCCTGGGTGTCCTTGTTTCCCTGCATGGCAGCAGTGTGGATTATCCCCAGGGATCGCCTCAGAGGCCACCAAGACAGCTGGGCAGCTTCAGAGCCACCAGCAGATCAAAGAGCTTCCAGTCAGGGAGCTCAGTCCTTCCCCAGCCAGCAGCACTCCTTCCTTGCCCTGACTTCATTATGATTTAAAGCCCTGGATATCCCAGGATTTGGCCATGGAGCCATCTGATCTGCATTGCTGAGCCACCTCCTCCCCAGCCCTGCTCAGCTTAACCTCTGCCCCAACATTTGCAGATATGTGCACAGAGACTGAGCTCACAAAGAGCCTGGAGAATCCTTCTCCCTGCAGAGGAAAGATATTTCCCCATTTCAGGGTATTCCCCAGGATGCAGCTGCTCCAGAGCTCGGGAGATGGGGAGGGAATGTGCAGCAGGAATCTGGCACGGTGGGGGCAGCAGGATGGGGTTTGAGTGGTGCAATGAGCTCTTCTGATGGAACAGAATGGAGAATTCCAAGGATTTTGGTTCTGAGCCCCTCACAGGGTCAGGATGCAGGATGGGAAGCAGGGAGCAATCCAAGGCAATCCTGGCCACAAACTGATTGTATTACCCAAGCCAGAGAAGAGCCAAAGTGAAGGAGGAGAGTCCCTGGGGAGGAAAATGTCCCAGCCTCTTCCTTCAGCCATGCAGGGCACTCCTTTGGATGTCTCTAAGATGCCACAAGTACCCCTCTCACTTCTGGGTGCCCCTTTTGCACCAGGCAAAAAGGACAAAGAGAGAGAAGAAAGTCTTGGACATGGAAAGTCAAGAGAAAGATGATGAAGGGTGAGGAAGTGGCCACGTCCATGCCAAGCACAGCTAAGGAGAGGGCACAACCTGAGGCTGGGAGAAAACAGCTGGAGTCACCCCAAAAGATGGATTGGAGAGAATATTTATTTCACCAGTTATTTTAGAAATAACTGGTGAGGTGTAAGAAAGGGAACTGGCCCGTGGAAAAGACAGGGATTGATGGAGAGAAGAGGGCAGTGCTGATGGACACATTCACTGGGGTTCCTCATCCTGAATTTGGGGATCACTCCTGATCCTCCAGCAGTGTCAGGGAGCAGCTCTTCCTCAGTATTTGACTCAAATCCATCCTGGAAGAGAGCTGAGAATCTGCAGGGCAGCTCCTGGTGCCCCCATAATGCCCAAATGCCCAAAATCAGGGCTGGCCTGGGTTTGCACCTTGCAGCAAAGGAGGGGGTGAGTAAGACCCTGCACCTCCACATTCCCTGCTGGAAACAGGGATGAGGCAGCAGCATCCCAGCACTTCAGCTGGGGTTGGGAACTCTGATTTGCTCCTGTTCTCCATGAGGATTGGAGGCATTGCAGGAAGAACGATGTCTTTCCATGCATTTCTATTCCTTTGCCAAAGAGATTTTGGGGATTTTGCTGTCTCCAGCAGTCTCCAGCTCTGGCTCTTCCCTCTGGGATACAGGAATGTGGAGACGCAGGGCTGCTCCCTCTCACTCACAAGGTTTTTCTTCTCCATGGCTGGGAAGGGGCAACCAAGCTAAGCTTGCTGTCCCAAACTAAGGAATTTCCTGGACATGGATTCTTTTCCTGCTTATGGAGAGATGGTGAAACCTCACAGTGATGCTCAGGGAAATTCAGCTTTATAACAGATAAACATCCCAAGGAGCTCCCTCAGGAATAGCTGGAGTTTGAACAATATGGGAGGAAGCCCAAAGGGAGGGTGTTGGGCTGCTCAGGCACGTGGGGCTTCCTCTGGCTTAAGGTGGGATCATGCACTTGGATATAAACCTGATCCATCATGTTGGAAGGAGATAAAAATAAGGATTTTTGGGGTTGGAGTTACTGAGTTTTCTTCCCCCCCTCTGCCCATCCCCAAGATTTGGCATTTTGTAGTCACTGAGCCCTCTGGCCCCACTCCAGGAACACCATTAAGGAGAAGCTTTTATGGCTGCTCCCAGGCTTTTCCCAAACCCACATGGACTGTTCCATGTCCTGCAGGACGAATCCTTTGGCAAACACATGGATAAAGCCCATGGGAGGTGTGCACAGACCTGCCCTCTTCCAGCTCCTCATATGGAGACATCCAAGCAGGAATTTGGGATGTTGTGAAGCACTTTGGACACACACATGTCATTATCACAACATGACCTCAGAAAAAGATAAAAGTTTGGAAAAAATTCTTCTCCATCCCTAACACTGAGTTAAAACCCAAGCACACCCACCATGCTGGGTCAATATTCTCAGATTAGATAAAATAATAAACAACAAGGATGCAGCTTCCCAGATTTGCCTAGAAAATGGGAGCAGCAGGCTCCAAAGGATCTCTGTCCCATCCTTGAGGCACAGCCAGATCCTCTTGGTCCAGCATTCCCAAACTCCCAGCTCTTCTTCCCCACTCAGAAAATCCCAGGAAGGAGGGAGAAGTGGTCTGAAGTGCCCCTCCACTCTTCCAAGCCAAAGTAATTAGGTTTTACAAATTGCTGATTTATCTCACAAAGGATCCTTCCTGGTGTGCTCAGCCCCCCTCTTATCTCTGGCCTCTGCAGCATATTAATTAAAGATGTCCAATGGCAATAATTAGGCTGGGCTCTTGGATTCTGGCTGGAGGAGGGAGTTTTACAGATATCCTTTTCCAGCTGCTCCATATCACAGATCCCAGGAGGATTCACACACAAATCATCTCAGGAACACCCATCCCAAAGGGAAGAAGTCTGGGAGAAAAGAGGGGGCTGGAGGGTGCTCTGGATGATGTGTGTGACACTGGGGACATCCTCGCTGGCCATCCCAGGGAATCACCAGGAAAAATGTGCCCCAAATGTCCTGCCTGACTCTGTGGGGGCTCCTGAGCACAGGATCACAGAATCCCAGAATGGGTTGGGTGGGAAGGGACCTTAAAGTTCATGTTGTTCCCACTCCCTGTGAGCAGGGAGGTGTCCCACTGTCCCAGGGTGCTCCAATCCCTGTCCAGCCTGGCCTTGGACACTTCCAGGGATCCAGGGACAGCCACAGCTTCTCTGGGCACCTGTGCCAGGGCCTCAGCATCATCACAGGAACAATTCCTGCCCAATATCCCAGCTAAGGGCAGTGGGAGCCATTCCCTGTGTCCTGTCCCTCCATCCTTTGTCCCCAGTCCCTCTCCAGCTCTCCTGGAGCCCCTTTAGGTTCTGGCAGGGGCTCTGAGCTCTCCCTGGAGCTTCTCTTCCCCAGGTGAGCACCCCCAGCTCTCCCAGGCTGGCTCCAGTCCTTGGAGCATCCCCGTGGCCTCCTCTGGAACTGCTCCAGCAGCTCCACATCCTTCTCACGTTGGGAAAAGCACTCAGAGGGGGTTTCAGAGAGGGAGAATCCCCTCCCTCAACCCCCTGGTCACTGCATGGACGTGGGGACACATTTTCTGCCAGGACACCTCTCCTTCACTGTCCCTCCTGGCACCGTGTCCAGCTGGGTGACTTCCACACCCTGCCCTGTGCCCAGCTGCTGCTCTGATCCCCCAAACCCTCCCCAAAATCCCACCCAGGCATGGCATGGGTGGCTGGGAGATGCCACCTGCCCTGCCCACCTTGGGATGTGGGAATCAGTGACGCTGCCTGTGTCCAACACCTCATGGATACAGAACCCACAGCAAATTATCCCTCCCTCCAGCCCTGCCAAGGTTTTCCATCACCAAGCCACGCTAAAAACACAGTCAGATGCTTCTGCTGTGGCTGCTAATTTGCCAAAAATATGCTGTGGTAACTGCTTACACAGGGGAAGGAATAAAGTATGGATTTTTGAGTATGCAAATCTAATCTGCAGGCACGAACACGTGATGGGTGTTAGTCATAGTGCTAATGCTGGGTGCATCCAGACACGGTGGGCACAGCCAGGGCTGGGCAGCCAGGGAGGCACAGAGGGAAGGAGGAGAGGATGAGGAGGATGAGAGCTCTACTCCTGCCTGGGTGCAGAATTAAATCTCGTTTGGGGGTCAATAAGCAATAAAGAATTACAGCTCGTGTCAGCTTGTACTTTGGAAAACAGAGAGCCTCCATCTAAAGGAATCCAGAGTGGAGGGGCTGGGTTTGGATGAGGTTTGGATGAGGTTTTGGTGAGGTTTGGAAGGGGTAGGGATGGGAGCAGTGATGGGTTTGGAACAGGCAGAACCTCTGCAGGAGCAGGAGCTGGGGGCTGCAGGGAGGAGAGAGATTTCTACAGCCTCATGTCTCAGCCAGGGAATCTGCCTCCTCCTCCTCCTCCTCTGGATGCAAATAACAACAAAAGTATTTCTGGCTGAAATACCATGGAACAGGGATTGCTGAGCCATTCTCCACGGGGAAAATCACTGGGAAATCACAGGTGGAAAGAATATTCCTCTGGGGGATATGAACCCCATCCCAAACGTGGGGACACATTTATGTCCCCATTGCCTGTCCCAAAGATGCTCTGCAAGCAGCAGGATGAAGGCTCCTCCCTCACTGGGAAACATGAAAAGAAAATCTTGTATAGAAATTATTGTTTTCCAAGGCATTTCAAGCAATTTGCTTCCAGTTCTTCAGGAACAACCAAGCCTGTCCTGAGTATCCCCTCTTCTCATTGCTTCTGCATCTCCTGCTTCCCCAAACCTGTTGGGAAGTGCCTTTTTCAGCCAGAATTCACAGAAAGGCTTCAAAAAAACACAATAAAGACTATAATATCTTGACTTCACTGATTGTGATGGAGCTCATGGTGCCCCTCAGGCCAGTTGTGATTCCTCTTAAAGCTCCAGGTCCCACAGTCAGGGAAAACACAACTTTTATTAGGAAACAACCAAAGGAACACATTTCTTGCTGTCTGTCCCAGGAGTGGGAAGGGCTGGGTTTGTCAGACACAGGGAAAGTCGAGGAAACCTCATCCCCTGGTGAAATGGGGCCACAGTTTTCCCAGGGCAGCTGAATCCCTGCGGACTCAGCCATCAGCTGAGGTCAAAAGCAGGATGAGGTTTTATCTGCAGGGATGCAAAGCACTTCAGGATATTGCTCAGCACCTTTATTAAGGCCAATGTGCTCCTCTCACAAAGCAGAGTGAAATCAGGCTAATGCTGATTCCCTTAATCCCCCCCTGCTCTAATCCTGCCACAAACTCCGGGATCTCTCCCGTTCCTCAGCGGAGATCCAGGAGCAAGGGGTGACTCCCAACCTCCCCCAAACTGAGGGCAGGGCTGGATTTGGGGGGCTGCACCCTCCCCAAAGTGTGGGAGGTGCTCAGATGGGTGGGATGAGGCTGAGCTCCCCATGGATCAGGGGTAGGAGGCTGCTCCAGGGTGGGATGAGGCAAGAGCAGGGTTTATTTATTCCCTGTGAAATCAATCATGGAATCACAGATCACAGTTTGGGTTGGAAGGGACCTTAAAGCTCTTCTCATTCCAACCCTGCCATGGACAGGGACACTTCCCACTACCCCAGATTGCTCCAACCCCCTCCAGCCTGGCCTTGGACACTTCCAGACCCTTATTCATTCCAGGCAAACACCTTACAGACCCCAAGTGACGCCCTGAGCAGGAAATAATACCTTTGTAGTGATCATTTTCTTGTGGAAATCAGCAAAATGAGGGGCCTTGCTCTGGCTGTTCACTCATTCATGAAAATTCATGATGCTCTGCTGTGTGCTGAGAGTGAATGGAACCTCTTCAGGGAATAACATTAGGAAAGCGGTGGCTGTTCTTAGGGAATGTTCAATTTTTCAGGATTTTTGATGCAAAGGCCAGAATCTGTCTTTGAAAAGCCAATATCAAGCCCCAAAATATAAACCTTTGCCTTTCAAGTTTTGTTTTTTTCAAGCTCCCAATTTTTTTTTTGTTAAAAAATACTTTAATTGTGAGTGAAACAGCTGAATCCAGGGGAAAACGATCACCATAACTCTCCTGGAACTACTGCAAACTCCTGAGAAAAAAATCTTTTCTTGCTCAGGAGTTCAATCAGTGCCAAAACCAGACAAAAAATCTCCCGAGGCAGATGCTGAACCCCAGTTTAGCCCCTAAAAGACCATCCCTGAGCTCACCCTGCCCAGCTCCTCCATCTCCAAGTCATGCCCACATTAATCCAGCTCATTCATCTACGTCAGCGTTACCTGACTCAAAGCATTCAAAATTCATCAGGTTCATTTTAAAATCGAGGCATTTTTAAACAGAAGGCATTTTTAGCTCTTGTCTGCTGCTTCCCAAGCCTGGAAGAATGACTTTTCTGCAATAGCCTGGGTGGAAACCTTGCTTCCAAACTGAAGCTGAAAATCTTGCAAAATCACATGATTCCACAAGCTGGAGCTTCTAAAGGGGAAAAAAAACCCGTTCAGCTCCAGGAGCAGATGTCACCCAACCACGAGGAGCCCCATGGGATATCAAATCACATGCAAATATCCTGAGATTTGCATTCAAAGCCGTGAGAAACCCACCCCAGTGAAATGACATTAGCACTGTCTGCAGGGCTGGAGTCACTCTCTGCTGTGGGTCAGGGAGAGGGGGTCCATGGGCTCCCCAAGGCTGGGGTCCTGCACAATTCCCAGGAGAATCACAGCCTGGATTAAAGATTTGGGAAGGTGGAGGGAGGGTCTGAGGCCTGTCTGGCAATTTCTGTCTCATGTTCTTTGCTGCGAGGTCAAAATCCTTTTTCCTCTGTCCTGAGCTGTACCTGAAACTAAGCAGCATGTTCCAGTGAGAGAAGTAATTACCATGAGTTCATAGCATTTATTTTTAATGAGGCTGGTCAGAATCTTCATTTAGTATTTTGATTCATTTTTCTGGGCTCGGCAGCTCCTGACGTCTCCGCTTTTGCTCTCCTAGAACCACTGCAAGCAGCTCCTAAACCCAACCCAGACAGTGAGATGCTCCACCACCAAAACCTTGACTTTTTAAAATTAATTCTCAGGTTCTGAGGGGTTCTTAGGACCAGCTCTGGGCGCTGCAGGAACGGGAGGATTGAGGATCAGGGCGCTCTTGTATTTGCTTTTTTCCGCCCACTGTTTAAAGTGCATCAACAATTCCTTCCCAGCAGCAAAACAAGGGAAGAGCTGGTACTTTTAAGGTAATTCTGACATCCGTGCTGTGAATAGATCCTGATGGAAATTTGCCTGTGCAGGAATTCGGGGGAAGGCCGGGGTGGGGAGAGGCCCTAGGCCTCTCTGGGAATGGGATCTGGGAATGGTTTGGGTGGGAAAGAACCTTAAAGATGTCTTTATTATTGATTTATTTTGGTCATTCCAAGCCTCCTGCCTGCTGCTGGCTCATCCCAAACCACCTGCTCAGCTGAGGGGGTGCAGCCCCTTCCCATTCCCGCTCTGGCCCCACAGAGCAGCGCTTCCCCCTGGTTTTTGGGAAAACATCCCGTGCTTTTCCCCCTCCTCAACCACTCCCAAGCCATTTGGGCGGCAGCTCCTGGTGCAGCTGCTCAGAGAGGTGTCACCAGTGCCACTGCAGGGGTGGGAAAGTGGGACATGGAGCAGGACAGGCTGGCAGGGCCCCACCCCGGCAGCTCCCTTCCCGCTCCCCATGGCAGGAACATTCCCAGCCAGGGCCAAGAAAAACCCACTTGCCTACTCAGCCAGTGCTAACAATGCAAACACTAATTATATTTCCCTCACCTATCAAAGGATGATTCATTTTAGGTGAGTGGGCACGGAGATTACACAAGATGAACGGCACCGTGCGACCGCCCGGCCCTGTTGGGGTTGCCCTCCTGAGAAACAAGGATTTAGGGAGAGTGGGGCATTCAGGGTGGAGAGGACTGGCAAGGTGAGCCTGGTTCACAGCTGACACCTCCAGCCTGTCCCATCCCCTCAGGGATGCTGGGCAGTGGCACCCAGGATGGGGCTGGTCACATCCCAGAGCCCCTGTCTGGTTTAGGATCCCATTGTTCAGCTGGGAAGAGGAGGAAGGAGGAGGAATACAGCATTGTTAGGGATGGAAAGGGCAAAAACAGACTTGAGGCTTCCTTCAGCCACCCCATCTCATCCACCCCCACAGCCATGGTTTCAGCAGCTCAACCCAAACCCAACACAGAGGATTCCCATGGGAAGTCTGGAGCTACAACTCCACCTGTCCCTGGGGTGAAACCACTGAGCATCCCCAAAGTATCCGAGGCAGGAGGCAGCTGTGATGTCTCCTGATCTCCAGATTTGATCAGAAGAGGGTCTCCAACTCCAGGTCCCCCAGCTGCGCTGCCAGCAGCCCCAGGCTCACACCCCAGGTGGGTGCAGCCCCTTCCACCAGGGAGCAATTCCTGCTCCCACTCCTGAGCTGAATCAGACAAGTGCTTCAACTCCAGCACCGACTGAAGCAATCCTCGGCAGCCTGGTTTATGTAAGATCAGGGTGCTCTGGAGGGGAGCAGGGGGGTTTTTTTGGCAGGAAGATGAGGATACACCAGCAGTGCTGGGAACGTCTGAGGGAGTGAGGCCACGGGGACAGCAGGACAGTGCCAGCTGTGCCAGGGACACCGGGCAGCGCGTGGGACCTGGGAGAGCAGCCCAGCTCCCTTGGCTGAGCTGGGCTCTGTGCTGATGGGCACAGATCCCCCGGGCTGGGGGAGCAGGATTTGCTCTGCCTGGGGGTCAGGGATTGTGTGGGCAGGGCGTGGGGGGCTGGCTGGCGTGGGGGGACAGGCGTGGGGCCCGTGGCGTGTGCGGCGTGGGAGGTGTGAGCTCGGCAAGCTGCGCGTGGGGGCAGCGCTGCCCGCGCCGCCCGCGGGGCTGGCGGGAGCCCCCGGGCCACCAAGTGCCACCCCCGGGCCACCAAGTGCCACCTCCAGCACCAGCACACCCCAGAGCCCAGCAGTCACCCCAACATCCCTCCCAAGCCGTGCCCTTCCCCGCTGTTGTGTGAGGGAATGGGAAAACCGGAGCGAATCCGTGGATTTTGGGGCTCCCCCAGCCCCATCTCCAAGCCATGGGCTGGGGAGCTACAAAAAAAAAATGATGTTCAAGGGATGAATATTTATCTGTGGGTGGCAAGTGACAGATGCTGGGGCGAGGATTCTTGGATACTTCAGTTTGCTGGAGGTAATAACTGGAATAGATTAATGAGAAACATCCTTCCCAACCGCTCCTCCCCGGTGCCACTGCTCCTGCACACAGCGGCCTCTGGGACCCAAACACACAAAGTTCAGCAAGGCTCGGTGGCCAAAAAGGCTGCAGGTGCCCAGCTTTGGTGGTTTCCACCCAGAATGGGGCCAGGAAACTGGGAAAGGTGGCCTCTGTGTGCTGGGAGCTGAGCCGGTGAAAGTGGCCTTGGAGGTGGTTCTGGCCCAGCTGAGCTGGGGGAAGCTGGTGTGGAGGAGCACCCACAGTTAGCAGCACTCTGCATTTCCCCAGCAAGGCATTCCCTCCTCCTGGGAAGGTTTGCAGGGTCCCAGGGGGACCATTTTGCCACAGACCCTGCCCTTTCCCAGCACTGCTCCTCTTCCCTCCTCCCGAAATTGCAAACACACAACATCGCTGTTGGGTCCCTGAGCACCGGGAAGCTGGGCTGGCCTGACAAGATGGAAGGAAAAGCTCTTTGCTTCTGGCAGCTTCTGAGAAAACACTGAAACTGCTGCTAAGCCACCCCAGTGCGGGGATGCTGCCCAGGTTTCCCTAAAAAACACTGCGCTGCAGAGGATGGGGAGCGTGCCGGGGCGGGGGCACGTGCGTGGCTGGGGACAGGGCCAGCCCTGCAACACCCAGCCCTCAGAGACCTGTAGTTAGTGCAGACTTGTGTCTGTCCTCCCTCAAACCTCCCAGGCAGGGGCTGGGTGCCAGCAGGAGACAGCACCCACGTTGGGAGCAAGCAAACCCCCCCCCCCACAGCCCCTCCTGACCGCCTTGGACGTGGGAGACGGTGATGATTCCCTGCCCAAGCTTTATTCTCACTGAAGGACTGCTGGGATTTATCCATGGCTTCCAAACACACACCCAGCACATCCCAGCTCAGTCCCCAGCATCCTTCCAGGCAGCTCAAACAAAAGGTTGCCGCTCTCTTTTTTTCTCTGGGAGAAAACCACCAGCATGAAATTATCATCAAAAATCCCGAGGTGGTTCCACCTCTCCCTGCGAGAGCACAAAAAAAACCAGCTGCAGGTGAGGTTTAACCTCCCCTCCCTGTGCAACCACAAAGCAGCAAACTGGCTTTTCCAGAGCAATGTCTTGCAGCACCTTTCGGGAAGGCTGCGATGGAGCTCCCCAACGCTGCAATTTCCTCACCGGAGCCCTCTGGAAAACCATAACGTCCTAAAAATAACCCGTGAGCTGCTCCAGGAGGCCACAATTCCCAGGAAAACAAGGGGCCAGCAGAGCCCAGTGCCCCTGGCTGCTGGCAGGTAGGCCTGCCTTGGATTATGGTGGCAATTCCGATTGTGGAAGCAGCCACAACCCAGGAGAGAGGATGATACAGCCACTTACAGCACAGCACCAGCTGTTTCTCCCAGTTCAGCCCTAAAGCTTGTTAGCCCAGCAATTTTTCTGGGTTTGATCGCTCCAATTGGGTTTTCTTGTTTTTCCTCTAATCCCAGTTTCCCCTCAGCATCTCGTTAAGCCGTGTTGACGGCAGAGAAGAGCTCTGGTGATCCCTCTGAGCCCCTACGCTAAGCATTAAGCCGTAAACTAGGAATGTAAGACTCTTGTCTGAATTAAAGTCTTTTCCCTGGGGTATTATTGAGTGTGGGGCTGCCTTTGGAGGGGTTGGAGGAGGTGCAGAGCCCCCCAGCCCGGGTTGGGAGCTCTGGCAGCACTGGAGCTGCCCCATTCTCCACAGATCCCCCCACACACACACTCGCCTCCATCCTGCCCCGCGTCGTTCCCGTGCAAATCCTACAGGTTCCAGTGGTGCAGTCAGAACTGCCAATCCCATGTGCAACTTGGGCTGTGGCCCCAAGGCCTGGCCCACCCAGGACCCGAGCTGGGTGTCCCCCCACCAGCACAGCCCCTTCCACATCCCAAAATCCTGCTTGGGGAGAAGAAGGAGCGCCCAGAGGCCCCACAGAACATATGGGGCTACCTGTGGCAAAGAGCTGGGCTGGTGCCACGCTGGGCTGGTTCCTTGTCCCCTGAAGGGTGGGAGCATCCCTTGATCCAAGCCAGCAGGTTGCAAACTCCAACCCAAACCCCACTGGGAGGTTCTCCCCACCACCCAGCACCCTCCACCCCTCTCCCCCAGGCAGGAAGGGATCAATGCATCACCTACCTCCATCCGAGTAGGTCTCTGTCCCGTAGCCATCCTGTAATCCATTGCTCCAGGTGCCTTCGTACTTGGCCCCGTTTCCAGTGCATTCCCGGACCCCGTACCGTCCCTTAAATCCGTGGGTCCACTCTCCTTTGTACACCCACTTCCCTTTGCTCTCCATGCCAATGCCATGGCGCTTGCCCTGCGCCCAGGTGCCCTGGTAAGTGTTGCCACTGGGCCAAGTGTAGACCCCCAGCACCTCAAAGCCGTGACTCCAGGAGCCCGAATATTCACCTTGACCCTTCGGGCCGGTACAGATTCCATGGCCATGAGCCTTTCCGTCCTCCCAGCCTCCACAGTACGACCCTCCATCGTCAAAATTAAACCTTCCCCCACTGGACATGCATGTAATTCGGTTTGCAAATCTCCCGAAAGGTGAAAAAAAAAAAAAAAAAAAAAGAAAAAGAAAGAAAAAAAAAAAAAGAATAGGAAGAAATGCAGGAAATAAAATGCGAACGATGACTTGGGGAAAAAGAAATAAATAAAAATTAAAAATATTAAATCAAATTGAACTCAATCGAAATCATGCACCAGATCCAGAGAGCTGCTTAAGCCAGTTTCTTGTGATTATTCATTCTCTGGGAGTATGTTGAGGATCAGTTCTCTCTTCCCCTGCTGTGGAAACAGGATCATTAAAAAAAAAAAAAAAAAAAAAATAGCAGCAAGAAAAGCAGCAGCTATTGGGTTTTGGTGCAAACGAATCCACCAAAAAACCATACAAGGCAGGGAAACGGGGGTGGGGGAAGAGGAGGAAAAAAAAAAAAAAAAAAAAGAGGCCAAATGCCAAGAGAAGGGAACAAAAAAAAAAAAAAAAAAAAAAAATTTAAAAAAAAATTAAAAATAAATTAAA
>JAOTQP010000567.1:2149750-2164562 GCA_026413545.1 Cichladusa arquata
AAAAAAAAAAAAAAAAAAAAAAAAAAATTTAAAAAAAAATTAAAAATAAATTAAAAAAATAAATTTAAAAAAAATTAAAAATAAAGAAAAAAGAAAAGCGAGCGTTGGGCAGCCCCGGTGGGGGGGAAGGATGCTCAGAGCCCCCACGCAGCCCCCCGCCTCCGGCCGGGCTGGCTGGGGCGCAGGGCCGGGGGCAGCGGCGGGCGCGGCGGCATGGCGGGGCTCGGCACAGCAGCTCAGCAGCAGCAGCAGCAATGCGGAGCCTCCTCCGCCGCCTCCCGCACGGCCCCGGCCGCTCCCGCACCGCGCACCGCGCACCGCGCACCGCGCACGCCCCGCGCCCCCTCCCGCCGCAAACCTCAGCGCCGGGGGCCCCGCATCCCGAGGATGCTCCGGCGAGCCCGGTGCCGGCCCCGCGCCTTGCGGGGTGCTCAGACAGCGGGCTCCGTTCCTGCTGCCTCTCCCCCCTCCTCTTTGCTCCCTACGGGGATAAATCCCGCTTGTTAGCGAGCAGGATCCTGGGCTTTTCTGCTCTGCCTCAGCTCCCGGCGCCGGGCTCAGGGTGGATTTAAAGAGACAGGAACTGCGTCGCCTTCTCGCAGCCCAGCAGGGCCGCAGCCCCCCGCAGCCTCCCGGGATGCTCCCGCCCTTTTATTTATCCCTCTCCGGCTCTCCCCGGAGAGGGGCCGGGGGTCCCGGTGGGCACAGGGTGGGAGGACACCGGGAATAGCCCGAACGCCCGGTGCCAGTCTCCGGGCAGACTGCGCTCCGTGCCGGGTCCGGCACACCGCAACTGAGACAGCGATTATTTATTTATTCACGGAAAGGCCGCTCCAGGATTGCCGGCAGCGCTCCGGGCTGCGTCCCGATCCAGCCGGGCTGCGGCGAGCTCCGGCACGGCGCATCCCATCGCGGTCCTCCCGACCAACCCATCGGGAGGCCCTCAGCGCTCTGCTCCGCTGATTTTGTTTTGTTCTGTTTTGTTTTTTTCTCCCTGGGGCTGCTGGAGATGCTGGAATCCTCCCCGGGCAGCGGCTGTGCCTCTGGAGCACGCTGGTGCATCCCCCTGGATCTTTGCGGCACCGGGATCCGTGTGCCCGCAAATATCGATGTATTTGTGTTCACACGCCAAGGGATTCACGCAGCACTGTTAGAGGGGGGAGCTCTGCTGGAGAATTATTTAAAAGATGCTCACAAGTGCTTATGAAGCAAAATCTGGGCGATGGAGGAAGAACTCAGCTCTTCCCCCCAAAATCTCCACGCACCCGGCTCGGATTTGCATCCTGCCATCGCCACCAGCGTTATTGGAGTGGTGGTTTTGAGACAGACCCAGCCTGGTCAGGACTCCAAGGAAAAAAAACAAAAAATAAACAGTGTAACTGCTGGTGATGGAAACCCGCGGGGTTTGGGCTGTGCATCCCCTCTGGAAAGGCGGCTGGTGCTCGGTACCTGCTCACTGCCCACCCACTGGAACTTTCAGGCTGTGTCTTCCCACTCAGTTGTTTTTTGGTTTTTTTCCCTCTCGATGCATTTTCTTGTCCATCCATGGAAACACATCACCACCCTCCTCTGGAAGAAAACCTTCCTCTCTCTCTCTCCCTCCCTCTCTCTCAGAGCTGGAGGGAAGAGATGCAACTGGAGTGGGTGGAAATTTTCCCACTGAAGCATTTCTTTCCAGTAGAAAATGTCTTTTCAAACTACTCTGAGTCCTTTGTGAATGCAAGAACTGTGCTCATTATACATTGGGGGGCTTTATTGTTTCCTCCCCTAAAAATCCCACACTCCAGGTGCTGCACTTTTTGGCAACTTCAAACTCCTATTTCTTTTTTTCACAGAGGGAGAATTTGGGTGGAAACCCCCAATTTTTCCAAGGAAAACATCAAAACTGAAGTTGCTTAAACGCATATAAAAATTTTGGCAGGGAACAAAAGAAATTCCAGCCCCCTTCTGTTGCTTTCTCAGTAGTTTTAGACAGTTATAGTTGGTTTACATGTTAATTGGCCAATTAATTATTGGCCAGCTATTCCTTTGGTGGGGATTTGGTGGGATGTAGGGATCTGAGGCAGGCACCAAGGTGTGACATCCCTCTGACCAATGTGGGATGCTGCTCCTCATAAAGCAAGTGCTTAAAATAACAGCAAGTTTAATGGTACCTGGTGAAAAAGAAATTCCCAACAATCTGCTGAAGGAAGAGAGGAGGATGGGATCTATTAGGATGGTATGTGATTTTAAAATGAGGGTTATTTTGGGAACAGCACCTTTGTACCCGAGGAATGGGCAGGTTCCATTCTAAAAATGCAGCCATGAGCAAATCTTCTGGTCATGAGCTGATTTAGGTTTCCTGGGGTGTCCCCAGCCTGTCCTGGTGCCCCATGGCTGGAGCAGAGGGTTTGGTCAGAAAGGGACGTTCTGGTTGTTAAAGGGTTTAAGGTGGGTTCCAAATACTGCCAAAAAACCATGTTGGAAGGCAAATAAAGCAGATTGGAAGAATCCAAAGCCAGGCTGGACAGGGCTTGGAGAAACCTGGGATAGTGGAAGGTGTCCCTAAGGGGTGGAATGAGCTGAGCTGTAAGATCCCTTCCAACCCAGAGCATTCCATGATTCCATGGTTCTCTGGTTGAGGGAATGCCAGCTGAGGGGGCTGGATGAACTCCTGTAGTGTCAGGGCAGTCGTGGTGTGGTGGCACTGCTGGCCCTGAGCTTATCCCCAGATAAATCCCCTTTTCCCAGACTTTCTCCAAAGGTCAGGATTTGGTTTCAAATAAAACCTCCTGCCCCAGTGAGCTGCCTTGGGACTCCTCTCCAGACCAGTTCATATTTCCTCAGTGCTGCTGATGTGCAGGAGGCTGAGGGAGAGGAAATTCCAGATTGGATTTCACACCAGCCCTGAATGCCAGAGGGCTTTTCCCTCTGGAAGGTGCCCCTGCCACGCCAGGTCTGCAGGATTTCTCCAGGAGGTTTGACTAATTCCAGGGATTTTTCCACTACAGGATACAGATGGTGTTAGATAGGGCTGACAGGTTCTTTCTTTAAATACCTGGTGCACCTGCAGATGAGGGGATGAGTGAGATGAAGTTTGGGATAAAAAAATAATGATGAAAAATTACAGTAAAAGGCAAATCAGCTTCTAATAAATCACTGAGCGTGGATGGGGGAAGAAAAAGTAGGATTGGGCAGTGGGAACAATGGGCTCTGGAGGAAATGCAGAACTCCAAAGGGAACAAAGGGAAAAGCTCCTGAGGGTATCCTTACCAGCCAAGCCAGGGGGACACCAGGCTGGATGGAAAGGAGGAGGAATGATGCAACCACACTCCAAAAAAAAAAAAAAAAATACAATTGGGAAATGATAGGATGCAAAGAAAAACAAGTGCAGCAAAACAGTGGAACAAGGTGGAATTGCTGAATAGAATCCTGGAATCCCAGACTGGTTTGGGTTGGAAGGGACCTTAAAATCATCCCATTCCATCCCTTGCCATGGGCAGGGACACCTTCCACCATCCCAGGCTGCTCCAGGCTCTGTCCAGCCTGGCTTTGGACATTTCCAGGGATCCAGGGGCAGCCACAGCTGCTCTGGGCACCTGTGCCAGGGCCTCAGCTTCTTAGTATCCCATCCTAGCTAGGAATTCCTTCCCAATATCCCATCCCAAACTCCCCTCTTTCAGTCTGAGCCATTCCTCCCCTGTCCTACCACTCCGTGCTCTTGTATAAATTCCCTCTCCATCACCTCCAAGATCGAGTCCAGCCATTAAATCCACACCTTAACCCTGCTCCCAGTGCCTTGGGGTGACAGGGATTGTTCCTGCCTGGAATGCTGTGTTCTAACCTCCCTCTCCATTTGATTTCCACTCGTGCTTGGAGGTCTTGACCTGCCAGTCCTGCCTGGAATCCCACTGGGATTGGCTGGGAGCAGATGATCTCCCTCTCCCAAGCACTGCCCGGTTCTGAGTCATTAACAAGAAGGAAAGAAATGATCCAGAGTGTTTCTGGATCAATATCCTGGGAAATAAAGCACGAGGCAAGATGGGTGTGCAGCAGGGACTCCACACATTCTGCTGCTTTAAGCAGCCACATCCATAATATCTAATAAAAACCTTGGGGTCCCTGGGGAATTCTGGCTGAGCAATGGATGCTGGAGGTCCTGAGCTGCCAATATTAAAATATCCTTAGAACTTTGGGGGGAGGGGGAAAGATAATATCCAAGTGGAAAAAAAGGTTGTTTCCAGTATGAGGGAATTCCACATTTATCCTCACTCCAGCAGGTGAGGGTGGATTTCTCACTGTACCAGGCACGGGCCTTCATGGCTTGATTATATTTGTTTTTGTGCAAATGAAGTAAAGCTTAGAGCAGTGATATATAAAAATCTATTTATTTACTTGGCACTTTAAAAGGCCCTGCTTCCCAAATCAGAAAATAATTGCAAGTCAGGTCAATCCAGAGAAGGACTTTAAATGGAAAATGTGTTGAAAAGGGAGAAACCTTTAAGGATATTTTATCCAAAAAGCAGCAACACAGGCAGGAATCTTTGTTAAAATAACCACCACCACTTGGAAAGCAAGGGAAAGAGCTGCCAAGACTGACACACAAAATATAAACACAAAAGGAAGAAAAGGGAAACTGGTTGTAATTAATAGAGCTCAGAAGCTGGGGAAATTAAAGGCAGAAGGATATTTTCCATGAGTTTTGAGCAGTGGGGTGATGCTACATGGAAATGGGAGGTTTCTTAATGACACAGAAAAGGCAGGAATGCTCAGTGAGGGGTTTATCCTGGTATTTGGTGGGAAAAAAGACAACATGCTAAGGAAATATTTCCAGGAGTGCCCAGGAGCATCAGTGGTTTTCAACCAGCACAGCAGTGGAATTCTCAGCCTTCACACAGCCCTGGGCTCGGTCCCTGCCATGGATTGATTGGGGAAAATCCCAAACCAACAGGGCCTGCATGAAATAAATTAAACTGCAAAAGTGAGAGGGCTCAAGGCTCAGCTGTAAACAGGGAGGGAGGCACGGAGCAGAGCAGCTCTGGGATGGAGTGACAGGACAAGGGGCAGTGGTTTTAAACTCAAAGAGGAGGGTGAGACGAGATATTAGGAGGAAATTCTTCCCTGTGAGGTGGGGGCACAGGTGCCCAGAGAAGCTGTGGCTGCCCCTGGATCCCTGGCAGTGTCCAAGGCCAGGTTGGATGGGGCTTGGAGCACCTGGGACAGTGGAAGGTGTCCCTGCCGTGGCAGGGCTGGGATGGGATGGGTTTTAAGGTCCCTTCCAACCCAAACCCTTCCAGGATTCTATCCCATGCATCAGCCTCTCCACATGTGTCCCTTCCAGCTGGTTCCAGCCCTATTTGTTCTCCTCTGAAGGCACAAGGAACATCCATGCTCTGAGGACTCCCAGCCTGCCTGTGATTCCCACACTCCCCAGCTCCTTCCTTCAGGCTGCCTGATGGATGCTGGTGAAAATCCAACCCTGGGGGGGGAAAAAAAATCCACCTGCCCACAACAAAAAACCATCCCAGCCCATTTCCTGCTGTTGGCACTGCCAACCCTTCCCTCCCATGTGCTCTGCTGATCAGGATCAGCTTCTTTGCTGCTGTTTTCGTGCCTCTTGATTTCCACACGGAAACTGGCTCTATTTTTACCCGGCTCAAGCTGATTAGATTGGCAGTAATTGGCAGGATAAACAGACACGTCCTGTGTGCAGCAGGTTCATGCCATCCAGGCAGTGACCAGGGAATGCACTCAGCCCATGCCCAGCACGGGGAGGACAATCAAGGTAATTTATTGTCCACATGCCTGCAACATGCCCATTATCCAGCCCCATCCTTCCTCTCCCTGCAAACCCATTTCCCCTGGCAGGGTTGCTGCACGATGCCAAATGTTTCATCCTTTTCTCCTCAGCTCTTCACAACCCTGCAGAAAAACCCAAGGACACGCAGGAGTTTTTCTTTCTGGTTAACCCAGGTCTTGGCTTTTCCTGACCTGTGAGATTATTAGCATTGAAGCAGCCACATATTAAAAAAGAAAAATGCTACTTACAACTCCAAGGCTGACCTCGTCCCAGTAATGTAATTTCCCACCATTTCAATCACTTCCATAAGTTCCAATCTTCTGGAAGATGAGCAGCAGTTCTGCTTGCTGCAATATCATTCTGGGCTTTAATTGGTTTTGGGGGTAATTTAGCCAAAGACCAAGTGGAGAAAAGAAAACTTAGGGGCAACATCAGGTGATGCTCCACTCCTGGAATTCAATTCACTGGGGGAGAGATGGAGCAGGATGCAAAAATGAAAATCATACTGCTTTCCAAAGCTGCAAATTTCTGGTCTTACTACCCTCATGGAATTCTTTCCTAAAATCTGATCTAAACTTGCTAACTGTCAGCTGAAAGCCATTCCATGATGATGGATGGATGGATGGATTTGAGTTCCTGTTGCTGTGGAACACTCCCAGCAGCTCTGTTCAATAAAATCAAGCTGCTATCCCAAGTAGGAGGTATCAACCAAGGAGAAGAGGAGCAGGACATGGCTCTGCAGGTGGTGGGATCCCATCCTCCTTCCCTCCATCCCTCTCCCCTGTTTGCTGAGGGACAGAGGTAGATTTTTCATGATCTTGGAAGGTGAAAAATAAAACCAAGGGAAAACAATGGGATTTCCCCCCAACATGCTTCAATTGCTCTTTTACTTTACTTCATCATCCCACAGAAAATGAATATTTAGATTTTTGCCTGTGACAAACCACAGGAGGGCACAGCCTGCCACAGGGAGTGGCCCTTCTTCATCCTTCTCATCCCAGCTGGAAAATTCCCTTATTTCCAGGGATGTGGCATCCCCAGCCACCCCCATCTCCCTGGATTTTCCCCTCTTCACTTGCCTGGAGCTCTGGGATACCCCTTGACATGGCAGAAACCCCAAGGTGACCAATTTTCCACAGCTGAAAGATGCCTGTGAATAAACCTGAGGCAGCCAGGCTTACCCAGACCAAGCAGGGCCTTCATTTCAAGGCTCAGAATTTCTGTCTGAGCCCGAGGAGCGGGAGCGCTGCCGATAATTAAGGGACATCTGTCACCCCCGTGTTCCTGCTGGGATTGTCAGGAAATGCTGACATCATGTGAGGAGAAGAAACCTGCTTTGGAGCAGGGCTTGGCATGCTGGCTTCCAGCTCCAGCCCTGCCACGGGCACAGGCTGCTCCTGCTCCTGGAGGAGCTGCTGTGGGGCTCATCCTGCTCCCCCAGGTAGGGACACATCCCAAAGCTGTGCCAAACCTGGAGGAAAAGCCATTTCTGTTCTCTCTGTCCCTCCCCAGCCTTGGGACAGGGTTCAAGTTGCATGGGGTTAAAAAATGAACAACTTGGAGGGTATTTTTTTTTTTTTGCTTTGAGGGTATTTGGGGTATTTCTTGCCAAGAGCTTGGGTTTTTTAAAGGAAGTCGGGTTTTAATTTTTTTTTTTTCTTTAATTCTGAGAATTGTTATAATCCAGAGAAGTTGAGGTTGTGGCTGCCTCATCCCTGGAAGTGTCCAAGGCCAGGTTGGATAGGGTTTGGAGCAACCTGGGCTAGTGGAAGGTGTCCCTGTCCATGGCAGGGGTGGAATGGGATCTTTAAGGTCCCTCCCAACCCAAACCATTCCAGGATTCTGTGATCCCTAAGAACCCCTGGACTGTGGGAGATGGGATTTACAAGTATTGGCCAAACTGATTTTTGGTTTTTATTTTTTTTATTATTTCCTCAAGCTCCCATTGGGCTGAATCCTCAAATGTGACATCATCAATGGGGAAACTGAGGCAGCACCAAGGACACACTCACTCCTCTGCTCTAACCGTTTGCAAAAGGTGCTGCGCTGACCCTTGGGATTAGAATCTGCTCTCAGAGGAAGAAATAAACCTCAACCAAGTATTTTGGCACCTGATGAGAAAGCAGGGCTCCTGCTCTCAGTTTAATGGAGCTGCTGATGGACGAATTCCTGTGTGAATAATGAATGTTTGGAAATGCTTTGAGCACTGCAAATGCAAAGGACACTGTGATTTCCCTGGGCTCTGAAAGTCAGTGGCAGAAGTTCCCAGAATTGTTTGGACTGTAGCAATAGGGATTTATAATTCATAACAAAGAAGAAATGTCTCTCAGTGAACGAAGAAGACACAGTGATGTAAAAAAGTTGATGCTACTCATATTCTTTTCTTATGAAATGCTGTCACACAAGGGTGGCCAAGGATCTTTTTTCTGGGCAGATAAATACCTTTGGAAGGATTTATTCCATATTTGATGTAGGTTTTCAAACAAAGTTTCCTTCCTGCAGCCTGTTTTGTAGGGATTTAAACAGATGCACACTTCAATCTGGAGTATCATGTCTGGGCTGTCCAAACATGAGAAATTCCTTTGCTTCCCAAAAGCCAGAGCAGAAAGTTATCCTACACATTTCATGCATTGGATTTAAAGGAGAGGGAAAAAAAAAAAAAAAAAGAAAAGCAAAGCACAAAACAAACCCTCCAAAAACTCCAAGGCAGATTCACGGGGTTTTGAGATCTGCTTAAGGAATCAGCAAGCTGGATTCAGGAGCAGTTAATAACAGATTCCATGACATGGAACTATTAACATGGGATAATCCAGGAGGAAAAGAAAGGGTGAGGGATAAAAGAACAACAGTGAGACCCTCAGAAATCACGCCAGGAGAATTTTAAACCAGATTAACTCTGCTGTCACTGTCAGGCACCAACAGGGGCACAAGGCAGGAGCAGCAGGGATGGGGAAGAGGAGGAAATTTGGATTTTCTCTGGGATGAGATGCACACCTTGGTCCTGCTGAAACAAAGGAGCCCAGGTGCTGATAAATCCCAAGGAAACAGTTCTGAAGTGAGGGAACTTTTGGATTTGGACTGAAACTCATCCCAGACATGCTGGGATGAACAGAGTCCCCCAAAGGGGCAGAGCTGCATTCCCTGTCCTCATTCACTCCATACCCAGCTTCATTTCCAGCCAGGAATACAATTTACCCTGGGCTCCCACCTCCTAGAGAACCTCCTCTCACAACCACCCCAAGCTCCTCTTTTACCCTCTGCTCATATTTCCCAGTATTGCTTGAGCCTTCCCTTCAAGCTTCCCTCATGAGCGCCAGGATTTTCCAGACCCTGTGCATTTTGGATGGGTAATTCTGGAGATCTCAGGGTGAAAGCTGGTGCCAGATGAAAACCTGCTTCAATTTGTCACTTACCTTGAATGCCCCATCTTCATCAGGAGCACACAGGGGGCTGAAATACTAAAGCAAGGGACCCAAGTCAAGCTTTGAAGAGAAAAGCCTCCAGGTTATTTGTTGGAAGAGAAAATTTGGAAGGAACTGGCTTTCAATCTGCATGCAGGCACCCAACTGATTAGCAGAGCTGCTGAGCACTCAGCTTTGGCCTTCAGCTCTGGATTTATTGATCCTGAGTGCTCACACACAGCTCTGGAGTGCTGCAGAGCAGCCTCTGCTCCTCCTGACCTGCTGGCAGCACCCAGCCCCAACACCATCCCTGTGCAAGTCTCCAAAATTCCTGTGGGGCTGTGGGTGGTAGAGGGATGCATCCCAAAATGGGGAAATCACATCCTGGGGAAAACCAGAACCATCTGAAATGAAACCCTGGCCCAGCTGAAGCCAATGAAAGTTTGAACAGGGCTGAGGTCTCGCTCTGTCTGCAACAGGCGCCTGCTCCAGTGTCCCAAAAAAACCTCCTTAAACAAGAGCAGGCTGCCCATGGTTCTCATCAGTCTCAAGCACTTCCTATGTTTATCTTCTTGGCCCAGCCCCAGCTTTGCCAGTTGCTGCTCTGTGCACTCTGCTGGCCTGTGCTCCCTCCCGTGTCCTCACACGTCCTGGCTTCCCTTCCCATCCCAAACTGCTCAGCTGTGCCACTCCGAGCCCTGAATGCCTCCCCATCCTCCTCCCCAGATTTAGAACCTCCTCTGGTTTATATTCACTCCCCAGAATGTTTCAGGATCATTTTAGGAAGACTTTCCAGCAATGTGAGGCCATCCATCAGTGACTCTTCCCATGAGGAGGTGGCTGCAGCCCCAGATCCTGCTGTTCCCATCCTGGCAAATCAGGGTGCTCACAGGGATAGGGGCCACAGACCTGGGGACAGGGTTTCTTCCTGTCCCTTGGTCACAGCAGCAAGGAAACAGCCAGGGATGGGCAGCCCATGGTCTGTCCAAGCTCCACATGTGATCCACTAAATCCATCCTTGTGACACCAAGGAAGCCACCAGGACCAAAAGGGTGGCCACAGCCAACACCAGCACTCAGCCAAGCATGATTTTATTGGAAAACTGCTGTCTCAGATGAGTCTCCTGCTCCTTTACCACCCCTGGTTTTCTGTCTGTCAGCCAGAAATAATTACCAACACACAGTCCTGACTTTTGGGATCAGAAACACCTGATTCCTTCAAAAACCAAGGGAAGAGGAGGCTGTGCTGGCTGCTGACACAGCCCTCACACACTGCTGCTCCTGCTTTGTCCTGAATTGCCAGTCAGGAGAGTGAGGATCAGTCCTGCTGGTGTGGCTCAGGGTCAGCCCTTCCTCCCATCTGCTCTGGATCACCCACTGGGACCTGGGACAGGAGCAGACGGCTCCAAGCCTGAGCCACCTTGGCTGAAATCCACAGGGAGAGCTGTCAGGGTGTGCTGCAGAGTCAGGCAGGGCTGGGATTTGGGATCTAGACACGTTCCCTTCCCCTCCCTCACTGCTGTCACCTGTTGCTTCCCACACACTCACCCCAGGAAGGTTCCTGTCCCCTCATTAACCAGAAATCCACGTGCTCCAAAAGATCCCCTGCTGGACAGGCAGGTGGGGAAAGGGATGGATGTGCCCAGGATCTGCAGAGGCAGGGCAGGGATAAAGACATCTCATGATCCAAGGATTCATCTTATTTTTCCCATGTCAGCAGCAGTGTCCCCCTGCAGCTGCAGCACAGAGGGACTGCTCTCCACACTGCTGGGAGTGACAGGACACAGGGAATGGCTTCAAACGGAAAGAGAGCAGGGTTGGGGGGATATTGGGGAGGAATTGTTCACTGTGAGGGTGGGCAGGCCCTGGCACAGGTTCCCAGAGAAGCTGTGGCTGCTCCTGGATCTCTGGAAGTGTCCAAGGACGAGGCTTGGGGCACCCTGGGACAGTGGAAGGTGTCCCTGCCCTGGCAGGGGATGAAATGAGATGAGCTTTGAAGTCCCTTCCAACCCAAACCATTCTGTGATTCTAGGACTGATCCCAACAGTTTCACCAACCCTTCCACAAAATTATAGAACTTTCCTCTTCCAAAGCCTCAAAAACAAGCAAGACACTTTCAAATCTGCTGTGCCTGCTGCAAGCAGCCCAGACCTGAGGATATTCTGCTCCTCCAAAGGGGTTTCTCTGGAGTGGAGGAGAAAATCCATCTGATAACTGGGCTGGTACCTGATGTTGGGTGATTTTTGGCAGACTTGAAGGTGGGGCCCATCCTTTACGGTCTGTCCTCACCACTACACCTCCAGCACAACCAGTGAGTGCCAGACAAACTATTGCTTTCCACCAGAATTACCACTTTTTTGCGGATAACACTTGTATTTTTTTTTAAAATGAGGATTTCCTATTCACATCCAAACAGTGCCCAGAGCCCCCTGGGAATGTTGAGATCTCCTTCTCTCCACATCCACTTCTTGAAAACACATCTCTGCCTACAAAACACCCCCAGTGCAATTTGGGCAATGCTTCCAGGCACATGGTGGGATTCTTAAAAATGCCCTGTGCAAATCCAAGGGTTGGACTTGATCCTTTTGTGTCCCTCCCAACTCAGAGCATTCTGTCATTCCACTGTGCTCCACTTCAGAACGGGCAGGGCAAGAATTGGGTCCAGAAATGGGTATGGATTTGCCCAGTCCCGAAATGCACAACAAAGTTGTGTTTTCCACCATTCCTGGGCTCTGTAGCAACAGTAGGTTCCTGGCACCCTCTAATGGAAAAGCTCTGTCACTGAATCACTGTCTTGGGCTGTGACTCCTGGCTCCTGCCTTTCTATTTTTAATCCAATATCACAGGAATAACTCCGAGCCAGGCACGATACACGGCGTGCCAGGAAGGACCTGCAGAATGTGCTGAGCAAATGTCAAGGATGCTTTTGGGAAGGAGAGGCTGCCTGGGGCTCGCCCCCCCAAGCTGGGAATCCAGCATGCCCAGGGATTGCTGCTTTACTTATGGAAATGCAAGGGAAGAGCTCATCAGCGCTGACATTTGGGTCTTGTGTGTGAATTTAAGGCACATGCTCAGGGGCTAATCATGTTACATTCCTTCCCCTTTTCCCCCCTTCTCTCCCTTGGCTGCATTGATAGACGGGAATTTTTTAGGATATTTTTCCAAGTTTGGCATCCTGGAAGCAGCTCAAATCTCAGGTCGGGCTTGGATTTGGAGCTGTTTGTAAACAGAATTCCTGGTTGAATTTAAATTTTTAAAGCTAGAAAGTAACACCTATAGCCAGGGAACATCTCCAAGGATTTGTCCCCAGCTAATGGGAAAAATGACATTTAGAGGCACAGGAAAAGTTGGGGTGGTGGCAAACACAGGGCTCCTGTCAGCCTCAAACATCCCATGGCCAGGCAAAGAGGGATTTTGGCTTCCAGTCAGGAGCTGGGATTCAGCTGAGGGATCAGGGGAAAGAATTGGCTTTTCCATAGGTGGCTCAGTGAGATCCCTGCCCAGGCAAAACATGGAATTTCTGCCAAGTGAGAGTCTGCCCCTTGCTGAGCTGCCAGAGGAGGAGCAGGGTAGGAAGCAGGACCCAGGCCATCAATCTCACCCTCATCCTTTACACTCTACACCCAGAGACAAATAAAATAATTTAAATAACTGTTTAATACAGGAAAATCCAATTTCCAGCAAACACTGCTCCATGGACTGCTCATCAGAACACAGAAAATGGTTTCAAAGTGAAAGAAGGCAGAGAGCAAAAACCAGGCTGTGATGTGCCAGCCCATAATAAACAGAGCACCAGAATTCCCCAGTATCCCCCAAGGGTTACCTGAGCCCCTCAGGTGAATTTTACCTGTAAGTTTAAGGCATGGTTGAACACAGACCTCTGGAAGTGAAATTCAGCGGGTCTCTTCTCAAATCCCTTCAAAACCCTTTTACTTTTAGAATCCCAGTTTCCACAGCAACAAGACACACAGCTCTCTGCGGAGTTTGGGGCTATAAATAACCCCAAGATCTATAGTTGTGATATTAGCCATGAGGACTTTAAAAAAAAAATTGCATGTGGTAATGAAGGGAAAGGCTCAGCGCTGAAAGGAAACAAATTTAATGAGGAAAAAATGGTTCCTAACTCGGTTTAGAGCAGAGCTTTGAACAAAGGAAAGCTGCTCCTGGTAAGATCCTGCCTTTTCTGAGATCAGATTGATTTCAATGGGATTTTTGGGAGTGGTGCTCTACAATCTCCATTTTACCTGTGTCAGAACGTTGTGCTGTCTTAAAAAAAAGAAGGAAAAAAATGACAATTAGGTGCTGTTTGCTCCCAGCTTTGTTGTGGGGAAGCACTGAGAAGGTCACACTGAGCCAGGTTTTAGCACAGCCCGACCCCTGGCTGCCACAGCAGCCACTCCATCCCTCTCTGGGAAAAGGATGGCTCCATGTGCTAACTTTAAACACATCTTTTAATCCCAATCGCTCCTCTGATCCGGGAGGGAAGCTGCTATTCCTTGGGATGCAGTCAGAGGGCAGGAATTCAGTCTGAGAGAAGGGCTGGCCTTGCCCCTTGACATCAGCGTGTAAACAAAGGCACAATCCCAGGAGGGAAGAGAAATATTGGAAGCAAAAGAGGAAATTAAATAACCATCACAAGGCGTAAAAAAAACAGCTCGTCAAGGGAGGGGGGACTGGAGGCTTGGAGCTGGCAGAACAGATTTGTACACAGTAGTGAGGAGGAGGAGATGAGGAAGGAGAAGAAAGGAAACACAAATCAAAGAGTTATTTGGAGTTTCCTCTCTCACAAGCAGAAGGTCTGTGCTTTTCAAACAGATGCACTGCATGTCACCAGTTTGCTGGTGTTTGTTATTTTAAGGATGGGTCTTAGGAAGAAAATAAATTCCACGCCGAGGCTCCTTTATACCCATTTTAGGCAGTCTGTGGAGAGGAGCCCAGAGAGTGGGGTTGTGGAGATTCCTCCAGGCTGAGCTGCTGCTACATCCTCTGCTCTCTCTCTCCAGGAGGGAATTTGAGTGAGTTGCTGGGAAGGAGTCCCACTGCAGCTCCAGTTTGGGGCAGGAACCCACCAGCAGCACCGTGGGGCTGCACTGCTGCTCTTTGCCAGGGGACCCAAAAAACGGAGAGGAAAAAGGTGGCATGGACAGGAAAAAATCCAGCAAAACATGGAAATGGGAAGCTGTTCTCTGGCCAGACATTCCCTACACAGTCCTGAGTGGAGACACCTCTGCTTTGGGCTGGGGGGACAGAGAACTCTGCAGCAGGAGGTAAATAATTCATTTAAATGTGATCCCATCAAGTCCAAGCTGGGATCTGAGCATCCATTGAGGTCCTCAATGGAAAAATTCTGTGGTTGATGATCTGCAGTGCTGCCTCTCCAAAGGAATTGGTTTTGCCACCCAGGAAAAAGCAGGAAGCAGAACAACGTTGGAGTCTGCCATGAGCCACACCCAAATCAGGTGTTGGTTTGTCCATGGGGAGAAAAGTGAGACATAAACCACATTATTCTGGCCCCCAACAAGTGGTCTGGTTTGGTGTCTTTTTCTAACATTGCCACACTCAGAGCTGTAGGAATTTTTGGTGGGAAAAAACCAGCACAAACATTATCCATATACAGAAAAAAAAAAAAAGAA
>JAOTQP010000567.1:2165319-2211512 GCA_026413545.1 Cichladusa arquata
GAAAAAGAAAAAGAAAAAGAAAAAGAAAAAGAAAAAGAAAAAGAAAAAGAAAAAGAAAAAGAAAAAGAAAAAGAAAATTAAATGTCCAACTGCAATTTCTGAGCTCAGAGTGCAAACATTTAATCCAGCACCTCCTGCCCCAGTGACATTTCTGGATGGATTGTGTTTTCTAAAAGGTTTTCAAGCTTCTCTCCTGCTCTGGATAAAAGCAAAGCAAGGGGAGACATGAAAAACCTTTCCCTTCAGAGAACACATCGGACACAGGACACGCTGTGGGACTGATAGAACATTTCTCTCCCTGTGATTAACTGATCACCATGCAGGACATTTCAGAAGCTTTTTTAATAGAAGACACAAAAGATTGGAATCAGTAAGAAATAGTAAAAGGAAAACATGAGGCATTGCAGAGGGAGCAGGCACCAGGCCCATTCTCTGAGGGCTCTGTCCTGCTCCCACTGAAATCAAAAGGAGTTTTAGAGTTGGCTGCAGTGGGAACAGGAACAGTCCTTAAGGCACTAATTAGTACAGCTGGCTGAATAATGCATAATGAACAGTTCATTCAGCTAATTTCATCTCTTTTTCTATTCATGACTTGCCCGTGAACCAATCCCAATTTTCTCATTTTGGTCGTCTTTCAGAAGCTATTTGTGGGTTTCTTCAGGAAATCATCCCCAGTGTGTGATTCCAGCACGCATCCCAGGGTGTAAATATTGGGAATTTGCACAGAAGAGTTGAAGTGTGGGACCTGCAGGTGGGACAGGTGACATCAGCTCTCTAAAGGTGAGAGGAGAAGGATCCAGGGAGAGCTCAGAGCCCTTCCAGTGCCCAAAGGGGCTCCAGGAGGGACTTTGGACAGGGATATGGAAAAGGGAATGGTTTCCCTCTGCCAGAGGTGGGATATTGGGCAGGAATTGTTCCCTGTGAGGGTGGGCAGGCCCTGGCACAGGTGCCCAGAGAAGCTGTGGCTGCCCCTGGATCCCTGGAAGTGCCCAAGGCCAGGCTGGAGAACCCTGGGCTAGTGGAAGGTGTCCCTGCCCATGGCAGGGGATGGAATGGGATAAATTTTAAGGTCCTTTCCAGCCCAAACCATTGTTTCATACTTGCCCAAGCTGATTTTCTATAACCAACTGCAGCAAGAATTTCAAATGTTGCAAAGAAACACTGAACTTTACACCCACATTCAGCACACATTTGGGCACTTTCCTTTTCTTCCCCATCCTTTCTCCTCCAGCACTTTAAACAGATCTAGCTGGTTATTGGAATACTGGCCCAAGGCAGCAAGAGAAGGGATATGATGTGAAAACAGCCCAAGGAATGTCACTGGAATAATCAAGTAAATACTTCCAGATTTTTCCTTTCCAGCTCTGAAGTGTTTTGGCTTTAGCAAGGACTAAATCAACATTGTGTAATGGATGGGGGTTGGAATCAGCCTGTGGATCACAGAGGACAACTCCAGGCTGGGCTGCTGCCCGTCCCTAATTCGGTGAAGTCACCCAAATGTGCCTTTGGTGGGGTAAGATTTAAGTAAGGCAATATTCCAAGCAGGAATGCAAAGGAAATTGCTGGCCTGTGATGGGGCAGGGGGGCAGCTGAGGCATCCCTGTCCTTGCAGCCAGGAGGGGACAGGGAAACCCAGGAGTGTTTCTTGTGCAGCAGGTCCCCAGACAGATACAAGGAGCCAGGGAAGGGAGCTGGGCAGTGTTTTTGGCAGCCAAGCACTGTGGATTTTCACTCTGAAAGGAGTCCCACAGGGAACCACACAAAGCCAGAAGGGCATCCTGACTTTTGGGGCCAGGGAGGGACGTGCCAGCACTGCTGGAAGGGACACAGGGGACACACGGGGCAAGGGATGCTCACTTTGAATTTTGAAGGGTGACAGACGAAGCAGAGCGTGGCTGAGGAGAGACGAGTCTCTCTCTTATGCCTCCAGCTGGAAAAAAAGCCCTGGAAAATCGGAATTTGCAGGCAGCTGTGTGGGTGCCGGAGTCTATCAGCAGAGGGCAGTGACTCTCGCAGGCACACGCTCATCCCTGGCATCCTCCAATCCTCCAATCCATCCCGCTCCTGCTGCTGCCGCTGCAAGGACACCTTCCCCACCCTGCCCGAACCAAACCCGGGTCGAGCCTTGAAAACCAAACCCCAAGGGATGCTGCAGACCCCACATCTGCCCGCTTTTTGGTTGTGGGGTTTTTTTTTTTTCTTTTCTTTTCCCTCTTCCCAAGTACCACGTGATATTTTTCTCTGCTCTTCAAAGCTGGGGTTTGTTTGTTTTTTCAAGCCCGAGAGCTCCAATTCCAGCATCTGCGTGAAACGCGGCAGGAAATAACCCGTGTGCTCAGAAGTAGTTGAGAGAACATGCAAGGGCAATATTTATCTTCCCCTTCCGTGGGTCGGAGTGGAGACACGCAAACTCCTGCTCCTGCCACTCAGAGCATCCAGGAAAGGACAGGGTGGGGCCGCAGGATCAGAGGAGTTCGGTGCAGAGGGAGAGCTGGGTGTCAGCCAGGGCAGACCAGCAGTGAGGAGGAAGATTTGGAACAAGGCAGCCAGGAAGGGATGAGAAGAGATTATCAGCATTGGAAAATTTTGGTGAATTTTGCCCTTCTCTGACCCAGAGATGGGGCGACTGAGAGGTGTTTTAAAAAACTTTTATTCCATTTTCAGTCTTACTTCAGTATACAGATGTTATAGTATACTATTATACTATATACTATATACTGTATACTATATACTGTATACTATATACTATATACTATTATACTATATACTATATACTACATACTATATATATTAAAACTATAGACTTCCTTTAGTATACACATGTTACAATTCACGCCATCACACTCAGAAGCCAACTATTTCCTAATTACAATCCACTATGAGTGTTTCTTGGTCTATCAGCTTTTGTCACATCATGCTGTAAAGTGCCTTAAAGCCAATTATCTAAAATCACCCCTCGTGGGTTCTATTACAATGCATCTTTCATAGTTCAATTTCTTCAAACTATCTAGTCTTATTTGCAAGGCCATCCTTGGAAACTTTTTTTCTAGCTCCATTTCTCTCTCATCAATATCTGTCCTATTCCATGGCATTTCTTTCTTAGCATAAGCCAAGAAACACTTATAGTGTATTGTAATTGAGAAATAGTTGGTTTCTCATTGTGATGGTGTGAATTATAACATCTGTATTGTCTCACCTTTCGTATGAGACTGAAAATGGAATAAAAGTTTTTTAAAATCTCTCAGTTGCCCCATCTCTAGGTCAGAAAAGGGCAAAATCCAATATCTGGTGTGATAGAGCCATGAGTATCTCCAAAGGAGGCAGCAGCTCTGGAGTGAAAGGCACAGAGATTCCACTTTAAACACCCTGTTGGTCTGTCAGGTTTTATGTTCATCCATGTACAGAGTGGGCTTTCAGATCATCCTGGGAAAGCATTCTATCCCAAAAAGCTGTTTTGGCACAGAACCCACCTGAGGGAAGGTGCCCATCACAGCTGACTCATACCCGAGACAGCAGTGGGCTCATCTCTGGCTCTGCCAGTCATTTTGGTGGAAGATTTGGGATTTCCTGGCTGGATTTCTGGCAGAAGTGCTAAGATTTAAGCCACATTTAGGAGGTTTAAAATGTCAAACCTGTCATTAAATGGGCAGAAGATTTTGCAAGCCTCCTAAAGAATCCAAAATGGGATGGGGAAATGCTCTGAGAAGGTCCCTGTGGAGGAGTTCTGTGGGCTGGGAGCACTGGGCACTTGATGGATCTGGGAAACTCAACTGGTCTTTTATCCAGCAGCCTCCCAAATAAATCTCCTCCTTTTCCACAGTAGAGATTCTCATTTCCATTGTCTCTGTGGAAGGACACAGAAGGGAATAACCTCCCTTCACACTGGACTCAGTCACCCTTTTCACACTGAATCATTTCAGTTAATTTTTACAGGCTTTTGGCCATTCCGTGTTGCATGGACTCAAATTCACAGAAAGGAATTCTCTGTGATAATTAGGATATAATCAATTAATTATGTGATAAAGGATTTGGCTCTGAGGTGCTGCTTGAAGGGAAAGAAGCAATTCAGGCAAGCTCCTTGGTTTAACAGGATTAAGGAAATCCAAACAGGAGAATTCAGGATTACAACAGCAGGTAAAACTGAGGTGTTGAAGGACTGGACCCTCTTTCACTCCTCAGCTGACTGCAACATCCAACAACAGTCTCTGCATGCTCTGAAAATACAGAAAGAAGAAAATTAGTTGTTGCTTACTGATTACTCCAGAAAGGAATCTGTGTCAAGTGTGCACAAAGAGAATTTTCAGGGAGAATGGGCAGGAGATGGGATGGTCTGGGGATGAAATGAGGAGCCAGTTTGGTGTCCTGTGCTCGTAGGAGGAACAGGGGCTGCACAGGCACCCCAGAACCACCTTCACTCCCAGCCCACTGCCTGGCTAAGTGGCAACACGAGCTCTTTCTCTGTTGATTTCTCTCCCTGAGAGCGGTCCCTGGCTCTGCTCCTGGACAGCCAGGATTTCTTGGTGACAGAATTATATCCTATGCCCCTTTTGATTTCCTCAGGCTTCACCCAAAGCCACTTCTAACCAGAGAAAAAGCTCCCAGTCCATCTATTATGCTTCAGGTTAGCGTTTGTTTTGCTGTCTGGCATCAAAGACAAAAAATTTCTGGCTGTTAACCACAAAATCACTCTTTTGCAACAAAATTCTCATTCAAACATTTATTTAGAGTGAGTCTTAGACCTGGTTCCCAAGCAGAAAGTTCTAATCTTCTTCACCTTGCTACAGAAACCTGACTTTGAGCACAGCGTGGTGCTTTCAGGATGGATTATTGGATAAAGGACGTGCTTTCAGGATGGATGAAGACACCAATATAAGCAGAAAGGCCACCAAAAAACTCATCACGTCCATGCCAACAGCCTGGCCAGGGCTAGAACTCAATGCAAACCTTTCCTAAGGGACTGAGAGCACTTCCTCTGTTTTCCACACATCCCTTCCTCCCGTGGACAATGCCGGGCACGGCAGGAAAAGGAAGCACATATGGTTTGCACTCTGCGAGGGATCTCTGCAAGGAAAGGACACAGAGAGGCTGTGGGCTTGTCAAGGACCCTCTCACAGCAGGAGTCTGCAACAGAAGCAGGGTTGTGTCTCTTTACAAAGCGTGGCATTATGCAGCCCCAGCCAGTGTCCTCTGCCTGCTGACTCCTGCATTTCGGTGGGACTCCAATAAACGCGGTCGATAGCCCGCGATATTCCACTGGGAAATAAAAAAGGAAAAACTACCAGCGTTCGGAATGTTGGTGGTGCAGCAGTTCGTCTTAGCAAGGTGTTTAATGAGATTTCCAATAAACCATCAGCCAGAGGAATGAGACTTTTTCTCTTCTCTGGTACCAGCACAAGTGGTCACACAACTCATGTGAGAGCCCCCATTTGGGTATCTGCACATCCCATAAAGATCAGCTCGAGACAAAATGCAATTTTGTCTTTAAAAACATTAATGTTGGGTTTTTATTTATCTGTGGTGCAGCAACGTTGCACTTGTGAAAATAAAACACACGGTCCATCTTCCAAGATTATCATCATACAAAAACCAAGCCTTGGATTCATTCGCTGCCTGCCTGGGGCTGCATTTAAAAATGTTATTCCTGGCTTGTCCCAGTTGAAGATCTTCACCCATGTCATTCATCCAGCTGATGTGCAGTCTGGCTACTGGGCTACCACAGCCAAACAGCCGAGTCCCATGGAAAAACACCACGAAAAACAGAAATTGTGTGTCCGCCCTTGGCCGCCCGTGCAAATCCGCAGCCGACAGCCCTGCTAGAAAATGTGCATTGCTGCATTGCTGTCAGCCAGAATCACGGTTTAGAACGGAGAATGGGAATGTGGGGGGCGAAAAAACGATCGTTTTTAGAGGTCTTGGGTGTCTCTTTTGTTTCCACACTGTATTTAAAGTCAATCTGGAGCCAGGTGCCAAACTGGCTGCGGGTTGGGCTGGTGGCGGCTCAGGCAAGCGCCGCTGCCAAAAGCTCTATCGGGGTTTTGGCATCGCCACCCAGCAGCAGCTCGGGCTGCATCCCCGAGGCTCTTTGTCATCCTAAAACAACCGCTGAGGAAGGAGAGCATCGCAGCCATTCCCTCTTCTACTCCATAAGGCTCCTCGTGGCTGGAATGAGGCGTTTGGATTGAAAAGGCACCTAATGCCCGCACTAGAAGCGGCAAAGAGCACGGGCAGCACTGGGAGCCGGGGGACAGATTTAAATGCACCTGCCATTAAGGACAGAAGCGAGGAAGGTGCTCACACACGATTTGGGATGTCGGGATGCAACCCGAGGCTCCTCTCCCTGGGGGAGGACAGGAGCCCCAGGCCCAAACCCGTCAGCTCTGCGGGGTCAGCGGGAGCAGGGCAAGGCACAGCTGTGCCCTGAGCGGGGTTATCGCCCCTCAGAGACCCCCGGGCCAGCGGCGGCCGCAGCCGCGACCCCTCCACACCCGCGGGCCGCCACACACAAAAGGAGCCCGTTCCCGCCCCTCTCCTATTTAATGGTTTCTCGACCAATCAGCGCCAGGGGCGGGGCTAAACCGGGAGGATTGACAAGCCCCCGAGACCCCGCTCCCGAGCGCGCAGGAGAGGGCGGGGAGAAGCGCGGCCGCAGCCAATCGCCGCGCGCGGGCGGGCGGCTCGGCCAATCAGCGGCGCGGGGGGCGTGTCCCGCCGCGGGGTCAGGCCGGGAGCGAAGGCGCCCGTCGCTCCCTGTTCCTCCCGCTCCGCTCGCGGCCGAGCCTCCTCACCGTGAGATCCCTCCGCCTGCGCGCGGCGGCCGGCGGGGTGTGCGCGCCGCTCCGTGCCCCTCCGCCCGGGAGGGATTATTTCCCGCGGTCGCGGCGGCGGGGCGGCTCCGGCGGGGCCGGGGGATGGAGGCACCGGGCGCCCGCCGGAGGGACGGAGGAGCCGCCCCGTGAGGGAGGAACGGGAGCGCAGCGGCCTCCTCGGGGCCGCCGGCGGGCGGGGACCCCGCGGCCAGGCCGCGCCTCAGCGCTCGGGCCTGCGCCGCCCTCAGCGGGGCCCGGCCCGGCCCTGCCCGCCCGGGGCTGCCCCAGGCCGGGTGTGCGAGCCCCGGCCGGGGCGTGCTCGGCGCGGGGCACCATGGTGGAGAAGCGGTGCCCGCGGCTGCAGCGGGACGGCGTGTACCGCTGGTTCTCCGAGCTGCCCTCCCCGCAGCGCGTGGAGTTCCTGTGCGGCCTCCTGGACCTGTGCATCCCGCTGGAGCTGCGCTTCCTGGGCGCCTGCCTGGAGGACCTGGCCCGCAAGGATTATCACTCCCTGCGCGACTCCGAGATCAAGGCGAACAACCCCGCCGACCTGGGCAGCCTCACCAACCTGACGGACGAGGTGGTGCGCAGCAAACTGCTGGTGTCCCTCGCCCTGCTGGGCTCTGCCCACCGGGAGGCCGCCGGGGTCCTGTTCCGCACCCTCACCCACATCGACTCGGTCATCAACAACTACGGGCTGCAGCTCAACGAGGGCCGCACGGGGGATGAGTTCCTGTTGCTCTTCACCATGGCATCCAACCACCCGGCGTTCAGCTTCCACCAGAAGCAGGTGCTGAGGCAGGAGCTCACCCAGATCCAGAGTCTCATGGCCAGCACCGGCAAGAATCCCAGCACCTCTACCCTCAACACCATGGCAACCTATCCTGGCTGCCATAAGGTGGGTATCCGGCTTTTTGCACGCTGGAATGGCACCGGGCTGTGTCTTCGGCTCTCGCAGTGGTAGATGGCAGCTTCAGGGGCTGGTTGATGATGGGGATGGTCAGCTGAGGGCACAGGGAGAGGATGGATGGATCTTTTACGAGCTTGTGACATTTCAATGAGAAAGGGTTCGCAGGCAGATCAACAGCAGCAATATAAGCCTTCCATCCCTGATTGCTTCTCAAAGCATCTGCTGGGAGAACAGCCCTGCCAGCTGCATGGGAAACCAGTGATTTTGGAAGGGAAATAAATGCATCTCTAGATAAAAGCATCTGGTTGAAAGCTCCCCCTGGAAGAAGTTGGAAAGGAGGAGTAGCTGTCCAGTGGCAAAGCATCTTGGTGCGACTGGGTTTTGTTCGGACGGGTGTGATGGCAAACATTTGGAGTTGCTGGTGTTAAGCTGAAAGAATTGTTGTCGTTTTCTGTCACTCTGCGTCCCTCGGGTATTGATCCTGGTGTCGGGGTTCACCGTCATTAACTTGCTGTTCTTTCATTCAGTTGCCAGCAGTTGGGCCAGACAGGAGTGTTTTAAGATGTGCTGTAAGTCATTAGATATGTGCCTGTTTAATTGCTCTCAGCCTGCTACAAATTAGGGAGTCAAAGTGTCTTTCTGCCTGATTTTAACCTGCTTGAAAGTTCAATCTAAGCACCAGCTTAGAGGGTGCTTGTGAGAAGTTAACCTCTGAGGATGAGTGGATGATGTGTTACCCTGCTCTTGGAAAGGTGGGGAATACCTAAAAGCTGTGTATTGGAGTAATACCCTAAATAAAGCTGTTTCTGAGGGCTCAGTAGAGATTTCACTAAGTTGAGTGTTGAATTCCAGACTGAGACAGAAATCTGTGCACAGTCTTCCCCTGAATACAAATCCCCTTCCAATTTCATGTTTCTTTAAACACCTCTGCTTTGTACAGTTGAGATGTGTTCAACTTGATATTTTTCTTATTCTTCCCTTTCTGTCTTGTGCCTGTTTGTAACCTCCTGTAGTAAGGGGAAAGAAGAAGGTATGGGAGAGCCTCTTCATTCAGCTGAAACCTCCATGTGGATAAAATGTAGCTGGAAAGGATATTTCACATAGGATGTAGAAGGGTATAATTAAAACCAGAAAAAAAGCTTCTTTTCAGCCACTTAACTACTTTCAGCTTCCCTTATTCAAATGATGCAGTGACCCTGGGTTGGATTGGAAGGGAAGTGCTGTGAATCATATCCAAGTTCCCTCAGAATAAAACAAAAAAAAAAAAAAACAAAAAAAAAAAAAGATAAAATCAGGCAGGAAGGTTTTTGTGAGTCTTCTTTCTGAGCTGCAGGATTTATGAACTGAAAAACTCCAGCACTATTTATGTCAATCTAAGATGGACGGAGAATCCATCCTGCCATTTTTCCTGCCAGGAACAAGGCAGCCAGGATAATTTGATTTTTCTTTTCTTGTGCTCACTGAAGGGTTGTCTCTTTAAAAAGCACATTTTTGTAGAAATCTGTGTTGAAGAATCTTGGTTGCTAAGTACAGAGTAGTGAGAGGGAACACAGAGGTGACTTTGCCTTCACAGTCTCTGAATGTGCATTTTGTTTGGAGTGATGCAGATTGCCTTAAGGTAATTTCTTGTTGTTCTTTACTGGGTGATTCTGCTACTTTTAGAGTAAGCAGTTGGCTTAAACCAGGAGTTGGATGAAGCAAGTGGAAAAAACAATGTCTTTCTCCATTCAGCCCTGTTTAAATGTGCACAAATAAATTCCAGCACCGAGTCCTTGTGGTGTCACCAAGTGATGTTGTGAGAATCCTTGTGCTGCAACATCACCTAGAAAAAAAAAGTGGATGTGGAGGGAAAGTGAGTGTCCTGGACTGCTGCTTTTCCTCCTTGGAGTTGGAGGGGAATTCCTTCCCTGGTGCCAGCACTTTCTCATGGCTCTTGTTGCTGAGCTGGTGCTGGAAGCTGGGTGTTAAATGGGGGAATTCTGCTCCTCTCCTAGCTCGTCCTTAAGGAATTGGAGAAATGCTCACTGTTTGAGGTCCTGAAAAACTTTGGGAAGCTGGGATGGCATGGACGTGAGATGGGTTGCAAACAGGGAGCTGTTTGTGAACTGGCTGAGTTATCCTCCAGCTTTCCCCTTGGGAGGGTGGGAATAGGGTGTAACTCTTGTGTAACTGTACCTGCCCTACTGTTACAATTTCTGATTTATGGTTAACTTGTTTAGTCAGAGAGATGCAACAGAAATCTGAAATCTGCTCTTTGTTCTCCTTGCAGAAACAAATGGGAATATGCTGCTTCTGCTTAGCCAGCCCTAGTAAAATATGTCCCAACCTGCTATTAGCTAGAACTTTTTCCAGAGGATTGGACCTTGCAATCCATCTCCACTTTCACATTTAACAGTGAAATATCTCAAACTCAAATTGTGTTTAACAGAGAGAAGAGACTAAACAGTTGATACAAATTTACTGTAAATAGTTCATGATTCCTCAAGTTGCTTTGGGCTAGGTGAACACAGCTGAAGGTGGTCAGTGATGCAAACTGCTTTTTGCTGTTTTCTTTTACTGCCTGCAGTTACTATGAGGAGACTTAAACCAGCTGCCCATATATTTTCTTGGGCTTTTTCAGATGCTTCTTGTCTTACCTGAATCTTAACTTTGCAGGAAAAGGTGGCTGTGGCTGGCTTTATGTAGGTCAATAATTATTAGATTGATGGTTTCTACCTGATGGTATGAAATGAACATTTTATGAGCAGGAGGGAAAATGCTGCCCTGCCTACGTTGCCTGGGACTCTGTGAGGATGGAATCATGGAATATCCTGAGTTGGAAGGGACCCACAGAGATCATTGAGTCCAGCTCCTGGTCCTGCCCAGGCCATCCCAGCAATCCCCCCCTGGGCCTCCTGGCTCTGCACAGCTCCCTGACAGGAGGGGACAGCCCCAGGTCGGGCTGTGCTCCAGAGAACAGGGACAGGAGCAGAGGGAACGGCCTCAGGCTGGAATCAGCAGGAATTTCCCCATGGAAAGGGGCTCAGGGATTGCAAGTGCCCAGGGAGGTTTGTGTGCCCATCCCTGGAGGTGGCACTCAGAGCTCTGGGCTGGGGACAAGGTGGGGATGGGGCACAGGTTGGACTCAGTGACCTTGGAGCTCTTTTCCACCCTCAGTGATTCTGTGATTCTCTGCTGGAGTGGATGGCAGATGCAAACACAAATCTGAACTTGGACTCTGTGACCTACATGGATGCTGGACATCATCACATGAGTCTCTGCATGGACTTTCCCTCTCAAGAACTCAACTGTCAGTAGCTATAAGGACAGAACTTCAGAGCTGGGGAAGTTATTCATGGATCTGTCACTCTGTTTCCTGGAGTTGTTTCATCTCCTTGTTGTGATTGTGCTGTAAAACCAGAGAAATGAAAGAATGCTTTGGGTACTCAGCACCTGCTCTGCTGTGACAAGAGCTCTTCAGTGCAGTCAGGGTGATGAGCTCTAGGTTTAGATCAGACATTAGGAAGGAATTTTTGGCTGTGAGGGTGGGGACGCCCTGGCACAGGGTGTCCAGAGAAGCTGTGGCTGCTCCTGGATCCCTGGAAGTATCCAAGGCCAGGTTGGACAGGGCTTGGAGCATTCATGGCAGGGGCTGGAATGAGATGAGCTTTGTAGTCCCTTCCCACCCAAACCATTCAGTGATTCTGTGATGATGATTCTGATCTGGCTGTGGGTTCAGCTGCAGAGGCAGGGTCAGAAATAGCCACCCTGGGTGCAGTTTGTTTGCACTGAAGTGGAATAAGGGGCAGTGACCCCGTGGTTATGTGGCTCTTTTGGGCTGGTGAATGGGAAGGAGGGTTCTTGTCCAGTCAGCTTCCAAATACTGCACCAATGGCTATTTCAAGTTTATAGCATAGGGTGCTATTTTTCACTCATGCTAATTCCATAGGCTCCTCTAAAACTTCCAAAGAACTCAAGGCTGTATATTGGGAGCTATGGAGTTGCTCTGAGGGATCCATTTCAAACACCTTCACCTCTCTGTACTGTTTGTCTCAGGAGCATGAATGGACATAACTCCATTGAGAAATAATCTGATATTTTTATTTCACCAATGGAGTGATGAGTTATAAAAAACCCATCACTTACTTGCTGTGTTGGAAGTAGTCAAGCCCTCCCAGAGACAGCAATGCAGCTATTAGGTGATCTCTGTCAGCTGCTTTTATGGCTTTTTTTCTTTTTTTTTTTTTTACCTTTGTAGGGATAGAATAAATCATGACAAACTTAATTTTTAGCTTCTTTGAGAGTATTTTATGGATTGAGCAGATGACCATATTGAGAGCAGTTGCTGGCTAGGATTAGAGGTGTTCACTCACTGGTGTCAGGAGTTGCTATCTCAGAATGATCTCACGTTCCAAACCACATGAATCCACCCTCAGGAGCTGTAGGGACAGGTCTTGTAGCTTCCAGCTGGTGACACTGCCCAGCCCTCTGTGTTTTTTGCAAGTCCTTTGAGAATTTTTGGGTACTCCAGGCAACGTGGATTGCACACACCTCTTGATATTGCACTTTAAAAATCTGAGGCTTTCCCTTCAGGCTCTTTTCTTACTCATGATTTCATTTGAAATGTGATAAAATGGTTCAGTCTCAAACCTTCAGTACTTTCAGAAATGAGCTTTACAAAGAAAGGAATCCTTGGAAGACAATGGTCTTGAGTAGTAACAATATTGATTAGCACCAAATTCACTCTGCCTAATCATATGTTACATGATGAACTTGAATTTAGAAACCTAAAGGAGTTTACTTGGGAAATGCACCATGCACCCAAACATCAGGAACAGAGCAGCCAAAAAAATGTGTTGAGCTAATAATGATGATGTTTTTTCCATGAACTGTTTTCCCATTTATTTTTGCACGGGCTGAATGAAGTTTTTGTTTTAAGAGTGCATTCCACTTCCCTTTTTTAATTTACTCTTTTTTCTACTAATTACCTTGTAACTGTTGGTTGTCAGTGAAGCAACACTGAAGTTGTTTGTGGGATAAAGATTTCTGTTGGAAGGTGTTTGTGTACCAGGTCTGAACTGTTTTAATGGAATCAGGGCATGGGCTGAGATCTGTGTGGAGAAGCAGAGCCAGCTGTAGTTAACCACACCTCACAGGCATTCCAGGGGCTGACTTCAAAGGTGCTGAACAGCAGCCTTGTTTGGAAGTGTTTAACCATTTGGTTTAGTGGGTTTATAAATGTTTGAGTTGCTAAAACTGAGATCCTGTCACCTTCTGTGACAGTAGGAGCAGCCCTGCCTCTCCCTTCTTCTGTCACCTTTCATATTCAAATACTCCACTCTCCATTTACTTGCTCTGGAGTGCTTTTTATCCCTGAAGAAAAAAAAAAAAAAAAAAAAGCAAATACAGTCCCAAGAACATAGATAAGATTTCTCAGAGCCCACAGAATTTTATTATAGAAATGCTAGGTCTAATTTGTAGAAACAAGAACCACTGTCACTCTTGCACTCAAATTTGACTTCAGTCTTGGAGCCAGTTGAATTGAAGCTGTTCCCTCCTGAGGTTTGAAATGGGTATTAATTCAAGCAAAAGGATGTTGATATGGTTCAGGTCTGTGTTTCTTTGCATGGGTTTGTAATGAGCAAACTTCTCAATTCCTTGCTCTTGTCTCATGCTGAACCAGAATTTTTCCATTGATTCCATTGGGAGGGATAAACCTTTTACCAGGTGTTCAGTCTAATACAGACTTTCAGGGGTTTTGTGAATAGCTGAAGTGATCCAGAAATAATCAGATCAGTTACTTAAGAGCAAGATCTTAATTTTAATTACAGACCTGCCAAGTCCTGATGATAAATAGTGAAAGGGGACACTTTCCATGTGTATTATGAATTCTTCTCCAATGCCTTCTTCTTTTATCACCAGAAGTGGAAGAAAGAAGGACATTGAGAGGGTGGAGGGTGTCCAGGGAAGGGAATGGAGCTGGGAAGGGGCTGGAGAATCCTGAGGGAGCTGGGAAAGGGGCTCAGCCTGGAGACAAGGAGGCTCAGGGGGAATTTCTGGCTCTGCACAACTCCCTGACAGGAGGGGACAGCCCCAGGTCGGGCTGTGCTCCAGGGAACAGGGACAGGAGGAGAGGGAACAGCCTCAAACTGCTCCTGGGAGGTTTAGGCTGGATATTAGGAAAAATTTCTTTATTGAAAGGGTGTTCAGGCATTGGAATGGGCTGCCCAGGGAAGTGATGGGATCACCATCTGAGGAAGTGCTCCAAAAACGTGTGAATGTGGCACTTGGGGACGTGGTTTAGTGGTGAGCATGGTTGGACTTGGTGTTTCAGAGGTCCTTTCCAAGCTTAATGACTCTGTGCTTCCATGATTCTGTGCAGTTTTATTACACTCAAGCTATTACTTAAGTGAATATTGAGGAGGGGAAGGAGGGAGAAATAGAATTCAGTGATTTGTGACCTGGCAGATAATTTCTTTGTGAGTTGTTGCAGAAGAGACAGGGGTGGTTGGCTTTTGGTGGCATCAGGTGGCATAAGGGTCACATTTGTACATCTGGGGTGTAGAGCAGCAGTGTCTGTTCCAGGGTCTGCACAGAAGCAGGGATTTATCTTAATTTTGAGGTGGTTTGAATGATTGATTTGTAAAATTCAGATTTAATGAGTCCAGTACCTCTATGGTAGATTTATGTTCCTATTATTAACAGTGTTCACAATCCTTTCAGCAAAGGGGGTTTAGTGGGAGTGAGTGTATAAAATCCAGCCCAGACTTATTTTGGTCCATCTGTTCTCCTGAATTCATAAGAAGCCTTGGAGCAGGTGTGTGATTGTCCCGTGGTGTTTAAGTACCACATGCCTCATTTCATTCCAGAGAGTCTCCCAGGACAAAACCATCTGATCCATTATCCATTATCCCATTTCCCTGTGAATTGCCTCTTCACCCTTTGTGCTCCTCCTCTAGGAGAAAATGTGCATTTTGTAGCTGTTGAAACATGGAGGCACCTGGCTCTTCCAGCTTATTTGGACTGTTGGAACTGCTTGAATTTTAACACAAACCAAACACTTCCAGCTGCATCCACATCCCAGTCCAACAAAGCAACTAAATATGTGTAAATTTAATACTGGCTATGTGGAAAGTGAGAGGGGCTGTTTGTGAGCACCTCTTAAACATCCTCATGGAAGAGCCTGAATATTCCAAAGGAGAAGGTTGGAATTTTCTTCTTCTTGTGGGAGAGCAGTCAGGTGTTTGGGTATGTGAGTAAATGCAGGAGTGCTGCCTGAGGCAGTGGTTTCACAAGACTGGCTTGTGGAAGGTGTTTGCTCAGTCCTGCCCCTCCTGGCTTGTCTCTGGATTTGGAATTCCAGATCCCTGCATTAGTTGCTCTTGTCTCTGACTTGGATTTAGCCTGATGAACAATCCTGTGGTGTCAGACTGACAGCTGAGTGTTAACAATGCATTTTTATTCAAATTATTTAAAAACCTGAGTTTGCCCCTTTGGGAATCAGCCTGAGCTTGCAGGGGCCGTGTCCTTGCCATCAAACCTCTCCTGGAGCCTTGTTGCCAACAGGATTGCACCATGTTAAAGACCTTGGTGTTAACCTCAAATAAGCTGCTGTTAATACTCAGTAATATGAACCTGGCAGGACAGGAGTTGAGTGGTTTTTACCCCCTCGAGTCACTGTTCCAATTCCTGAAGTCATTCATACGTGTTACCTGCTCCTGGAAGGCAGCTTATAACTAAAAAACCCTTTTTTAAAGGAGAATTCAAAAGCCAGTATGGACAGAAGCATTTCTCTGTGAGACTTTCAATTTGTAATTGGCCATTGTTGAAAACATGGAAAAGTTTTCCTGTGTGATCAATGGGAGAATGTGTTTGTGGGTCTTGGAGCTCCAGGACCTCACTTAATTCACTCATTGCTCCTATGTGTTGTTTTGTTTGCTTTTCCTGTGTAATACATGACCTAAATTTCTTACCTAACCAGGTATAGAAATCCATATTTTGTTCCCTCAGATCCTGTATCATTGTTCCATGTGTCCATAGTGCTTTGGGTAGTGACTGTGTTGAGGTTTTTTTTAATATTTTTGGCTCCACTTCAAACTAAGTCAGCAAATACTTTGCTATTAAACCATGTATTTTCTGTGCTCTGTTTATTTTTCAAAGGAACAGATAATTGCTGTTTTGGTAAAACTCTGACCACATTAAATTTGACTCCTATCAGTCCTGTTATTTTTATGAAAGGCTTTGCTGTATTCAATGTTAGCAAAACTAACAGTTACCCAGCTTCCCAGATTTCCCATTTTCCATAGTGACTTTCCCTGGCTGGGACAGAGCCACTTGAGGCAGCAGTGGCTGAAAGAGCAGCACCACCTGTGGGAAGTACTTGGGTTTATTTTTTATTTTGGGTTTATTTCCTGTGTGCTTTTTAATGGCTTGAGAGCTTAGGAGAACTTTCTAGAGCTGCTTTTGCTGTCCCAAGAAGATCTGAGCCTGTTAGGACCTCTCTGGTGCTGGGAAGGAAATCACAGAATTAACTAGGTTGGAAAAGTCCTTTGAGATCATCAAGGCCAACCTGTCACTGCATCCTGGGGGAAAAGTGGTTGGGTTTGGATGATGACAGGTGAAAATGGGAAAAATGTGATAATGGCAAAATTCTAGCAGTGAATTCTGTCCCCTTGACATGTTTGTCATCAACCCCTGGGTCAAAGCAATTGTTTCTCTTCCTAGTAATTCCTGGGGGTAAAGGATTTGAGGACAGCATTTAGTGATCCTCCTGAATAATCTATGTTGGGAGGGATCCACTTTTCAGTATCAGCTGATACCAGTTTTGATCCTGTCATCATTACAACGGAGAATGAGGCAGAGAAGAATTCACTCTGAGCCTCAGTCACTAAGCAGTGATCAATTTTCTTTGTTATTTTCAGTTGTGACTTGAACTTGAAATGCAGGAGACAGCAGGGATTGCATCTGGAAAATCAGAAGTCCATCTGTGAGCCAGATGCTTTGCTGTGGAGGGAGCAGATCAAAGGATCCCAGGATCATCAAGGTTGGGAGAGACCTTCCAAAAAAGCTCATCTCTCCAAGCCCCTGCCCTGGGCAGGAGCACCTTCCTCTAGAGCAGCTTGCTTCAATCAAAGATGCCACATTAGGGTGGAGTCAAAATAGTTTGAAAGATCTTTTCTGCCCCCACTTGTAGCTTTTAGAGGCATTGAAGGAGCTTTCAGGCCACTGTGGTGTGGAAGGAATTCCTGAAACTATGGAGAGGTGCAGCAGAGGGTTTTCCTTCTCCCTGGCTCTCCTGAAAAGGCTGTGCTGGGGTAAAATCAGGCAGAATATTTAACTCTGGGCCTGCTGCTAGTTTTCATTGCCCTTTATGGACTGTTTCTGCTGATGGTCTCAAGTAATTTCTGTAGAAAAATCCAGTCTTTTATTCAAAGGTCTAATGCTGTTCTTTCTTAGACCTTGAATGATTCATGGGGTTTTTTTCCCTGCATTTATAAAATGTCACTCCTGTGGTTTGTTATGATGTATGGCCTGAACATTCCTGGTTCCTGTGATGCCAACTTATCCATCTTCACTGTGGCCTGTTACTGCCTCAGCAAACAAGCCTTGAACAGTTCTGGAGCTGCAGATGTTTATTCCTTAATGGCATCCTGGCTTTCTCAGAGATGTTACAGCCCCTAAAAGGTCCAAAGCAATTTGCTCCCTGCTTCTCTGAACCTTTATCTCCCTTGTTCTTTATTCCAAATCCAGGTGCTCCTGAGCAGCTGTTTGTGCTGAGCCCAAACCAGGGATTTCAGGAGTGTTCAGATGTGGAGAATTCTCCTTCCTGAATTTACTTGATGCTGAATTTCTGCAGCTGAATTTGGACAGGTCCTTCCTGTAAAGCTTTTCCCAGTGTTTCTTTCAACCCTCCCAGGACAGTATCTCCTGCAGTTCTGAGCTGATGGGTTATTGTTCCTATGTTTGGCTTGGCCTCAAGTTTAAATTTAAAAAAAAAAAAAAAAATGCTGTTACTATTTTGGAACTGAAACTTTGATTTGCAAACCACTTTTCATTATTTCACTTTCCCTAAACAAATCCAAACCGTTTCAGTATCGTGGTGTTTAAGTCAGTGGAAAAAATGATTTCAAAATTTGGAATGGAAGCTTTAAGCAGTGGGATTCAGTGGTTCTAACACCATTCAGCTCCCTAACAAAGTGCTCCATTTGGAACTAATCAGAGCTTTGTGATTTTTCTAGGCCAATTTGGAACTGCTTTGATGTGCAACGGGATCAGATAGTATGAGCTCAGGCAGACAAGACATATGGGCTAAATTAATCCTTAGCAAGTCTAGGAAAATTAAATCTTTATGGAAAAAAAATGGAGGTTATGTATAAACAAAATGCAAATTATAAGCTGCACGCGATGCTGCTTGTAAGGAGAGTGGAGAGGAGGGAATACAAGATAAGAGGCAATAAATTGTAACAAACTGCTTGTTCAGAGATTTTTCTGGAGCTGTGTGGCTGCTCTTACTCAGCTTCAGTCATTCTGAGTGTTTGTATTTCTGATTATTCTGAATATTCAGAACCTGGTTGTCCAGGATAAGGCAGCCCTGCCGGAGCTCCTCTCCTCCGTGCTGTCCCTTTGCCAGGAGGATGGTGCTCAGCCCTCTGGAACTTCCTCCCAGCAGCCCTGGGCTGGAGGGAGAGTTTAATGAGCTCCAGGAGAGAGGCTGTGTGAGATAAGCTCAGCTAAAGACTGACTTTGGCAAAGGAAATTTAAACTCTTCCCCGTTAAACTCCTGCCAAGCTGGGAGTTTAATGGTTGGTCTAAGGGAAAGCTTGGTGTGTTAAGTTTTGTTATTGGTGGGAAGCTGTGGTGAAGTAATAGTGTATAATTAGATAAATAGAATACTTTTGCATTTATATATATAAAATAAGCTTTTTTTTTTTTTTCTTTTTTTGTCAAGAAGTAGTGGCGAAAAGGAAAGCAGCTACCTGCAACTCTCTTTTTTTCCTGACACCCATCTGCCATTCTGGATTGCTTTCTTTACACATAGAAGCTTTTTTATGGATGTCAAGTATACAGAGCTTTTCACTTGTTCTACTGCCTTAAAGTGTGTATAAATCTATAAATGTCAGTCTTAAAATGGAGCTTACAATAGGTAATTGTATGGAGTGGGGCTGTGCTATTTCTGACTTGCATTGTGTGTGCTGACTGACGGCAGCATGGGATGGGAGGGTGTGCAAAGTATTGTTTTCAGCAGAAATTGTCCCAGCTCAGGGCACTGTGTCAAGTTAGCAGGGTCTGAGGGAGCCTTTTCCCTTCCAGGGACCTGGAGCTGCTGGTTTTGAGTTTCCCTGAGTGAAGGAGAACTAATTTTGTTATGGCAAGATGCACGTTTCCTCCTGTGATTTGTGCCGGGCTAAAATCCACGTGGAATTCTAATTACAGCTCTCCCTACCAGCAGCTCAGGTTGATTCCAGATGTAACAATTGATTTTCAAGTCACACAGTTACTCTGAGTAGTTACTGGGAGTGTTTTTGTTGCTCTGAACTCCCTCTTTAAAGCATCTTTTCCTCTTCAAGGTTTTTGAAGCCTTTTTTGTTTTGATGCTTCAACCTTCTGCTTGGGTGTTGTTAGTAGAGAAGTTTCCATTGAAATATGATCATGGCAGGTTATTAAATGGCAAAGACAGGAAAATCAGGGTTTTGCTAAGAATTTTTCATTGCAATCTGTTGTAGAAATGCTTGGGAATGCCTTGAGTCTCATCCATGGCATTGGGATGGGGAGAGAGTGGGAAGAGTGAAACAGAGGGAACTCCTGGCTTAAGATAAAGACAATTTAATAGGGAAAACAAAAGCCACACATGCAAGAAGAGCAAAGGAATCCATCCCCCATTTCCCATGGATGGGCAGGGTTTGACCATCCCAGGGAACCTCATGGTGACTGGGAAGAGTATTGGGCTCACTGAACATGCCCAGATTTCCATACTGGGCATGATGCCACAGGCCTGGAATATCCCAGGGATCAGCTGTGCTCAGTTGGCTGCTCTTGTCCCCTTCCCAGACCCTGGTGTCCCCTCCTAAACCCTCGTGTCCCCCCAGCCTCTGTGCTGGTGCAAAACATCCCTGAGTTACCCACAGCTTCCAGCACAAATCCAAACCAGCCTCACACCAGCTACCATGAAGAAAATTAACTCTACCCCACCCAAAACCAGCACGGTGACATAACATAAAAATGACATTTTCCAAGAGCACTTTACCCCAATTTTCTGGTGGAAAAGTTAAAATCTGTGGTGTGCAGAGGCGAAAGGTCTTCCAATCTCTCTCTAATTGACTGCTGGGTGACTATTGTTTAAAAAAGAATTATGCTGTAAGTAGCTTTTTAGATTAGCCAAGATAATCTCAGTTAGTGAATAGCTGCTGACTGAAAGCACTTCCCTGAACTGTTACTTGGGGAATATCAGGAGTAACACCCTCATTTTAAGAGAAGCCAGCTTCTCCTGAGTGCCTTCCCAGGGGATCCCCCACTCCAGAGAAGGTGTGATGTTTGTGTGTTCCCTCCCTTGATTTTAATGGATTTTTGTTCTTTTCTTTCCAGGTCACTCCAAGGTCGGAGACCCCCATCAGTAGTGTCAGTAACAGTTTGGAAAATGTGCTCCACACATCCACACATTCCATGGAGGAGTCACTACCCAAGAGGCCTTCAGGGAAACACTCCAAAGGTGTGTCCTTTTCCTCAAGCCTGCTTCCATCCCTGGTGATGCTCAGCTTTATTTGCCTTGGGATTGGAGGCTGGAATTCTGCTGGGTTGGCTTGGACAAAAGAAGTGACAGAAGGGTTTGTAGGAAGTGTGAGTGTGTGAGGGAGAAATGGCCAGTGAAAGAGGAATATCCTGATTTTTCCATTGGGAAATAAGCAAGAAGGTGCTTTGAGATCCCTTCTTTTGAAATAGCAGCTTTGCTCTCAAGAAATATTCTCCAAGAGTAGGTATCTTGGATATTCCACCTCTCAGCAGGTTATTTCTTAGATAAAACATATGGTGTTGAATGTTGCTCAATGGAAAAGGCATTTAAACAGTTTGACTGCCACTTCCACCTTTCTCCTGCTTTCCCAAGTGGAAGATAGGAGAGAAATCTTGCACCTTTCCCTGTCACAAAATTAATCTGGTTTTTGTAATGCTATACTGCATGCTGACCTGGCTAAAAACTGGGCTTAACAAATCAGGGTTAATTATTCCATTTCCACACTCCAGGCTGTCATTGCAAATATAAAAATGTCCAGGCTAAAATGTGACTAACAGTGTTTTTATTTAATGCATTAAAATAAATCAGTGGTAAATGAGGAAAGTCTTTGCTCTTTGTGCAGAACAGCTTTTGTGAGCCCTGTAGGGCAGAGTTAATCAGGGGAAATATCTGCCCTTATATGTTCCCTTCAAATATCATTAAAAATATTGTCAGGCACCACGTAAATTTTTTAATTTGAAATTTGTTCTGATTTCTTCTGTGCCACTGGCTTCCTACAGAGTTTTGCAAATACAGTTTGATACCACAGAAATTCAAGAATTTCAAAGCACATCTTCACTCAGAGGATCTGGTACAGCTCAGAAAGGGTTAAACGTCCCAAGAAATGTTGACTTGCCTCCACCAGCCCTCCTTTTCTGTGCCACACTCTGCTGTAATCCCAGAAGTGTAAGGAGCAGTCATTTTTTACAGCACAGTAATGCTGGAAGGAGCCATTTCTCCAGCTGTAAAAACCATCAGGGTAGAAGAAAACGCAGCAGTAAGCAGAAGCATGGCTGGGTTTGTGGCTTTCATCTGATTAAAAATAGGACAGGGTTCAAGACTGTTTTCATTTGTACTCAGTGATTGCTATTCCAGTACCATATATGCTAAGATTAGTCACGGTATGCTGTGAAAATTAATTAGGTTTTGCTCTGATCTGTTTTTCTCTTATAGGATACCTGCCTCGTGTTCAGTTTAATTTACAGACTGCCTCAGTGATGGCTGGGAAAAGGGGGTGTGGATCAAACACTGCTATTCTGCTTTCTGCTTCACCAGCAGTGGTGAATTCTCCTTGATGTCTTGGGGTTCTGTTTCTTCAGCTTGGAGTGCAATTTAGATTATTTGCCACCTGAATCAACTGTTCCTGACTTATATTCCTCATTTTCATAGCAAACACAGGTCTTCTTTTAGCAGGACCCACCAACTTCTTAACTTGGAGCACATAAAATTGTCATGAAAGCATGGGATGCTTGCTTTTCATGTTGTTATTTTTTAGTGAGCCTGGTTTCAGACAGCTTGACAGGACAGGATTTCTCTCTAGAAGTAATGAGCTGCCCAAGGTCATCATTCCTCTCCTGGCAAAGCCCTGGAGCTGGAAGTGTCTCAGTTAAAAAGGCTGGAGCTGAAACATGAGAAAGAAAAGAAAAATGGGAAAGGTGCAGTATTTGTTGTGCTTAGCTGGATTAGAGACAGTTTGCATTAACCCAGGGAATGTTTTAATCCTGATTTGGAGAAATGTCAGTAATTTAATTTACTCTCCCCAGCTGAACAGTGACTGGGGTTGTAGTAGCTTGGACCTGAAAGCTCCCAGTGACTGTGTTTTCCTTAATCCACCACTTTTGGCATCAAATATTTGAGTTTCTCCATGGGAAGGAGGTGGGAAGAGAGGAAGGAGCATTGTGCTGGAGCCTCTCAGTGGCAGTGTGTGCTCTTGGAAGTGGGAGCTGGGAATGCTCGTACAGCTTCGTGCAGGGACTTGTCAAATACCTGGGAATAATTTCACCAGGATTGTGCTGCCTCAGGAAATGAATTTCTAACAGGAGTGTCAGCCTGAGAAGTGCACAGACCTTTGCTTTTACCTCAGAGCCCAGCTCATTGCGGGAGCACTGTCAGGCATTAAATCAGAAATTATGGGATGATTTGGATTGGAAAGGACCTTAAAGATTGTCTAATTCCATGGACAGGGACACATCTCACTGGCCCAGGTGCTGGATTCATGCTGCAATACCCAAGTTGAGAGTGGAGACCAGCAAACTCTTGGTTTTTTATTAAAATTCCTCCATTTTTTCCTGCTGTTTCTCCAGGCTAAGCCCCTTTGTCTCTGTGGTAAAATGGGATAAACCAGGTGGACATTGCTTCAAAGTGAAAGTTGTGGCACTGGGAAGTTCTGTACCTGCTGACATAAATATTTTGGAGATCTGTGCCCTATCTGGGTGTTTTAAATTATAAAATAAAGCTTAAAAATTTGCCCTGTGCAAGTAGAGAAAAAAATACAGCTGGGTTCTGACAGAAGGATGTGGAGCTCTCCTGACATCCAGCAGCTGTAACATGCTCTGTGAATTGTGCTTTTTATTCCTGTTTTGACCAGTGATTTAGGGCTGTTCAAAGCTGTTTCCATGGGTGTGGAATTGTTTTAACTGGAGGTAACTTTGGGAAGTGGAGCTTTCCCCCTTCTCAGGATCTGCTGTTGTGCTGGAAGCTGCAGTCAGGCTTGTTCACAGGTTTTGAGGCACTGACAGATCTCCCTGGTCAGGCAGAACAGAGATAAACACAGAGATTCTTGAGTTACATATAATTAAAATTCCAAGAGGGATATGTTGCTTTCTGTCTCTCTTCCCACTGTTCCTAGAATGTAGTCTGGTTTTCATAATGGTTTTAACACCATTTGAGCAAAACTAATTCAAATAAAGGTTGGGCATTTTTTGTCACCTAAGCCTTTCCCAGTAGCAAGGCAGTTAAAAAAAGTCACGAGTTAAAATTGCTTTTCACTGTTTTGTTTTGCAGGCAATCCTCTGCTGGTAGCAAAGGGAAATTCAGGAAATTCCATTTTTATTCCAAAGTTCAGGAGGAGCTATGTGACCCATGGGAAGCCTCGTGCACAGAGCTAATTTTTAACAAGCCTGTGGATGTAGAGTTGGGGTAATTCCCAAAAGAGAGTAGTTATTGGTTATCACAGCTGACTGAAGAAATCAGCTTATGTTTATTTGTTCAAAAAAGCCATAGGAATTTTCCATGCTCCAGAGATGTTGTTAATTACTCTTTTACTGTAAGGTTCCAAGGATTTGGCCATTAGGTGGATAGCAGTGGAGGCAAGTCCTGCTCTCTGCATGTGGCATATTTTAGCAATGTATTAAACATGCTCAGTGACCACAGCATGTTTTCCAAAAGCACAGAGGAATGAAGTGCATTAACCAGATGTTGAAGTGCAGAACAAAAGCATCTTTATAATAAAGACAACATAAGTTACAAACATCCCAGGACAGAGACTGTGCAGGTTTCATCCTGTCCCTGCTCTCAGTGCTGAGTAAAATCCTGATTTGTCACAGCCTCTGGGTGAAGTTTCCTGCACTGGAGGTTTAGAAGTTGCTCATCCCTGCTCTGACCTTTTACAGGTGGCACTTCCCATGTCCCTCCCCACAGCAGCCTGCACAATAATTTCCTCAACTGAACAAGTCTCAATTTATGCAGAGTGACAGAAACTCTCCTATTCTTGTGTTTCCTGTATATTTATCTTGCCTTTCCACTGTTGCCACACAAAACTCTCCAAATTGTCCCCACGCCAGCCTGATTTCAAATGAGGCAACTGTTGAAATCTGATCCTTCTAGAGTGAAGCTGAATCATAATTCTTGCAACACAGGATCTAAGGATAGGCACAAACTGCTTCTGGAGAGTGAGGAGTAAAGCTTTGAGATGGAAAATGGGGGCAGGAGGTTTTATTCTACAATCTCTTCTCCATTTAGCTCTGCTGAGCACAGGAAAACCAATTGCTTAATTGAAGGGATCCTCTGAGTGCACACACAAAGCCTTGATGTGTCCCAGACTTGGATAAATCCATGGAGCAGCACATGGCTGACTGGATAAAAGTCCATGGACGTGAAGGAAAACAAGCTCTAAGTGCACCTCAGGAATATATTGATTCAGTTTGCAGTCAATATTAGGGTGTAAATCTATCCCTGGTTGCAGCATTCCTGTTGAGCCCAGGTGGGTTGTGGTGGTTGTCATGTGCAGCAAACGTTGGTATCTGGATTATTTCATGACAATAGTTAACAGCAATGGGTGATGTCAGCCTCCCAGAACTTCTCGCCACTATTTTTGCCTCTCTGTTTTCCTTGGCAAAATGTGTTTGTACAGTCTTGCACCTTTTTTTTCTCTCCCACTTCCTTGACTCATTCTTTTTCCATAAGCAACCAGGCTGCAGGAGCTCTCCCAGTTTAATGGCCATCCACAGCCTTTTCCTCTCGAAACGTTTGACACCAGTCTGCTGAAGGCAGGCAGAAAATACGGAGGGAGGAAAAAAACCCTCTGAAATCTGTTTTGTTCAGGTCCAGACTTCAGACTGCCTTGTTCTGCATCAGTTGTGGAGCTGGATTATTCTATTTTTAAGTAACTGCATCATCTCCAACAATATTGGGTCAACTACTGGTAGGGTAGGGCTTAAAGAAATATTTAGGCTATGATAATCCTTCAGGAAAAATCTCCCTCTCCCAACTGTATATAATTTTTCAGCTGTTTGTGTATGTCCTTGTTCATTTTCCCTCTGAAGGGAGAGCTCTGCTTCTCAACTTGAGCAATGTAGGTTGAGATCACACACCAGGCACTGCATTCCTGACCTTCTGTCTCTGCCACACGAGTTGGTTGAGGAGTATCAAGTATTTAGAGAGAATTCTAGAAGTCAAACCCAAGGATTAGTGTGCTCCAAAAAAACATGTTTTGATGTTGCATATTTTCCCCCTTGCTAGAAGATCATTGTATATTAAGGAATTTTTTGATGATGCATAAATCACGTTGCTCAATCTAGAGTTGGGAGGTTAGTTCAGGTTAGAGGTTTGATTTTTTCAATAAAGACAGTACTCATGTCTAGGGTTTAAGAAAACATCAGAAACATTGCATTTCACCTCAAGTTTTTACTGATCAATTGTCCTCTCCTTACAGGAGGCCATTTTATGTCCCCAAAGCCAGGGCTAGTGGGTTGTTGCAGAGCTGGGAGTGGAGCTTCTCACTGCTGGGGCTGGACTCTGGCAAATTGATGCTGTCAGCTGTTAATAAGTTAACTTTTATCCTCTCTCGAGGCTGGCATCAGTATTTGTCACCCTCATTGCCTCCTTTTCCCTGTAATGAGCCTTGTCAGGAGAGATCTGGGATTGCTCTGATAGGGTAGAAGGACAGGAGGGAGCAGGGACACTCCTCTCTGGATGGGAAGGTGGCTCCTGGCTGCCTGCTCAACCTGTCACAGCCTTTTGTGCAAATCTGAAAATGCTCCTGGCTGAGGTTTGGAATGCATGGCCCCCGTTCCTTCCCTCTGTGCTCAGGGCAGGGCTCCAGGTCACTCCTTGGCTGAGAGCTGCAGTGGAAAGTGATGCTCTGTGTTCACCAGTGCCTCTTGTTGAGTTCCTTTCACAGAGCTTTCTTCCATTTCCTCTGAGCAGTTTTAGTTGTGTCTGCACCATCTGCCTTGATCCCATATTCCCCTAAAATAATGGATATCAAGCATTCAACCTGAGGGCCTCACCCTGAAGCTGCTGAGTGATTCTCTAACTTGGGTTTTGTTTGGACTTCCTGCCTGTTTTTCCTCAGTAAGGAGGTGGAATGACTCTGCTTGGGCAGCTGTTGGTCCCTAGCTAATTAACTGCTGAGCTTCTTGATTAAATTAATTCAAATTTGACAAAGCCATTTAGAGATTTTATTTACAGTGGTGTCTGCATAGAAGAGACTCATTCATGCTTCCTCCAGGAGAGGTGAGAACAGCTGAGGTAAGCCTGGATCTGTGGGAAATAAGGCTTTGTTTCTCTCCTTGGTAATCCATAAAATCCCAGAATTTGTATTGGAGGAGACCTTAAAGCTCATTTTATTCTACCCCTGCCACCTTCCACTAGCCCAGGTCACTCAGAGCCCCATCATTCATCTTGTCTTTATTTATCCTTATGTTAAGTAAAGATTTGTGTGCTGGGCAATACAATTTCCTTATTAAACATTAAGAAAGGAGCAGTTTTCTGCTACAATAGGATTTGTAATAGTCTGTTCAGTTTGGCTTCAGTGGGAGTTGGATGATACTTTTGTTCATAAATTATTTAATCAAGCTACTCAGAAAATTTTAAATTCTAAGAATAGGATGCTGGTAAATCCAGCTGTGCCAAGGATTTTACCTCTCTGTAATGCAATCCTCAGGCACATTCCTGGTCTTGGATAAGGACAACTGTGAGATTATAAACTCATATTTAATATTATTTGCCTTTTTTCAATGGCCCTCTCAGGATAGGATGTGCATTCCTGGAAGGATTCTCCCATTTCCATGTCTTTAGGTCCTGGAAGTGCCTTTAGTGGCACAAGAGTTGTTAATGAAGGTGAAATTAATGGTCATTACCTCAACAGCTCTGGAAGCAGCAGCATGACCTTCTCCCTGTAATGGAAACAACAAAGCAACTTCAGCTTTTAATTAAAAACGCATTAAATGGTGAAAAACAGTTTTTTTCAGATCTTAATGGCAATGGCTTCACACAGCCCATCTTCTGAGGCAGAAAAAAGGTGTTGGGATAGCTTTTCCTGTGGTGGAACTAATGCTTAAACTTGCATTTTTACTGAAAATCCTTAATTAAAGGCAGGAGGTGAAATTTGAAATTTAGGAAATTACTGAAGGTTAACAAATATGTAATTCAAGACTGGGAAAAAAACTAAAAAACCCCAAGAAGGTGCATTTTATCTGCTGATTTTTGCCTCCTGGCAAATTCCTGCTGCAACCTGAAGGGAAATGGCTCAGTGGGGCTGGACATTCGTGTGTGTGCTGCCTGCAGATTGAGAGAGGGATGTGAGAAATGCTCAGAAATGCTCAGCTGTTCCTTGTGCCTGCAGAATGCAGCACCCTGGAACATCTGGGAATTTCTGAAATAACCCATTTTGCTACCATCTTAAATAGGAGCATGCAAGAATTTAGGAAAGAATTTAAAATAAATGGCTTGCTTATCCTATCTAGACCCACATAACCCTTAAATTGGATAAAAATTGGCACTTTAGGGAAGAAAATCAGAGTGATTCACACGTATTCCTAGAAATCCAGCACATCCCTGCCCATTTTACATACTGTCACCACTGTACTAATGACTAAATGGCAATTTTCTGCTGCATGTCATGCTCAGGAAGCTTTTACAGCTGGTTAGTTGTTAGTTGTAAATGTTCCTTCCCTTAACAGTTTATTCCTAAATCCCCCCATTTTCCAAAACATATTTTTCATTTCCATCTACCTTTCCATTTAGATGAATTCTTGCCTCCAAAAGCTGAGAGTAATGGGCTTAAAGTACAATAATTTTCTCAATAGGTAGCTGGAGTTTTTAGAGGTATCTGAATATACAAGTTAAAAATGGTGTCATCCCTCATATAGTTTTGGGTCCAGACCTGCAAATTTCAGGGTATTTAAAATAAATCTTAAGGTTTCTTGCTTGCCTTTGATGTCAGCATTAGAATTCTCACTGGGGGCTTTTCTCTGCAGACATGGGAGGCTGTGATTTTTTGAAAGAGTCAGAATGCAGCAGGGAAAAGATAGCAAATACTGTAGGGCTGGAGAAATGGGTGGTCTTGGGAATTGGAAATAATAAATAAGTGAAACTGGGGCTGCAGTGAAGCAGGGGGGGGTTCTTCATCAGGAACTGGAGTGACAGCACAAGGGGGAATGGCTTCAGACTGAAGGAGAGTTGGTTTGGGATGGATATTGGGAAGGAATTCTTGGATCTGAGGGTGGGAACACCCCTGGAATGTCCCAGGCCAGGCTGGCCAGGGCTTAGAGCAGTGGGAGATGTCCCTGCCCATGGCAGGGGTGGCACTGGATGAGCTTTAGGGTCCTTTCCCACCCAAACCATTCCATGATAGGATATAACAAATCTGAGAAGAGTCAAAGCAGTGGGATTCTGTCCATTAATTCAGTTATTTTGGGGTTGTTTAAAGGAAGTTGTGTTCTTATGTTTAATGACAGCTTAATGTAGTTTTGATAAATGGCTTATGTTGGAAAATGACAGAGCAGAGCCTGATCCTGGGACCTGGATGAAAAGATTGGAAAGCTGTTGGGGAAGGGAAGCATCTGGAGCTGTTCTTGGATTGATTTTTGGGACTAAATTGAGAATGAAATGTCATTTGTGGACTGCAGACAGTGGGAACTGGGAGAAGTTTGAGGGATGATGCTGCCCCAAACCCATAGGGACGTGGTCCCTTGTCCTTCCCTACAGCATTCCATGGAATTGTGGATCTGATCCATGTGGTTGATCTGTTCCTTTGTGCCACACAAGTAGAGGAGACAAATAATCAACTTTGGCATTGTTTAGGTGCTCTGAATTTTCATTTCTAATTTCATTTTCTCTTGTTCTTTTAAGCTGAGGAGTCACAGGCTGTAATTATGCAAGACAATGGTTTTGATTAAAGTAAATTTTCTTTCTTGGGAGCACAGAAATGCTAAGCTAAAAGGTTAATGTTTTATTTGCTTTCTGGCTTGTTCTTTTATCTCTCCCTGGAAAAAAAAGGAGAGGACTTGCTGTGCTGCACGACTTCCCTGCCTGGAGTGGATGCATTTCATCAGTGGAGGGTGTGGGTGCTATTTTTAACCATCACTCAGAGGGGCAGCCCTGCTAAAATTACATCATTAATATCCCCAGCTGAAAGGAAATGGCAGAAAACACAACAGGGCCTTTGGAGTTTCTCCTTATTGTGTTTTCCACTCCTGTGGGTGAATTATTCAAGGTGTATCATTCCAGCAGAGTTGTTTACAATCAAACCCTCGTGAACAGGCCCGAGGAAAATGTAAATAAGTGAATTTGCCTGCAAAAACAGCAGGTATGAAATAGGTCTTAGTGGCTTGGAGAGCTCCTAGTTTGTATTCCTGCCTGTCCCTGTTATTAAAGAGTTCAGGGATTTGCTGGATATCCAACTATTGCAAAAGAAGATGGAGATCTAAAGCTTTAAACATTAAATTTCTCTAGAAGTGGGCTTTGTTTCATTCTGTAGGCCCTGCTAAAGGATCTGCTGGTGAGTCTGGAGATTCAGGGCTTGGAGATTTTTAGTGGATAGGGTCTGATTTTTTTTCCATTCTGTTTAGCTCAGTTTCTGGGCATTCTCATTGCCCTGGCAAATATTCATAAAATCTACTTTGGGCTTTTCCCTCTTGTGTTTGCTCCATAGATGTGTTACAGTTGTCCAATAGTTGTGTAGTGTCTCCAAATCAGTTTAACTGCTGAATTAGATCTTTCCTTCTGTCTCTTTGAATCACTGGGCAAATCCTGTCTGGAATCCAGAAAATAGGAACAATGAGTTGTACACAAGTAGAAAAGGGAACAAGAATATTAAAGCCTGAGAACAGAGACACGAAAATTGCCACAAAAGGGGAACCTCACAGAAGTGGCTGTGCAGGGATATTTGTTCCTCACTGAACTGAGTGAATGCATTTGTGGCTCTTGGCAAGACTGTCTGTACTCAAGGATTTTTCTATTCCACATGAGTCCCTTAGTCTGGTGTTTTTACATGGCATGCTAAGAGAATTTGTTGTTGTTGTTGTTAACAAGGCTATATAATACCTTAGAAAATAAAAATTGAAGCTGCTATAAAATGACTTTGTCCTTGCTGCTCCTCCTTGTTATTGCAGCCTTAGTCATGAGTTTCCAGTGCTGAGCCTGGTCTCAAAAATGCAGCAAACAGCACGTGCTTACTTACAGGAGCATTAAACCCTGCTGGCCTGGAGCAGCCCCTCCAAAGCAGGCAAGCTGCTCACTTCATCTGCCTTGGAGACTGAAATGCTGCATTTTCTCTGCACTTGGAATCCCTTCACTCCTCTGGGTAGGGGCAGGAATCCTTGGAGCCATCTGATCCCAGGGCTGGGGTGTTTTAGCACCAGATGCCCTTCGAGCCAGGGCACGTGGGGCGAGCAGCTGCGGCCTCTCCCCTCCCTCTGGGCTGCAGCCATGCCGATATATGGTTACAAACTGCACCCTCAGGCTGCAAAACAAACCCCCTGTGCTGGCAGAAACGTATAGTTATATATGGAGCACTCAGCAGTCCTCAAATCCTCACTGGGTGCAGTTGGGATTGGGTTCATGCAGTGAGGGTTGGGGTGTTCTAATAGAGCAGCAGTGGATTATCATGAGCTAAGTGGTCTTAAAATCTTTATTCAGTCATGAAGTGAATAAAATCTTGGGTGGTGAAGGAAAACTAATGGGCAGTAACAGCTTTAGCTCAGTTCCCATTTTGCTCACCTCCAGCAAAGGTGGTTTGTGGTTGGTTCAGGCTGCACCCAAAGGTGCTTTGGTGCATTGTTTCACTGGGTGTTGCTGTGAGACTCGATTTTGGATTTAGGACACTGCTCCAAATTTCAAAGCAAAGCCCAGCTCAGGTGCCCAGCTGTGGTGACCACCTGAATGTGTCACTTTTTCTGCTCTCCTTTCTGAGCTTTGAATCCTCTCTCTGAGCTCAGGGTAAGCAGCTGCTCTGTGCAGACCTCAAACTTCAAAGCCTTCAGCTGAGCTGGGTTGGTTCCTCAGTGATATTTGGGATTTGGGGAACTCTGGGCTTTGCTGCACTTTAGCAAAAAACCTAAAGTTTTCCATGGAACACTGACTTTTCATGTGTAATTTTGTAGGTGAATACAACTTTCAGATGAGAATTAATCATGAGGCTCACCTTGGGTTTGAGAGGGCTCAGGGAATTTTATGTGCCAGAGAAAATCCTTTCTGGGGAAAAGCAGGAGATTTCTCTATGATGAGCAAAGCTCCTCTTAAAAATGAGAAACAAAGCCAACATTTTGTTTAAAAGTGCTCTAAGAATAGTAAATAAAATAAGCACTCCATCAGATAAAACCAGACTAAATATACAACTGCATGTTGCTTACCCAGAAAGTAAAATTATTTATATCTATAGTTGAACATTTCTCTTGATTTCAGAGATGTTTTTGTTAGATAAATTCAACACTGGCAGCCTGCTTATTTAAATTGTCTGTACAAGGCTGGATGTTGATGGTTACTGAAGCTGCCCTTCACCCCAGAGTTTGGGGCTTTGGTCACTTTTGCAGGAATTCTTTTCCATGTTTCTGAGCTAACTGGGAGAAGGAAAATGAGTCACTGAGCAAATGAGGTCCAGAGCTGCATTCAAAACTTACACTTCTCACTCCTATGCAAATAGTTGATTAGCTGCAGTTCCAGGTGGAATTAGGCAGTAAATACAGTGTGCAAATGAAATTCCTGGAGTCCTTTAAAAATGCAGCCCCCAAGGCACAAAACCTGAGCGTGTGTTGAACCTCACTGTGACTGAGAACTCTGAATTTGTTGTTTAAACCTTCAGTGTTGCACATATTTACCTAAAATCATGCTTGAAAATGCCATGGTACCAAAACTAAAAATCCTTCAGGATTCCTTTTCCCTGAGTTCTGCCTGATATCCCAAAGAGCTGCATCTATGCTTGCTCAGAGCAGTTAGAATTAAGGAATATATTTATTGCTGGCTTGTCCCTGGTGTCAGATTCTTGCACAACTTTTTTCCACCCCAGATCAGCACTGCACATTTCAGCAGCAGATCCTGGGGGATGTTCCTAGGCCCAGCACCTGCCCAGTGTTGGTGCTCAAATTCAGGAGCTGTTTCACAAATCAAGCCAATCCAGCAGCCCTTTGTGGCTACTTTATTTTGCAAGAGCTTTTCCTGGCCTCAGAAAAATAAAAAAGGCAACTCATCAGGCAGTTGTGTGCTCAGTGGCCATGGCAGGAGGGAGCAGGGGTGCAAAGTGCCTCGAGGATTTGGGAAGAAAACCCTTCAGAACAGTGTTTGAAGCCATGTCTCATTTTTTTTCAGAGTAGCTGAGTAGTTCTTCAGGGTTTTACATTTTTCTGTCCAGATGAGAGTTTTCTCCAGCCTCCAGCAGAGGCACTTTGGGGTTTAGGGAAGCTTTTGAATCCAGGGAAGTTGCACAACCCATCTTTAGGCTGATTGACTTCTGTGGTTGACTGAAATGCTGACAGGATCATTCAGGATTACTCCAAAAATGCATGAATTCAGTTAAAAGCTGAGATATACTGGCTTTTTTTTTTGTTTTAAATATCTGTTTTGGAGAAACATAAGAAGGTCACTTAGTTGGCAGCTTAAATCAGCCAAAGTGAGGAAACAGGGACATGAAAACTCCTCATTGGATTGGGGTGAGTGATACAACCCCAGCGTGTTATTGCTTCCTCTCAGCTGCCAAAACTCAGCTCATGGCCTTGGTTTTTAAAAAAGATGTGGAATTATTTCCTGTGGAATATTGCACTTCATAGGCTCCAGCCTTGCTCTTCAATTAAAGCAGGATTGGTTTGTCACCTGAACTCGTGGTGGAGGGATGTGTTGGTTTGGATCTTAAATATTCTGTATTATTTTTCACACAGAAAATATCAGATCTGAGAGCTTTTCCTCTGCTGACAGAAATTTTTCATTATATCCATGAAACTTTAATTTCCAGGGTTTTCCTGTTGAGGAGCAGCCAGCCAGAAGATTTTCTTGCTAACTAGTAAAACTGTTCTGTTTGCTTACAAGTTTTTTCCCAGTTGCACCTTCCTTTTCCATGGAAAAATTGTTGTCTGCTCATCCACTTTTAGTTTTTTGGTGGATGCTGTTATGAGGCTGAGCAGGATCCAAATGAGTCCAACTCCAATTGTATCTTCCCTTTTCTGTAGAACTTCAATAATTTTAAATTTAAATAATTTTTTTATATCTAAACATTCAATTTAAGTATTTCTTAGCAAGCAGCAGCTTTATATTTGCAGAAGTATTTGGGATCACTTCAGTGTCCCAATTAGGCCTCTTCACATCTTTTCTCCATCCATAACCACTGCAAGATGTGAAAACAGGTTAATATCTTTATTATTTATAAATACTTAATAAATTTGAATTTTATATTTATTTATCCTTCTGGAAAGGTCTGAGGTGTCACTTCTCACTAATATAATAACAAAAGGTCATTTTCACATGACAGTTCAATGAACTGTAGAGAGAATTGCCCCATCTATTCCTACATTTGACTTTCCTAGAGGTAGCAAAACAAGATGATTTTCAAAAAGAAACATTTATTTCTTTGCCTGTTTCCCCTCCCTTTCAAGGGAGTATTTGAAACACTTCTCCATGCTATTGACCAGAAGCATCTTCCCCTCTGGTATCTCTATAGACAAGCTCATGGCTCGTCAATTAAGCTAATGATGCCTTTTAATTGTTTGCTGCAATTACTTTTAAGAGTGTATTTGATGGTTTTTACCTTTCCAGAGCAGGGAGCACCTCCTGTTGTGCTGCAGTTGGACTCTGGCCCATCAGCTGATGCAGATGAGATATCCCTGGCTTTGTGCAGTTAATGTGTCATGGAACACACCAAGGTGTGTTTTTGCTGCTTGTGGAACAGAGCAGAGTTCAAGTTGAATGGTTTCAGTGCCATCCTCTCCTCTAGTTTAAAAATAAGTTGCAGCCTTTCTGCTGTTTTTGGTCAGGTACCACAAACCAAGATCCACAACCCAGTTTGAGGAGACTCAGATTTTGCCACCTGGAGAGTGGCATTTCCATGCTACATCCCACACAGACTGATCCTGTATCCAGGGATTTAATCAAAGGAACTTCACTAGGTATGGAGTGGTGAAATATTGGATTTTATGGAAAAGGGCTGGGCCACAATCAACACTGCTGATTTATCTTCAATTACTTTACTTTTTAGGAGGAGCACAAAATTCTCAGTTTGGATTGAGGCACTGATCTGTCTAATCCTTTAACTGGGATGGATCCAGAAGTTGTAAAGAGGGAATTACAAAAGGATCAATATCTGATGGGATATTGAGGTGACTTCCCAAAATGTCTCTTCTGTCTTTGCCCACATCCAGTGCTGGTTTTACCCTGACCTTGACCAGCCAGGAATGGCAAATCCTGAAGAGTTGCAATTGGCCTTTTGTTTGTGTAGCTGCTGACATTTTGGGAAGAGGAGGAGATCCAAGCTCCTGCTGTTTTGGAGGGGGAGGCCAGAAATCCAGAGGGTTTAACACCTGGTCATGAGCAGAGGGAGGGAATTCTGTGTCCCTTCACAGAAGCACTGAACTGAGCAGATGAGAAATGCTCCAATATCAGCCCAAAGGGTGAAAATCTCTCTCTGGAACAGGAAAACAGACCTGGAAAAAATGTGATAAAATGTTTTCAAGCTCCCTGGATGTGTTTTCCTGCCTGTGCTGGAGTATTCATGCTGGACACAATGAAATGTACTTCAAAACTCCATGGAGAATGCTGCTCTTGTTTAAAGAAAGCAGCAAATAATAATACTAATAATAATAATTTTAAAAACCCTTAAGGGATGATGCCAGCAGATACTGGGGACACTGAGGGAGCCACAGCCTTGCTGGAGTTTCTCCTACAGCCCTGAGCTTCTTCACCCCCCTTTGTTTTCCTCTCCCCCTTTCCTGGGGATCTCATCCAGCTGTTCCACTCACCTGCTGGAATGGCCCAGATATTCATGGATAAATCTCCATGACAAAAAACCTTGTGTGCCCCTTGGCCAGTGCCAGTATACTCTGGGAATCTCCTGAATTAGAAACTTGAACTTTTTGTATCCCCTGGGTTGGGAAGTTGGAGTTTTGCTGAATTCAGCATCCTGAAAAGAAATCAGTATTTTGTGTCCTTAATTCTGTGCAAAGGTTTTTTCTGCTCCTGCACTCATTTATTGGGATACTGAGGACAGTCAGCTCTAAGCAGTAAATAAAAATCCCTTTTTTTCTGCCTGGTGGATGGCACCTTTTCTTCAGGAGTTCTGTATCACTGCAGATTGAATAAAGTTAAGCTTCAGGGTAGGTTTAGAAAGGTTGTTTTAATAAAACCAACCAGAAGTTAAACAAAACACAGAGTAGGTGAGAGGCCACAGAACACAAACATACAACTTGATAAATTAAACAAGATTTCTTCAGGCAGGTGATATTTTTCATGGTATTTCAGCTAGCTGGGAGACAATTCCTGGAGCTCTTTGTGTAATATTAAAATTATTAGTTGGTTGTCCCTAAAGCCTGGCCTGCAGGGCACTGAACTGCATTTCCTGCTCTAATCTTACAACATCAGTGCAAAAATCTTTACCTAAGGGTCCTCTTTTCTAATTGGAATCCTTTTCCATGGATAAATTCACTGCAGTGGATTTTATTCACTGGGCAAGTTCAGCCCAGACACTGAGCAGGAAAAGGTTGTGGCACTGTCAGCACCACAAAATCCAGGGGTGATTGAAGGTTTGTTATTAACCCACAGAGTAAAACAGGAATAGCTTGGTTTTATGTCTCTGGGTAATCCAATTCTGCTGCAATTGCTGGAGATGAAATATGAATGACTGGAGGAGATGGGATTTGAATCCCTTAGAAATGCCAAATGATAAGAACAGTTGCAGAAAAGTGATGCTGGGTTTGCTATAAACAACAAATGTTGCGTAACGCTGGCTGTGTTTTTCAAAACCAGATGTTGCAGCAGTTCACACCAGGATTTCTGCAAGTTATTTGCTCATCCTTCACCACATTCCCCTTTTCAATACCCATTTTACACATTCTTTCTCATTATAATGCTGCAGGACTCACAATTCCAGTCAATATTCAGTGTATTTTAGCTGTGATCACAACTCAGGGGGCCCTGAATTCTTTTAAATGAATGTACTGAGGTAGATTTTTTTTAAATTAACCTTCTGCATGTTCAAATCTTCATATTCAAACCTTCATGCCACTAAATATTGTCTGGATGGCTCAGCAATGTCTGGTGAGCAGATTTACCCCTGTGGTGCTCAGCATGTGGCACAAAATCATTTCAGAAGCGTGAGAGAAACCCAGTGAAATCTTTTGAAAGGAACAAACCTTTCCAAAAAGCAGAATGTGCAGGAGAAAGCAGCAAGGAATAAATTGACATTATTTATGCCTTTAGAGGCAGTGACCTGTCCTGGCATTCCATCCTCTCCCCACTCAAATCCTGGTTTTACTTACACCTTGTTCCAATGGAGGCTGAGATTTTCTGTGCAACTGCAGGAAGGGAGGAGTCAGGATGTCAACAGAGCCATGAAACCACACTGAACTTGTAAAAACAGGCCCTGAAAACATGGAGACTTATTCCTCATCCCAGTTTCCCTGGGAGGGCTGGTGTTTATTCCTTGATGTTATTAAGATAATTCCATGTGTGTGTAATGTGTTATTGCAGTGATGAGTGATAAGAGCTTTGCTTGGAGTGGATTATTTGGGTTGACACTGCTTGGAATGAAGGCTGGAAGTGAAAATAGCATGAAGTGGTGGTACCAACAATCCTGAGGGAGGAAGTTGGATCTGGGCACCTGGAACATCTCCACAGGTCATGGGATGCTCTCAGAGCAAGGCCTGGCACTTCCCAAAAGTCATCACTTCTGTCTGTGTTTAGGAATATCCTCCTCATTCTTCTTCTCTCTTTGTTTTTCCATAGTGAGTGTTGAAAAAGTGGAATTAAAGGGGCTGGCACACAAGAAGAATGAAAGAAATGTTGAGTATTCCTTTGAGGTAAGTTTGGGTTTCCTTTCCTATGAAAGAAGGGAGGATAATGCCTAAGGAGGAGTTAAGGAAATGTTCAGATTTTATTGTTGGATCCCAAAAATCCTTTGTAAAGCAGAGCTCCTTTGGGACTGATAGTTTTTAATCAGTGATTTGAAAATCATAAGTGGATGATGCAGAGATTGGTTAAAAAAAAAAAAAAGGCCATTTTAATGCAGGAAATGTTGGCAGTGTTTATTTGGAGGGAAATATGATACCACACTTAGAGGATGATTATCCATATCTATATCCAATGTCCATTCTTCTGCTGGAATGCAGAAGCCAGAGAGAATTTAAGTCTTAATCTGGACAAAGAACAATGTGGGCTCTGAGGGCACAGCTGCTGGAAAGAGGCAGGGAGGGAGCCTGTGGGACATGGTCCCAAGAGGTTGGAGAGTACAGAAAAGCTTTGGAAATTCTTCAGGGCTTGAGGAAAACTCTGTGGAGCAACAACTGGGGGAGTTGACTGGAAGGAGACTTTCACAATGGTCTGAAAGCATTTCCAAAGGGAATAGAAACCCTTCCCAGCCAAGGGGGTGTTGATGCAGCAGGAAGGGCAGGCAGGAGCTGCTGTGTGAGCTGGAGGCAGCCTGGCTCCAGTGCAAGTGAGAGCAGTGCTGTGGAATGAGGGTGGCTCACCACAGCCCCAGGAGCAGCAGCCTCTGGAGCTTGGCCTCTGCTCCCAGTTCCGGTGAGGGATGAGTTCATCCCATGGAGCCTGGGCTGGGGGGCAGGGATGGATCTGGGTGCTGCTCAGGAGCTCACCTACTGCTGTTCTCCCAGCTGCAGCCAGGTGGTCCCAAATTTGGGATGCACAGCACAGAAAACATCTTTGGTTTGTTTAATGAGCCAAAGTGGGGGTGGGAACAGGAGAACCCCAAAGGAACCAGGCAGGAGAATCCAAATTATCCACAATTTTCACCAAGTTATTCCTTAAAACTCCCAGCCAGGGCAGAGCATCAGCTCAGCATCCTGTTGGGATTCTGGCAGCATTAACCAAGCAGGATTGGATTCATGGAGAATGTCCCAAATATCCTCAATCCCCAATTGTTCCAAATGTCATCGATCACAGGCAGGATTTTTCCAAGGGCTTTTCAAACTCTCTATGAAGCCTGCAGTTGTCTCCACTCCAATTAAGATCTCGTGAAACTTCTTTTCCTATTACAAATTTTTTCTATAAATAACAGAAGTTACTGTACTCAGTGTTTGCCTCAACTGCTTGAACTGAAGGAAGAGCAGAGACTTCAGCTGAGCTGATAAATTGCTGTTTGCTGGGTTAAAAAACCCAATTATTGAATGGTTTTGTTCTGTTCAGGAGCTTGGGAGTAGCAGGTCAATGGATGGAGAAGTTGAGTGTTTGCAGAGCTATTGTTCCCACCATTTACAGTTCACATTATTGTTTTATAAGTATTGAAAATTCAAGTTAAAACAGAAGTCATGACAATTGGTGGGTTATTACAGAGCTAGGAAAAGGAGAGAATATTTCCTGTACTTTCTGAAGTTCCTTGAGAATTTAAAAAAATATTTATTTACCATAAACTTCAAAAAACCCAACTCGCAAACTTGGTAAAACCTCTCAATTTTTCTGTCTTCTTTTCTCCCCCTCCCTTTTTTTTTTTTTTTTTTTTTTTTTTGTGTAACAGCTCTGCTGAGAGGAAATTCCTCCCTTATGTAATATATTTTGAAATCCTCTCCCCACTCTTTTTGGCAGCTTTTGGATGTCTGGAAAAACTTTGTGTATGTTTGGAGTTGTCATTGAAACTAATGTCATGTGAGAGGCTGCTCTGTGATCCCAAAACATCCACCCAGCTCCTTCCCCTATGGATCCAGACACCTCCAAAGGATATTTTGGATCCACAGGGATCCATCCCTGGCCTGTCTCATGGTGGTTTTCCTCAAGCCAAGAAATCCTGATTTTTGGCTCAGTTAAACTTCACCCCCCAAGCAATAAATGCTTCAATATCCAAGGATGTTAATGTGGGAAGAGACACTGAATATTCCCTTTGTTTAGGGTATGGGCAAGATGGAGTGTGGAGCAGGAGCTGCAGGTTTCTTTGGGAAGGTTTTCCTGGGTTTTGCTGCCATTCCCAATTTCTGGTGGCATATGGAGTTGATTAATTAGCAATAGGCAGCCTTGTGTGGGGGGAGCTGTTCCTGTTGGAAAGCAGATCCTACAAAGCAGCTGTTTTCTTTAACAATAATGAGGGGGAAAAATTCCATTACTCTGTGGTTGGTTGCTTAACTCTGGATGTGTGGAAGGGCTGTGTAAACTCTGAGAGGCTTTTCCAAGCATCCACAGGAGTTGTTAAATGTAAAACCAGCAAGAATTGGGCAGCAATTTTGTCCTTGTGCACAAAAAAAAAGTGCTTCTTTATTGATGTCACCCATCACAACATCTGTGAGGGACAGTTGATACGAATTAAGAATTTTGAGGAACCAAATTAAATTAATTACTAAAGCAAATCCTTCTTGTTCCTCCTCCCCAAGGTCCTGTGGTCTGATTCTTCGGTGACGTTGGTAACCAAATCTTCTGCTGAAGTGACTGAATTTATTTCAAAGGTAAAGACAATAAGAAAAACACTTTGAAAATAATAGAAAAAAATTTTGTCCCTCTCTCTAATTTTGTTTGATGATGCTTTTCAAAATATGCCAAGATAATTCAGACTGAATTTCATAATTTCTTAAAATATTTGATTTATAACTGGCAGTGGCTTGACTCTCACAGAAATAACAAGATTTCTTTTCCCTTTTAATTGGTCATATCCTCCCCTTTTAGCTGTCTCAGCTGTATCCAGAAGAAAACTTGGAGAAATTCATTCCCTGCTTAGCTGGTCCAGATTCCTTTTACCTGGAACGGAACCACATGGACCTGGAATCAGACCTGAGGTATGCTGGGGTTTTGTGGGGGTTTTATCTTGACACTTGGCTTCTTTCACCAAGAAAAAAGAAAAAAACAGGAAGTAGAAATATTATCTCTATATTCTAAATGATTCCAAAGAAATTAGAGCCTGATCCTAAGCTTTTTTTCCTTGATGTTCCATTAATTCCACTGCATAACAAGTTTTCAGGAATTCTTTCTTCAGAGATACAGATGGTAATAATATTTGTATTAAGCTTCCTGGAGAATTGATATTTCCTCATTCCTTGTGAAGAACAAATACAGGATCACTGGCTTTGCAAAAGTTTGTTTTGGACTCAAAAATAACCAGAATTGCTTAAAACAACTGCTCAAAACTCAGGAAAAAATAGAAGCCTGAATATTCACCCATCTGTATTGAGGAATGGGTTGTGGGGATTTTTTTTTCACCTTTTCACAGAGTTTTTGTTTTCTCAGTTTTAGGTTGTTGTGTTTATTTTACTTTAATTTTAAAAAGTTTGGTATGTATTTAGATATTACTAAATTATTACATTTTTGAAAGCCTTTAACAGGTAAGAAAGTTTTGAAGCCTTAGCTTGTTCCTCCTCAAATTATCACAAATCATCTGGCCATGATTTAATATAAACCAGTGTTTTAAATACCATAATCTGTGGCAGATCACATCAGGTTCCCCTTCCTAATATGATTTTCCTAGGAAAATTGGAGTGACTTAAATTCTTTTCAGCTACTGCTGTCTTTATCTATGCAAAATGAGATTATTGTAACATTAGTATTATTCTGATCCTAATATGATAATAAAATAAAATAAAATGACACTTTAAAATATTAATTAACTTTATTAGAGCTTCTCCTTTACACTTTTTTTTTTCCCTAGGCCATGGTGGACATGAGTTTTTCATAGGTAGCAGCCAGCAGGTGCATGCCTGGATTATTTTTCATGGCAAGCAGCATTCCCATTCCCTTGCTGTGCTCCAAGGAGAATTTGGGAGGCTGCAGGGAATGTGTGTAGCTGCTGTTTGGGAACAACAGCCTCTCCAGATCTGGGTTAATGGAGCAGCAACTGCACTGCCAGAGCTCAGCTGCAGCTCTGGAGCAGGGAAGGAGCTGCTCTGAGGTGCTGCTCAGCTGTGACACTCAGCACTGAACTCTGGGGTTTCCAGCTGGGAAACACCTCTGGGTGTGTGGAGGTGCAAGGCTTTGGGAGGTTGGCATTTTTTCTTGGAATCCCAAAGTGGTTTGAGTTGAAGGGACCTCAGACCTCACCCCTGCCATGGGCAGGGACACCTCCCACCCTCCCAGGGTTCTCCAAGCTCTGTCCAGCCTGGCCTGGGACACTTCCAGGGATCCAGGGGCAGCCACAGCTGCTCTGGGAATCTGTGCCAGGGCTTGCCCACCCTCCCAGGGAAGGATTTCCTGTCTAAATCCACCCTCTTCCAGCTCAGAGCTGTCTCTCCTTGTGCTGTCCCCCCATCCCTTGTTCCAAGTCCCTCTCTGGGCACTGGAATGCTGCTTCAAGGGCTCTTTTCCCTTAAAAGAGGCACAGGGAAAACGTGACAGAAGTTTTTCCCTAAACTGCCAGACTCTGCATCTGCTGTTTATCTCCAAGAGGAGGGAATTCAATAACAGATCCATCTCTATTTTATATTTCTCAGGTTCGTGCATTTGAAAGGCAATTTTCAAGTTTACATTTGAGCATTTTCTCCCTTACAAGTGTTCAGGGTTCCTAAATGAGGCATCTTTGCTGAAACACTCACCAGAGTGAAAACAACCCAGGGGTAACAGGGTTTGGTATTAATAATAAGAATTCCCCTAAATTTCCAGAATTCAGAATTGCATGGGGTGTTTCAGCTTTTAAATTTCCAGTCTAATTTCCAGCTGTGTTGTCCAGAGTGCAATCCTGATGGATTTGGGAGGCTCTAACAGAGCTTTGTTTGCTGCAGGTACCTGGCCCCGTTCCCTTCCCATGTGGTGAAAAACGACCACGTCAGGAAGTTCTTCAGCACTTCATCTCCCTCACAGCAACTTCAGAGCTCAAGTGAGTTTGAAATAAAGTTTAAAAAGTATTTTTTATTTGTACTGCATTTCATAAACTGATGCTATTTGTGACTCTGTTCCTTTTTTCCAGATCCTGGCAACCCCTCCCTGTATAAAGTAGGAACTACGCTGGGAACATCTGGAAGGTGAAATATTTATTTCGTTTACCACTCATTCTCTTAAGAGGCAATTTTCATGTCCTCCAACAAAACCCAGACCCCCTTCAAGGAGCCAATATTGTGGCTTCTTTTGCCATATGGAAAGATTAACAATTTCCATGGGATTATATTTGGCCATCTTTATTTCTTTTTTAATAATGCAAAGGCCGTTCTGTCGTAAGCTTTTTTAAATCACAGGCAGCAGAATATTTAATATCTGTGATTATTGAAGGAAGTTATGGAAGAAAAATTCCATTTAAGGTGAAGATCAGCTTCACCCTTTGCCAGAACTGCCCTGTTTTACTGAGCTGTGCAAAAAATCCATATCTCAAGCTACGTCAGGGAAGGTATAGGTTGAATGTTAGGAAAAAATTTTTCACCTTAAGAATAATAAAGTACTGGAACACTCTTCCCAGAGAGGTGGTGGAATCACCATCTCTGGATGGAGAAAAGGCTGGACATGACACTTGGTGCTATAGTCTAGACTCTGAGTTGAGGTGTTAGGACATAGGTTGGACTTGATGATCTCGGAGGTCTTTTCCAACCTCATTATTCTGTGATTCTGTGATTTTGTGATTCTGTGATCTTGTCTCCAGCGGGGCGTTTTTTCCCAGAATCCCAATTCCTGTTGCCACAACAGCTGAACTCTGAGTACCACAGCTTTCCCAACATGCTCAACCCAACCCTGTTCCTATTTTCCAGGCCTGTGTGTGGGGTGGCTGGGATTCAATCCTCCCAGAGCCACGTGCAGCACTCGGCTGCCGCGGCCGTGCCGCTGCCGCACTGCTCGCACGCGGCGGGCGCCGGCTCGGCGCTGGGCTATCGCTCCCAGCTGGAGAGCTCCTCCCCTGCCATGCTGATGTCTTCCAGCCCTCAGACCCCCCAAACACAGGAGCAGAACGGGATCCTGGACTGGCTCAGGAAGCTGCGCTTGCACAAGTATTACCCCGTCTTCAAACAGCTCACCATGGAAAAGGTAAGGTGGGAAATGGGGGGGAGCAGCCAGCTTTGAAATGATCTCCAGTTCTCCAGGCTGGGAACATCTGCACTGAGGAGCACACAGGTTCCTGGCACGTGCTGGGGTGGTTTTCACTTTCTGCAAGCAATGATGAATTGATGAAAACCTTCTCCCTGTTTTCACTCTGTGTTGTGTCCAGGGCTGTCCAACAGCTGCTGCTTGTCCCAGGATTCCTCATGGATTGCTTGGAGATGCAGCTTGGGTGCTGTCTTAGGGCTCCTTGGACATCCCTTTGTGTGCAGGACATACCTAAATATGTTTGATTTCTCTTGATTTCTGCTTCCTGGTTGATTTTTCTCCCAAAATATTTGGTTTTCCTCATTTTATGAAAGAGATTTTCAGAGACTCGTGGCATAAATATGAACATGAGTGAGTGAAGTTTATTTCCTGCAGAACTTGCTGTGGAAAGATCATCTCTTTTATCTTTGCATTGTAAGAGTCCCAAATAACACCTGTGTGTGCTGGATTTGATCTGAACAAGGTTTTAGAGCATTTTCCCAGCTCCAGTGGCAGATTCCTTGTCCTCTGTCTTTGGCCTGGAACGCCCTCCAGTGGAGGGAGGGCTTGGGCTGAGCTTTGTGCTGGTTATGGAATATTTTATGGGTTTAATTTCAATCTCTTACCAGACTCTTCTGATTTAATTTTCTTCATTATAAGAAGGGAAATATACTGGCCTTTTTTTTCTTTAATGAAGTAGTAAAACTCTATATTCCAGTATATTTTAAAAAAGCAAATATTATTATACATACTTCACTGGCTTTCATTTTAATTACATTATAATATAAATGTCTGTATCTATCTCTATATTTTATTATTAAATTTACTATTGGTCTGTATTTTCCACTGCACTTCTATGGTAAATGACACACTGGGAAAACTGGAGTGATTTTCTAAGATCCTTAAATTCACTGATAGCACCAAGTTCTATTTTAATTTAATTCTATTTTAATATGTACATGAGTTATTTCATCTTTATTGTGACTGGTTAATACAGGCAGACTCCTAATTAAATTAAATCTGCAGGTGTTCTTTCTTTCAGTCCTCCACACTTTCCTTTTACACTATAATTGAAAACTGGAGTAGAGAGTTTCTTTGAATTTAAAAATGGTTTTAAAGTTGGCTTTTGGAATTGCTTTTCACTGGAAATGGGAATAAGAATATTCCAGGTTATAAAACTGAACATATTTTTTTTTTCCAAGTTTCTGAGTCTTACTGAGGAAGATCTGAATAAATTTGAGTCCCTCACCATGGGAGCAAAGAAGAAGCTCAAGACCCAGCTGGAGCTGGAGAAGTAAGTGAGGGCTGGGGGAACTTTTTTTAGGTCAAAAAATGCAAATTTTATAGTGGTTTTTGCTTCCCAGACCACAGACCTACCATGATTCCCACCTGGAGATATAGGTGATTATTATCTCCATTACTAAACAGTATTTAATACTTTCTGCTTTACTGCTGCCTGTTCAGGATTGTGATAAGGATATCAAATTTTTAAATCTACAAAACATACATATTGTGTTCAGGTTTTTTTAAACTTGTGTCACATTTACTGCAAAGATTTTGGGCTTCCCATCCACTTGACATTGATGGGAGCTGTTGGGAGCATCTCCACTTACAGGGAAGTGTTTATTCTGCAGCTACTGCTGTTCCTTAAAAAGCAATTAGAAATCCAAATCTGTGCCATTTATCAGAGCTCCTTGGCAGCATTTTTCAGCAGTCTTAGTTTTTCCAGAGTTTGTTTGGAAAAGGAAAACTTGGGACTGTGTTTGTTTTCTCTTTGGGTTTGGTGGGTGTGCAGGGCTGGCTTTGGGATGTGCTGACATAATATGTGATAGAATTTTAGAGTTTACTCAGGGTTTGGTGATGTTTTACCCTGGACAAATAAGAGCATGGTGTTGTAGTCAGATGGCAGAGAGTGCAATCCCAACTGCTGGCAGTTATGGTCAGCACTGACGTGATTTCCAAGTGTTTCCATCTGAAATGAGCACAGCATGAGTGGATTGCTCAATGGGCTTTGTCTGCTTTGGGTTCATTCAGGAGCTGATTTATTTGTGGTCGTGTTTTAGCCAGCTTCTGTCTCTTCATGCTTCTCTCCATCACCCTGTAGGGAGAAATCAGAGAAGCGGTGCCTGAACCCCTCCACACCCTCCTCAGTGAGCAGCAGTGGGGTGGCCAGGGTTCCCCCCACTTCCCACGTGGGGCCCATCCAGAGCATCCGGGGCAGCCACGCCGCAGGTAAGGGCAGCAGGGGCCCTGCTGTGCCCAGCTGTGCTGCACAGGGCTCAGCTCATCCCTGTGCTGCTGCTTCCCCAGGCTTTACCTTCCAAAAGCCTTAATAGGGAGCAAGCCAAAAGTCTGGTTTTGGTGATTATTGGAGTCAATAAAAAGTGATTTATTTCTCATGGCTCTGGTGGGAATGGGCAGCTGCTCTGCTTGGGCTGTTCCACCTGTGATGTATCCCTGTGAATGCTGAGCGTGGCTGTGCTCTCCTGAGGTGCTGCCAGTGTCACCAGTGTCCCCTGTCCCTGCAGAGCTGCGAGTGGACGTGGATCAGCCAGCCCACCCCCTGCCCAGGGAGGGCAGCTCCTCCGAGTACTCCAGCTCCAGCTCCAGCCCCATGGGCATCCAGGCGCGCGAGGAGAGCTCGGACAGCGCCGAGGAGAACGAGAGACGTAAGCAGAGCCCCAGCTGTGCCCCTGCCCTGCCCTGCCCTGCCCTGCCCTGCCCTGCCTTGCCCTGCCCTGCCCTGCCCAGGGCTGCCTTGCCCTGCCCTGCCCCACCCTGCCCTTCCCTGCCCTGCCCCACCCCACCCTGCCCTGCCCTGCCCTGCCCTGCCCTGGGCTGGCCTGCCCTGCCCAGGGCTGGCCTGCCCTACCCCGCCCTGCCCTGCCCCACCCTGCCC
>JAOTQP010000567.1:2211612-2226715 GCA_026413545.1 Cichladusa arquata
GCCCTGGGCTGGTCTCACAGCTCCTCTCTCCCCAGGCCTGGAGCTCCACCTGGACACCTCGGACAAGGAGAAGCCGGTGATGCTGCTGAACCATTTCCCCTCGAGCTCTGCCAGGCCCACGGCCCAGGTGCTGCCCGTGCAGAACGAGGCTGGCTCGGGCCCCGCCGGCCACCACGCGCTGCCCATGCAGATGCTGTCCCCAACCCCCTCACACATCACCCCCATCCGCATGCTGGGCTCCGTGCACAAACCGGAGCGCGGCTCCGCTGACATGAAGCTGCTCTCGTCCTCTGTGCACTCCCTCTTGTCTTTGGAAGAAAGGAATAAAGTGTCTCCTGGCTCCAGGGGCAGCATCAAGATGGAGAAGGGCTTTGGGAACGCCGTGGTGGATGTCATGTCCGCCTCCTCTCCGCACCAGCCCCTGCAGGTGCTGTCGGGGGGTGCCGAGAGCAGCTCCCCCACGTCCACCATGAACTTTGGGCCTCGGACCAAAGTGGTCCACGCTTCCAGTCTGGACAGAGTGATCAAACCAGCCCAGCAGCCAGGACTCATAGTGGAGACCAGCACTGCTGCCACGGTGACGTCCAGCACAGTCTTCCACGTGGCTCGTCCGCCCATCAAGCTGCTGGTGTCGTCGTCTCTTCCCACCGACTCCGCCATGGCCGGACAGACTTCCTGCTCCAGTAATATGCAAATAACGGTGTCCCCCGCAATAATCAACCCCCGGACTGCTCTGTACACAGCCAACACCAAAGTTGCCTTTTCTGCCATGAGCAGCGTGCCCGTGGCGCCCATGCAGGGCAGCTTCTGCGCCAACAGCAACGCGGCCTCCTCCAGCAGCCACCCGTCCCCGTCCTTCACCACCATGGCCAACCTGCCCAGCTGCCCCGCGCCCAGCTCCAGCCCCACGCTCTCCTCCGGCGCCGACAACAACTTCTACAGCAGCAGCAGCAGCAGCAGCGGCGGCTCGGCCGGGAGCGTCCCCGTCCCCAACCAGAACCATCACCACCACCACCACCAGCAGCCGCCGCCGCAGCCCCCCGGCTGCATGGTGTGCAGCTCCTGCGGCTGCAGCGGCAACTGCGGCTCCAGCGGCATGACCGTCAGCTACGCCAACTATTTCCAGCACCCCTTTTCAGGACCTTCCATGTTTACTTTCCCTTTCCTGCCCTTCAACCCCTTGTGCAGCAACGGCTACATCAACACGCAGCAGTACAACAGCAGCACCACGTTCCCCGTGGTGCACACGGCCTACAACAGCGGCCTGGCCCCCGATTCGGTCATGGCAGGACAGTCCACCTTCGCCGTGCCCCCCATGCAGAACTTCATGGCGGGCACAGCTGGGGTGTACCAGGCACAGGGCATGATGGGCAACGGCAACGGGTCGGGTCACAAAAAGAACGGGAACCTCTCGTGCTACAACTGCGGGGCCAGCGGGCACAGAGCTCAGGACTGCAAACAGCCGCCCATGGATTTCAATCGGCAAGGTAAAGCCTGGGGGGACACCAAAAATACAGCCTTGAGCTCTGCCCCTGGGGCCTGAGGGCATCTTGGAATGCCTGGCTTGGAGAAATAGTTTGTTATTGAAAGTTGATTTTAGGCAGCCCCATCAGGAGGTCCCGGGTGAGGCACCAGGTGTGCTCTGTGGCGTTGGCATTGTTTTTTAGGGAGGGAGCTGCTGTGCACAGGTTGCAGCAGAATTGCTGTTGCTGCTTCTGCATTGTCAGCCAGGTCAGCTTTGATCATTATTGCAAGTTCCCCCAGATTTCTAGAAACTGAAATCTCTCTTCCTCTTCCCTTCCTGCCCAATACAATAATCTAAATAATCAAACCCTCCTGAAGGTCGTGTTTGCTGCTGTAATTATTTTATAGGACATATTGCTTACACACGTACAGCACAGGCTTCTCCAGGAGAATCCTTAATTCCAGGCAGGAATTAAAAGAGCAATACTGCTTTACCAAGAGCACTTTTTATTCACATTTTTCTTTTTTATTTTGATTGTCTTATGTTGAGATAATCTGAGAGTAGTGTGGGTTAAAAAATGAAATACAAACTCTGAGTGAAGAGCACTCAGGTTCCATTTGACATTGTGCCTTTTCTGTAGCCTTTACCTGGATTCATTTTTGTGTGGTCTCAACAGTTTGAACACCATGAATTAACAAGTGTCAGGTATTGGGCAGCAATTTACAGCAGGAAAAAAGGTAAATACTGAGTGGAATTCCTGTGGCAAATGTTTTGGTAGTGGCCAGGGGGAAGCAGAGCCACTGCTTCATCAGTCCTGAGTGGGAGAACTTGCAGAAATGCAGCAGACTCTGATGTCTTTTTAAGTTGGATTTAATTTCATTAATTAAATTCCCACTTCAAGTCTGCCAAATTTTTCACAAGGGCATGGAGTGACAGGGCAAGAGGGAATGGCTTTAAGCTGAAGGAGGGCAGGGTTAGATGGGATATTGGGAGGAAGCTCTTCCCTGTGAGGGTGGGCAGGCCCTGGCACAGGTGCCCAGAGAAGCTGTGGCTGCCCCTGGATCCCTGGAAGTGTCCAAGGCCAGGCTGGACAGAGCTTGGAGCAATCTGGGCTGGTGGATGGTGTTTGGGTTGGGACTGGATCATCTTTAAGATCCTTTCCCACCCAAACCATTGTGAGATTCTGTGATTCCACAAAACAAAATTGTGCCAACCCTAAAATTCCACTCAAGCCCCAGTGGGAGCAGCAGCAGGTTGGTGTGGGAAGCTGTGGGAGGTGGCTGGTGTGTAACCCTGTGTCCCTGTCCTGTCCCAGGTACATTCAGGCTGAAGTATGCCCCTCCCTCTGAAAGTCTGGACTCCACAGACTGAGGTTTCCCCAGCTGGCACCACGATGCTGTAAAGCCATGGAGAGCGACGGAGATCGAACCACAAAACTGACACGTCCACTTGCTGTTAAGCTTAATGTATTTTTTAATCCAAAGGTGCTTTACTTTATTAGACTAGGTAGAAAATCTAGCTTAGGGGTGCAGCCAACCCAGTTTTGATTGCCAAATTCAAGCTTTGTTGTTGGAACTCCTGACTCCGTGGCCTCGGAGCGATGGATGGGCAGATGGATGGTGGAGCTGGCCAGCTGCAGTTCCTGCTGGAGGTACAACATCCCCTGGGCTGTTTTTGGCTGGAGAACGTTGCCACAATGGGACTTTTCCAAGGTGAAAGGCCTGACTCCAGGGCAGCTCTGCTCTGAGGTGGAAGGTAGGAGTGGCCGGAAGGACTTTGGCACCCCTGGGCTAGGTAAAATGTCTACTTTTTTTCAAAAGTGATCAGGCACTAATCTCTGGGATTTTTAAGGATTGCACTACAGAAGAATGTAAAACTCTTCAAGCTTTCTGCACTTTTAGCAGACAGTGTCACTCTGAGACCAGTGCAAGAGGCAAAGAAGTTCCAACCTTTACAAATTGGCACCAGCAGGCTTACGGGACTTAATTCCACAATAAAAATCCTAAAAAGTCTCTTTTTTCCCTTCCAAAAGAACACACACGGCAGTTTCGGTTCCTTCTGGAAACAAACTCGTGCTTCATTGTCTCATCTATTACTAGCTAGTGCTGGCTTCCCAGCACTGGAATAAACTTAGTTTCCAAGGGTCCAAGTCCCAGAGACTCCAGAGTCATAAAGGCTTCAAGGATATTTTCCTGTTATACACAAAACCTTTACGTCCTGTTACTGTATATAGGTCTCTTTCACAGAAACCTTATTATTCTGCTTTTGTAAATGAATTTTAAACCATCCTTTAAAAAAAAAAATCAAACTAAGAACTCTGGCAGCAGAGTTGATAAGCTTTTGCTTTACTTTATATAAAATACCCTTTGGCTCCTTACCCCAGGATTCAGGAGTGGTGGGAGTCAAACATGTAAAAGGTAGTAAAAACTTCATTATTATCAAGACTTGGAAGGATTTCTTGTCGGCCTCCTTCGTTGCAGTAGGTTGTAGATGAGTAGCTTTGGTGTTAACTACTTAGTCCATCATTTGTGGGTGACAAATCTAAATTAGGACTCGAGAGGAAGCCAAACCCATCTCGAACTGCTAATTTGAAACACTTTGGTCCTGTCTGGTTGAAAGAAGATCCTAATCCTCATGGCTCCCCCCCTGGGAATTTGAAGGCATTAAATGGGTGAGGCCTCCTCTGTAAAAGTGTCTGACAGAGAGATCTTTGCATCCTGTAATTTGGGAGACACCTTTAAAGTCTGAAGCCTTGTTTACACTTGGAGGTAATTCCTCCCAGCAGGATGGATCCATAGGACTTTAGTGGAGCAGTGGAAGTCCTCTGGGAGCAGGAGGGTTTGGAGCTGTGCAGAGCTGCCCCCAGGAGATGGGGCCGTGGCAGGGGGGAGCTCTGCCCTTCCTGGGCTGTGCTCATAGGAAAGGAACATTTTGGGCCATCCTGTGTCCTGTCTCTGCAAGGGCAGCCTCGGGAATGTGGGGGGGCAGAACCAAACTCGGCCCAGGGAGGGATCCAAAATCTGAATTTGCAGAACAGTTGGTTTAAACAAACAAACAAACAAACAAACAAATGTCCTTTTTATTGCTATGCAATAAGAACCCCCTGATTTGTGTATCCCCAGCCCAGCTCTTGGCTCTGCCTGCATTTGAGGACGTTCCCTGTGTTCCCATGAACCTTCAGACGTACAACACTAAAGGGATGAAAACTGACAATGCAATTTACTTTGCCTTAATGAGCTCGAGACAATGGTAGGAACAGTCTGTCCCACTGCATCATGCCCAAGGAAAATGTGCAGTTCCATGTTTACTATTTGCAGCTTTGAGGGTCTCTCCAGTGGCCTGGAACATGTGCTGAAAGCCAAACTTAGTGTTATTATTATTGTTGTTATTATTATTTTTTTCACTTTTTTTAAACAATATTTTAAAATTGTATTTAAAGAAACTGTATTACAACACATGTGAGTGTTCAAAACCCTCTTGAAACAGCAAAAAATAGCAGCAGCAAAAAAAAAAAAAAAAAAAAGGTCATTTCTGTACCAGTTGTGTTTGTTTTACTGCCCAAGGCTGGGCACAGTTGTGTCTGATCTTCATCACAGAAAAAAAAATCATATCAAAAGGACTGTAAAACTGAACTTCTGTCCAGCAAATTGTTTCATTCCTTTCTCCAGAGCTTTCTTTAGGATCTTTTCCTGTGTGTAAAGGCTGATGTTTCCAGCAAACTGTTTCATTCCTTTCTTTGGGATTGTTTCTTTGTGTCAAGTTAAGGCTGATGTTTCTCTAAGCGGCTCGTGGCTGCGTTTGGGTGACAACGGCTGGGTCTGGGTTTGGAGTAAGATCCAATCCAGAAGGACCTGGAGGCAACATGAGTGTCCAGAGAGGAAAATCTGGTGAGCCAGCAGCAACCTCAGAGCCTTCCCCAAATCCCAGTGAGCTGGGGCTTCAGACCTGCCAGTGAACACCCTCCACTCTGTACCAGAGCAACCAAAGTTGGTAAGTCCGAACAGAGCACCTTAATTCCAGAAAATTATCCTTAATCTGTTCTTAAAAGGCACAAATCCATCTTTCTACCCCTAAAAAGCAAGGCAGCTTGGGTTGGAATAGTAGAGTTCCAGCTGCCCTGCCTGAAGGAGCCAGTTCTTAAAGCCTATTTTTGTACATTAAAAGATGGAGATTTCAGAGAATGTTATTTAGCCCTGTCTTTGTCCTGCAAGTATAAAAAGAATTAGTTCTCCAGCTGGATTTCACTGGGGAATGGGAATGATTTTTGAGTGTAAGAGGGAAGGGAATCCCCAGTCATCTCCCTGCAGGGGCACAGAGAATCAGTGAGGAGCCTTTCCCTGGGGAGGGAGCAGCGGGTGCTGCAGTTCCAGCTGCATTTTCCATTGGATGATGGAAAGACTCAAAATAGGATGGAATTTCCAGCAAACTCCTCCTCAGCCTGCAAATTAAGCATTAATAAATATTCTGGGCTTGACCCTAGCAGGGAGAGCAGAGAGGGAGGAGAGAGAACCAAGATACTGATCAGAGGGTTCCACCCAACTTTTATTGAAAACTGTATTTGAACCATTATTAAAGTTTATCAAAACTGCTTTTTATTCAGCTCTGTCACATTAAGCTTTTTGTGAAACCTTTTCATACCACAGTCATTAAATCTTGGCAAATTAAGCACCAGACTTCCCAAAGTAACAGTCCAGCAGCAAGCCTTGGCCATTCCCCCAAATCCCAGGGCACAGATCCTGGGATGAGCCAGGCTGGGGCACCAGGCAGAGCAAAGCTCCTCCCAAAATCCTGAAATCCTGCAGGGGAGCAGAGCTGTGCCAGAGGGACCCTGGAGCGCTGATTTGGGCTAGTCTGGGACACCTGTAAATGGGATAAACATGGCAAATCTGGACAAAAATCCCCATAATGGAGCGTTTGTGAGAGTAGGAATCACTTTGGCTGGTTGAGGCCCCACAGCTCTTGTAATAAACCCTTGGAATTACCCATTTGTTCCCCAGAATGTTCCTGATGTACACAAGAACTGTGTTGGTACTGAAGCAGAAAGCAAATCCTGTGTGTTTTCAAGTGCAGATTAACAGCTTCTCTTGGACATAACTTTCCATTAGGAATGAAGGAAATTCCTGCTCCATTTGAGCCATTTCTTTTACTTCGATCACTTCTAGTATTACAAATTCTGCATGTAACTTTATAAATATTTTAAATAGTTTTGTAAATATTTAATATTCAGCTAATTTGATTTTGAATTGTAAATGTCAAGTATTCTGGTATTGGGATTTTTATGTTTTATTATACTTTGTTAAAAGTTAAATTGTACATTTTTAGAATGTTTTTATCTGAGTAAATTTAATGTATGGAAAATAAAGAGTTAAACAGAATCCCTTGGCATTGGCTTTCATCCGTGTGGGGGCTTCTCCAGCTTGGCAGTAGCAGGGAATTATTTTTAATTCCTTTAATTATTTTGCTGTGAAAATGCCTAGGAATAACCACACGAGCCGAAATTAAGTTGGGATGTAATCCATCCATATCAGCACTGTATTAATTTTAAAAAAGCAACATTTTTGTACAGGAATATCAGTCGATCACGTCTTAATTACAAGTACAGTTGTCAGTTAATGAGTTAAACGAGTTCTTACACGAACAGAACTAAACAGAGAACAAGCTGCATCGAAAAGTTCACGTCGGAGTAAAAACACAAAAGGACAATAAAAAACGGGCGGGGGGCCCCGGGAGGAAGGAGATGCATGCAGAGAGTGGAGGAGGTGCAGGTGCAGGAGGTGCCAGGCTGCACTATTGCTTCTGCCCCGCCACACCTCGCTGGACAGCACTGCAGAAACACAGCTCTGTCCCACGGCAGAGCTGCCCCTGCACAGCCTGCTCCCTGCCTGCCACACAGCAGCCTCACCAGGCATTTGTTCATCAATTCTCCACAGCGACTCCCGGTGCTGAGCTGCTTCTCTGATTGCCAGGCGTGGCAACGGCCGACCTCGGGGCTAGGAGCATGATCCTAAGGATCCTAAGGATCACCAGCTCAGATGAACACACAGGGATTGGAAATGCGTAACAGACTGGAGTTTATTTCAGTGTTACCTGTTCGGGTGTGCATTTTACAGTTAGACACTTCTAAAACTACGATAAAGCTGTGCTGTTTGGTATGAGTATTCCAGAAAGCGGCGCCGCCCCTGAGCGAGCGGTGCCCAAAAACCGGAGACACAAAGAGTTGTCCTTCCCCAGCTCACCCCAAGCACTTGCCTTAACTCCCTGCAGCGCTGACACGAGTCTGATGGAGCTGCAGAAGAAAATGCTCCCCTTTGGAACATTAAAATGCATTTGCTCTCATGAGAAACCTTCCCATTTAAAACCAAAAAATTTAAGGAATCGTAGGGAGATTTTCCAGCAAACTCACAGGAAACACTTTAGTTCCTTCCTGGTGCCTGTTTGCTTGTTAAAAGTAAATCGAGTGTCCCTTTCTCTGCAAGTGTCACATGCACAATTGGGCTCCTTTCATCAGGTCCAGACCTGTAAATGTGCCTGTGTGGATTATTATTAGGGCAGGTTTCAAAGCTGGAGGTGCTCGTCTGTACTGTTTAATAGTCACAAACAAGGCAAGGTGAGATGAGACACCTGCTAAAGCGAGACTATGCTAAGGACTGAGAGCGTAGGTGACATCCGGTTCTTTCCCTGGGGGGTGTGTGGGGAAGAGTGGGGGTGATGGCCAAGGGTCAACCCAAATCCTAGGCTAGGGCTGCTGTCCTAGGCAGAAGCTGGTGCTCCAAAGGTCTCCTGGGAGGCGTAGACCATGTACAGGAAGCCGTCCTCGTCCTTCTCGCTCTCGTACACCTCGGAGATGGGCGTGGACACGCTCACCATGCTGTGCCCGTTCACCAGCAGGAAGAAGGCCTGGTTGGAGTTCAGCTGCAGCCGTCGCCTGGGGAGGGGTGAGGGAAACGGGGACAAAGGAGAGATGGCAACAGACAGTCCTCAACACTGACAGCAGCGAGGTCAGAGCAGAGACACAGGGAATGGTTTGGGGTGCAAGGATTTGAATAGAGCTCATCTCATTCCAACCTCAGTCACGTCCCCACCCAGCCCTGTCCCTCAAAACTGGAGTGAATTCCTCCACTCAATGCAGGCAGGTGCATCCACTGGCAGAGTCCTTACTCAAGGGAAAAGCTGCACTCCAGAAGGGCATTAAACTGGAGGGACTGGGAAGAAGAACCCCTGGTAAAACCAGGGACCTTTGGCTGGCAGCTCACTGAATGAAAACCCAGAGATCCTTGGGAAGATTGGGAAGGACAGGCAGAAGGTTTTTTCCTTGCAAAACCTGGGCAAGGTTTAAACTCACTTTGTCTCCAGCTCTGTAATGGCCTGGGTGTAACCCTGGACCATCTTGCTCCCTGTCCTCCTCCCTTCCCTCCCAGGAGAAGCACAGTGGGAAGGGCAGGGAGCCACAGGCTGCACAAACTGCCTGGCACAGGAAACAGCTGATTTCTGCATTTCCCTGGATCATTCCAGCTCAGGGGAAATGGGTGTTTCTGCTAAACTGCCTCCTGCAGAGCATGTCTGCAGAGAGCAGCTCTCTTCTCACTCGATAAACCAAGTGAGCCACAGAAACTTGGAAGTGTGGAGCTGCCACCAAGCAAGAAGGAAAGAATAGATCAGAAGAGCTTCCTGCTGCTTCCACTGGCTGCTGAGGGGCAGCAGCAGCTGGAAACAAGGATTTATTTAGCTCCCAACCACAGCCCTGGACAGGGACACCCTTCCAAAGCCAGACTCTAATCACTCCAGAGACAGCAGGCTGAGGGAAGGCAGCAGCTCTCCAAGGTTTGGGAAGGATGGGCTTTGCTGTGCATCACTGGAGCTGGCTGAGGCCCAAGTCTGGCTGGTACCAAGTTATTTATTAACAGTAAAGCCAGAAAAAAAAGGTGGGAAAATCCTTCAGCCTGCAGTTAACCTCTTTGCCCAAGGCCTTTCATGTTCCTGAGAAACTCTGCAAGACTTGAGCAACCTGGTTTCTGTCTCCAAAGCCCTATCTGCCTTTCTTCCTCCTGCAGGAGCTGGGATTTGCCTGTGACAGTTTTTGTTTGGACACCCTGGATATACTCCCACAGCCCATGGGCTCCAGGAACCAACTCCTGCTGCAGCCTGACCATCACAAAACAAGCTCTGGTTTGCTGCTCACTTCCCAGTTACCACTGGAGAGCCCTTCCTAACCAAACACTGCTGCTGAGCCAGCAGAGATGCACTTCTAGCAGAGTTTCTGACCACACTTTTCAACCACACAACTTCCACTCAAGGCTGTTTCACTGCCTTTCCTGTAAGCTGAGCAAGCAGCCAGGCCAGAAACACTCTGGCCTGAGTTGGTGTTTCCCAGACTTCAGTGCTCTCACTGAGGGAAACTTCAGTTCCCAAAGGATGCCAACAGCATCCCCCAGCAGCAGCACAGAGCTCTGGCTCTGAGCCCAAACTCCCCTTGCCAGTGGGTGGGAAGAGGCAGCCACTCCCCAGGGGGACTCCATGGCAGGAGAGAGGAGGCATCCCAAAATAGCCAAGCAGGAAGAGCTGGAGCCCTGGGCAGAAGGACCCATGTCAGACAGGGATTCACAGCCCCAGACTCCCTCCTACAGCTCTGAGAATGTTATTTCTCTTGGAAGCAGACTACCAGCCCAGCTCTCTTCAGAGTGGGGATTTTCCAGCAAAGCAAAAGGAAAAGCACCTTCTCCTGGATTTGCCCTAGTGCTCATTAGATGAATTTTCTATTTAGACCTCCCAAATGCACCAGGGGGGAATTCACAGAGCATCACAGTCCAAGGCAGATCAGTTCACACAGGAATCTCAGCAATACTACCTGATAATTTTGATTAGCTCGCTCATGTTGACATGATCTGGCACCAGGAACTTGGTCTTATCCAAAACTGGAAGCTGCTTCTCTCCCTTGTACCTTTCAATGATCACCTGAGAAGAAACACAAAAAGCAGACTGAAAGGCAGGAACAGTGTCTGGTGCCCTCATCTCCCCACTCCCAGCTGCATTTCCCTTCATCTGTGAATGCAGCATCTCCAATCTGAAAAGCAACAATTCATGGTTGGGCTCAATTATCTGAAAGTTCTTTTCCAACCCAAACAATCCTGTGTTTCTATGAGAATTATTTATCTTCACGTGCTCCTCTGTTCTGTTTGCAAGAGCCACTGCACAGAGGGGCAACACACAGGGATTTCAGAGCAGAGTTCCACAGCTGCAGTGCAATTCTAGGAGTTCCTTTCCTGCAGTCATTTAACCCAGCACTGAATTGTGCAGCAACAAGGAAATCCAAAGAAAGATCAAGCCCACTTCCCTCAAACACATTGCAGTGGCTGACCAGGGGTTTGTGCTGCTATAGAAGTGTTCCAGATCAAGCAGTTTTCAATGGAATTTCTCCAGTTTCAGGCCATCTCTTTAAGAACTACCACTCCAGATGACTCTGCTGTTCCTCCCATGGTTCCTCTAACACACGAGAAAAAGCTACTTTGGAAGGGTGTAAACCCTCCAATTTCCAAATTAAGGAGAAAATTTCCTCAAGCACGCTCAGCAACCAGCAACTCTGCCAGGATTGCTGTGTAATAACCTCCTAATTCACAGAGAAACTGCAGATTTCCCAATGTAAGGAACACCCTGCCCAGCAACTGAGGGTAGTTCCTGCTCTTAAGAAGTGATCTCAGAACTCGTGTGCTCCTGTTTCCAGGGCCATGTGGGGTTTGTTGATTTTCAGTCAACAGGAGCTACATGACACCAGCTCCTTGGATCCTTTCCATGCTCACGGGGTCTGGCTGTGTTGATCTTAAAAAGCTGCACAGGTGAAGAGATGTTGATTGAATTCTACCAGAGAAAGAGCTTTACATCAGTTGAAATAAATGCTGGCCCACTCTGGGTAACAAAGCCTCACTATTTTTAAGCAGTTAGCAGATATTTCCAACAGCAGAATGAAGGATGTTGACAGCACAGGAGGCATTTATTATCTAGTGTGACATTGCCACCTTATCTCATCCAGAACTGCTAATGACAATAACGAGGCAGTGACTGGCCCAGCAAGATCAGGGATCCCAGCAGGGAGTTTGCATCACCATATCTCCAGCAAGTTCCTTAGGTACTCTGAATTTTTGGTTGGAACCTGTCCATGGCTGACTTACAGTGAGAGTTTTGCCATAAATCCCTGGCTTTCAATCTGTGGTCACAGAGCCTGGGGACTGTGGCTAAGTGGTCTCTGAAAGGTGAGTGAAAAAGCAGTATTTGTCAGGAAACAGATTTGCAAGGAAAGCACCTTTTGGGAAAATGAAACATTCCAAACAAGTCAGAAAATCCCTGCTGTGAAGTATTCCTTGTTCCTTTGCCCAGCTGCAGAGGGAAGCAGCAGTGGCAGTTCCAAGGTGAAGGAGTTTAAAGCCCAAGGAAAGCTGAAAACCTTTCAGTTTCTGTTTCTACAGCAGCTTCTGTCAGTGAGCTTGCTCAGTTTGCAGCAGTTGCTTCACAGCAGAATTTCCACACACTGGGGTCACCAAATCTCATCACAGAGCCAAAGGCTGAGGGTCCCATTCAGTTCCCTCTGCTGAAGAACTCATCAGTGACAGAACAATCCATACCTTTTGCTTGTAGGGTATTCTCTGCATTTTTAACATTGAGCATGCCATAAGAAAAATAAAATACCAACTTAGGCAGCATTTGGAGCTGAGCAGCTGAAGAGTGACAAGGTGAGGGTGATATCCAGTGAGCTGGATAGCCCAGCAGCATTCCTGAGACCTAAACACAGGCCCATTCCCAAAGAAAAGCATTTCTGTCCTCAGCTGATGAGCAAATCCATATCTGCCTCTGAAGACTCTTAATTTGGATAAGAAAACCACAGGGAGAAGAGCTGAGCACTCAGGAGGATCTCAGAGCTCTGCTGGGGTGTGGTTTTTTCCCAAGTTACAACACACAACTGCAAAACTCCGGAAACACCACTTCCTCTGGCCCCTGTGAGCACCTTGCTCCACCACAGCAACTGTGAGAATTACTCCTTGAGAATGCTCCTGAAATCCAGCCCCAGCCACCCTGAACAGCCACATTTTCATCTGGTCTCCTTGGGATAGCTCTTTCACATGTTTCTAACTGCTAAAAAGAACAAAAGAGACTGGAAAGTGAAAGTAAAAAATTAAAAGAACTGGACTTACGGGTATTTTAGTGGGATGCTGATCCCGAATCAGTCGTACATCTTCCACTCTTTGTTCTGCAAGGGATTAAAAAAAAATCTGTTTGAACATTCATAGTTAATGCTGTTATTTCCTTATTTCTCCACTGCTGAAGAGTGAGACCAAGTGTCATGAAAAGCCAGAAGAGGAAATTCAGAGGAAAAACAAGCAAAGCAATTTCCAAATGGGCCAGCACTATCAGTACAACCTCTCCTGTGACAGCTGATCCCCTGCTCCCTAACCCAAGGTGACAAGTGCTGTGTGCACCTGCCTGGCACTCCTGGAAAGTGTTCAAGGAGATCCTTTGCTCCCCACACCCCCTCACTTTCTGCCCACTGGAAGCACACATTTAACCTCACACAGTTAAGGCCTCAAATTACACCACCCAAGTTAACAACTAAATACCCTGTGCTATTTCTGTCAGGTCCCAGAAGAGGAAATGGTCAACAATTATTTGAGCCCCGGGACTGGCCCAAGCCTGGCAGCATCAGCTTTCCTCGTGTGCTCTCACATTACCGAATTCCAGGTTTTATTTTGACTCGGCCGCACCCATTGTTGCAGGAGCTGCTGGAGCCTCTGCTGGACCTGCACATTTTGCCACTCTCCATGCCAGTTTTCAGGATAAAGTTCAGCTCTCCTCAGACAGAAATATTAATAGAACAGATATCATGAACCGGGCTAAAGTACACGAGGCAGAGTAAACAGCCTGCCTGCTTTCATCCGTGTGTCCTGCCTACTTTCAGATTCAGTGACCTCAATTTTAACCCCTCTGTTCTTCGGCAGGACGGGGCTTTCCAGGCTGTTTTCAGCTTCTGAGAGAGATGATTTAGTGTTGCATCACGGCTTGAACACACACCTGCCTAGGGAGAGAAGCACTCGGGCCAGCTCCCCGCTGGAATGCTAATGGCAGGACACTGAGCAATAACATCCCTCAGCCCGTGTTTGTGCCCATGGAATACATCCTCCTCACGAGCCCGGCAAGGAATGCAGCTCCCCTGAATCACGGCGTGAAGCTGCAGGTGAATCAGGCAGAGCTCAGGCAAGGGGCACACGAAGCCTTCACCTGAAAGGCACCCCAAATCCCGAGCCACATTCCCACAGCCCAGCGGGAGCGCTCCAAGGGCACAGTTCCACCTCGTTAAAATACTTCTTAAGATTAACCAGAAACACAAAAGATACGTGGAGAGAGCGAGACCAACCATCCACCTGACAAGCACTAACTTTTCAGCTGGAACAGGTTTGTTCACAGCAATGTTATTCAGCAGCACTCCCTGGAGTAGAAGGAACATAAACCGGGCAAATCATGGAGATTATTGTGTGTGGCGTGTTCAAAATCAGGCCCCAGTCAGCCACAGATAAACACTGGTCTCTGACGACAGTAGTTGCAGTGGCAACTGCTTGGCTGCCATCCTAGCTGAACTTAATACCTGCAACAGAGGCTGCTGACAGGCGATGGGGTCAACAACATTTTGGAAGGCTCCAAAAAAACGGGGCAGCATAAACACAGGCTTTTGTCAGATCAACATCCTCCAGCACAGGGAACAGCTTACATTTACCACAACAGCAAAGGCAAGGCTCCTTTAAGCAGCTTGACTTTAACCCAAAGGCAGGAAGAAAGGAAAATCTGGATCAATTACTTCCACCAATTCCATCTCACGTACGGGATTTTATAGCTCACGCAGAAATAGGTTACGCTGCCAGTTCGCGTTACCCTCGCAGCGCTTCAGCCTCCCCCACTGACACACACGGGCAGATCCCGAGCGCAGACAGAAGCGTGGCACGGCTCTATCGAGGCTGCTCCTTCTCGGAAGGGACTAATCTCATTTTCCCAGCCATCATTACACAGCTCTTTTCGATGCCCTGCTAGTTTTTAACAGCCGAACAGAGCCAGGAGCCGCTGCCCGGGTGGAGAATTCCGCTCCCCGCGCCAGGCACCGGCTGCCAGTGCAGCTTTAATTCCGCTGCCACTGGCGCAGAGGCCGCCGGACACTGAGCAGACACCGGAGGGAAGGGCAGGCCCAGCCCCTGGCACACACACCGAGGATGTTTCCAGGCTCCTGGGAGTTTTGCAGTCGATAATGGATGATGCCATGAAGAGATCTGCCCAGCCCAAGCCCCTCTCCCAGCGCAGAGCTCCCCCGGGCACAGCGCTGCCGCCCCACACCGCTGCAAGCCCCGGTCCCGCAGCGCCGGGATAAATAAACAACCCTGGAGGACGGGCCGGGCTTTGACTCCGCCGCAGCCCCGAGCAGGCCGGGACGCCGGGACAGCCACCCGCGGGGTGGTCAGCAGGAGCCGCCCGGGGATCTCCGCCGCTCCCACCGCCATCGGCCCCCTCCCCTCTCCTCCCCTCCCTTCCCCGGCGATCCCCCCTCCGCAGCCCCCCGGTACCGGCAGCACCGGCAGGCCGCACCGCGCCGCGCCGCGCCGCGCGTCCCTC